>QCXZ01000064.1:62791413-63391413 GCA_025024175.1 Rhyzopertha dominica
CGCGTACGTAATAATGAAATGACGTAACTTGGAGGGGATCCCAACTCGATGTAGTACACTCTGCAGGTGTTGGGACACTGGAAGGAGGTTGTGTGTGATACAGTGGGTTATTTTTATTGCACTGTGACAGTTCGAAAGTGGCCGTTGTGTTGTGTGTACTGGTGCTGTTCGCTCGGCTAAATAATTACGATGTCTCGTGTTAATTGATAATGCCTAAAGACACATCAGACAGGTTCACCCAAATGGACAACCAACAGGGCAATGTCATCCCAATCTCGAAGATTGTGCTGGATTTCATCTTGCTGATGTGCGGTAAGTTCCTGGCATTTAAATATGTGTGTTATTGGGACGTCCGTCTGAATCTGATTATTGATTTCTATTCCAGTGGGATTTCCCATACTGTTCCTGTTCTTGTGGGGTGTTCCTTACCACAGGGGGTTTTTCTGTGATGACCAGAGCCTCAGACATCCATACATCAGTTCTACTGTGCCCAGTATTTATCTTTACATCTTTGGATTAGGCTTGAATTGTATAGTGGTGAGTATTTTTTGTTTTACTTCCACTGTCTCGTATCTTAAAGGAATTCTTAATTAGAATTGGAGCTACTGTATATTCTTACATAATACATAAATAAATCTTAACAAAATTTTAAGTACCTAAACTTTTATTGACTTGGAAGGATAAAAGCTCTGCAACAGCATATGCGTCCAACTGCTGCAACATCTTGACAAAAATCGCGTATTTAACGACATTATACTGCCGAAGCGATGGCATCGTATTTTGACATGACCTCTGTAAAAAAAGTACTGGATTTTAATTTAAAAGCCAAGGACAGTTTAAACCCATTGTCATTAAGGAATTTCCTTTAAATTTAGACAAGAAATGCACAATTATACAGGAAACATTTGTGCCAAATTTTAAGATAATTAAAAACATACGTTTGACCCCCTGTATCTTCCTTACTTTTGAATTTTGACAAAAATGGTGTAGAAACTTGTGGCGTTAATTTCTCGAGTAGAACTGCTCTCTCATTTTTGTATATACTTTTGTATATTGACTTTATATCTTCCAAACAATTGTAGGTACTTGCTTATCAGTGGTAATCGAAGATATCATGGAATATCTACAAAAAATGTTGGCACCAAGTTTCCTTCTTCTTCTTTTATGTTAGGCTGAAGATGACATTCGATTGATGAAGCATTTGACTAAATAACTGTATTGCAAAGTTACTGTTTTCCCATCAAACTATACGTATATTTTTTTCGTATCTTGAAAGATAAATATTTTCCAGTTTTGTTTATAAAACGCCCTCTATAATACCAATTTAAAGGATGTTTCACGAATGATAATGACACTGACGAAATTAAAAACGAACCCAAAATACATTTGCAGAGGTAACATTGATCATTGTTCATCGTCTTAAAAAAATATAAAGCATAGAGAGTTGTATAAATTCGTAAATTTTGACATAAACTTCAATCATTTGCTTTCAGTAAATTCGGTATTGTAAAACAAATTTTATTTTTGAAAAATGGTTATTCAATAACATTAATGTAATAAATGGTCAAAATGTCGCCCTCCGCTGTTTTCACAAGCTTGAATTCGTGCCCAAAACGATCTCTTAACATGCATTAACATTTCTGGAGTGATGGATCTAAATGCATCACGTATTTTATTTTCTAAATGTTCTACACTTTCAATTGGTGTTTGGTATACTTTTTCTTTTACCATTCCCCACAGAAAAAATCCTTGGCCACCGAGAAGCCCGGACCTTACTCCTTTGGATTTTTTCTGTGGGGAATGGTAAAAGAAAAAGTATACCAAACACCAATTGAAAGTGTAGAACATTTAGAAAATAAAATACGTGATGCATTTAGATCCATCACTCCAGAAATGTTAATCGCATGTTAAGAGATCGTTTTGGGCACGAATTCAAGCTTGTGAAAACAGCGGAGGGCGACATTTTGACCATTTATTACATTAATGTTATTGAATAACCATTTTTTCAAAAATAAAATTTGTTTTACAATACCGAATTTACTGAAAGCAAATGATTGAAGTTTATGTCAAAATTTACGAATTTATACCAACTCTCTATGCCTTTATATTTTTTAAGACGATGAACAATGATCAATGTTACCTCTGCAAATGTATTTTGGGTTCGTTTTTAATTTCGTCAGTGTCATTATCATTCGTGAAACATCCTTTAAATTGGTATTATAGAGGGCGTTTTATAAACAAAACTGGAAAATATTTATCTTTCAAGATACGAAATAAAATATACGTATAGGTTTGATGGGAAAACAGTAACTTTGCAATACAGTTATTTTTAGTCAAATGCTTCATCAATCGAATGTCATCTTCAGCCTAACATAAAAGAAGAAGAAGGAAACTTGGTGCCCAACATTTTTTGTAGATTATTCCATGATATCTTCGATTACCACTGATAAGCAAGTACCTACAATTGTTTGGAAGATATAAAAGTCAATATACAAAAGTATATACAAAAATGAGAGAGGCAGTTCTACTCGAGAAATTAACGCCACAAGTTTCTACACCATTTTTGTCAAAATTCAAAGTAAGGAAGATACAGGGGGTCAAACGTATGTTTTTAATTATCTTAAAATTTGGCACAAATGTTTCCTGTATAATTGTGCATTTCTTGTCTAAATTTAAAGGAAATTCCCTTAATGACAATGGGTTTAAACTGTCCTTGGCTTTTAAATTTAAAATCCAGTACTTTTTTTACAGAGGTCATGTCAAAATACGATGCCATCGCTTCGGCAGTATAATGTCGTTAAATACGCGATTTTTGTCAAGATGTTGCAGCAGTTGGACGCATATGCTGTTGCAGAGCTTTTATCCTTCCCACAGTCATAAAAGTTTTAGGTACTTAAAATTTTGTTAAGATTTATTTATGTATTATGTAAGAATATACAGTAGCTCCAATTCTAAATTAAGAATTCCTTTAAGATACGAGACAGTGGAAGTAAAACAAAAAATACTCACCACTATACAATTCAAGCCTAATCCAAAGATGTAAAGATAAATACTGGGCACAGTAGAACTGATGTATGGATGTCTGAGGCTCTGGTCATCACAGAAAAACCCCCTGTGGTAAGGAACACCCCACAAGAACAGGAACAGTATGGGAAATCCCACTGGAATAGAAATCAATAATCAGATTCAGACGGACGTCCCAATAACACACATATTTAAATGCAGGAACTTACCGCACATCAGCAAGATGAAATCCAGCACAATCTTCGAGATTGGGATGACATTGCCCTGTTTGGTTGTCCATTTGGGTGAACTGTCTGATGTGTCTTTAGGCATTATCAATTAACACGAGACATCGTAATTATTTAAGCGAGCGAACAGCACCAGTACACACAACACAACGGCCACTTTCGAACTGTCACAGTGCAATAAAAATAACCCACTGTATCACACACAACCTCCTTCCAGTGTCCCAACACCTGCAGAGTGTACTACATCGAGTTGGGATCCCCTCCAAGTTACGTCATTTCATTATTTACGTACGCGTTCTACCATAGTTGTAGGTTGCGTTAAATTATAAGGCTTATATAGCCTGTTCAAGGACTTATATGAAATATTAATAATTTATTAATAATAAAAAAAATATTAAATAATAAGATTACAGTGACGTCTGTCACACATCTGTCTAGGATCTCGAAAATGGACAAGAAGAGTCCTTTTTTGACCAAATTCAATCAAATTGTCCTTTTTTACAAAATTTTCTGACGCCAATGTTTTCGTTTATTTTATTTTTATTTTATAGAGGAACCCACTAAAACAAATCAACATTTTTGTACTGTGGTTCATAAAATACTAAGCTTAAATTCAATATACAGATAAAAAGTGAAAACAATCTTACAAGCAGGATATAATAACATATACAACTGCAGTAATGATTAACAATATATGTTTTTATAATGATAAATTGTATTAAAAATAAAGTAATACAACAAGAGAAATGTTATATGTGAGTAAAAATAACTAAAATGTACTTGGAATGTTTAAACAAATTTTAATTTAGGTTTAATTACAATCAAATGTTATGGCTAGATCTTTGACATTGTGAACTACTCCGAGAACTGTGCCACTGAAATTAGAAAAGTATAAGAATGTTTTTGAGTTTCTGGTGAATGTGATACAACAGCATTTATTAAGATTTAGATACAATTTCTCCTGCAGTAGCTTAGTGTTTAAAATCAGTCTGGAACAAAATACAATCAGTAACATTGTTTATTGGAGCAAATATTTTAAGATCATCAGCATAGAGCACATGATTACAGTACTTAAAGCAGGAATGAATATCATTTATGTATACTAAAAAAGCGAAGGCCCCAAGATCGAGCCCTGAGGTACACCCGAAGTAGTCCAGTAAGGCAATGAGTTATCTCCATGCTGCTGTGAAATTATATATGGTTTAATTGTTGTTATGGACCAGACGCTCAAATACCTTGCTAAAGATGTTCAATTTAGAAATCGGTCTGTAATTTGTTACCAAATTCTTATCACCGCTTCTGTAAATTGAGACAATAAAGGCCAATTTCCAATGAGACGGAAATTCTCCTGTTGACAATGATTTATTAAAAATTAAAGATAACGGTTCGCTTAAAGCTGTGGCACATTTCTCTACAAAAAGAGCATTTGAACAAACTATGTTTAGTGATGGATATTTTGTTTATTGTATCAAATTTGCTACATAATATTTATGGTATGTAAGTGCCTGAAAGGCACAAAAACGCTACGAAAATATTCCAAGAATAGTTCAATTTTCTTTTGGGGCTATCTAAAACAAAACATTCGTCTATTAGCAAAAATTCGTCGTGATTTTCTCAGAAGAGTGGTTTTGTGTATTGTCATTGCAGGAAAGAATTTTGAAAACTCTATTGTAAATGTCATTAAGGTCATATAGTTGCAAGCAACAATCTTTGAGACTCATTATTATACGAACAGCCAATTACCGCTCACAATGGTTTACAAGTATCACCTGAAGCTGTCGTAAATAACAGATGGGTTTGGCACGTTCCACTGTTTTGCGGCGGAGTGGACCGTATCCAAAAATTGTGTTTAGGCCTTTTGAGAATTTTTTCCGTATACATAAATCAATGAGCATTATTTGGTATTATTATTTGAACTACAAATATTTCTCATCTAATAGCTTTTAATGTATGACTAAATCGTATTCTTTCCTAATTTAATGAGTAGTATCTATTTTTATAAACCATGAATGGAAAATTCGTCCTCTGTCTTGTTTCTTCACAGGTTAAAATTTTCTTTTAATCCGGAGGGTCATAAACGTAGTTTCTACCTGTATATTTTTTGGAAATAAGAAGAAATCGGAACTATTCTACTCCTACTATAAACGGTATCGAAAGCATATGTGTTTACTTATATTTTAAAGTTGTACAGCATATAAGCGTACCAAGTGCAATATTTTTTACTTATTCAGAGAAACCTACATATATGCTTACATTTAGCCACTTCGGAGCAACTGGATAAAATTCCAAATACAACAACTTCTAAGGCAACCATTCACTAGTTTTCAAGAAAAGAAGATTTATATTTCGAAGAGGACTATACAAAAAAAACAATTGTTGGAAGTGCTTGGCACAAAAAACTTTTCAAACAAATTTAAAATTGGCATTCTCGCTTCTGAATGTGGACACACCATTCTACGATTACCCCCATATCATTGCATTTTCAACCCCATTGAAATGATATGGGGGCAGTATAAACAAAGAATTCGACGAGGGAACACAGCAATGAAATGCTACTAAAAATTAAACTCGAAGCTGAAATAACAAGTGTCGAAGCATGGAGAAATTCAGTGCGGCATGTACTGGACATTGAAAATCGGTACAGAGCGAATCACGTACAAGAATTAATAATAGAAGTTAATCGTGATTTTAGCAGTGAAAGTGATAGTGAGTAATTTTTTTTTAGTGTGACTCTTGTAATGTGCTTATTAACAAGCTGMAATGAAKATAATCGATACCGTGTATAAATTTTATTGCGCACTATTGTAAACTTTTTCTAACAAATGTAAATAATWTTCTCCGTACTAATTTGTATCCTTTTATATTAAATTTGCATAAATTCGTTATGACATGCAAAGGCTTTTATTTTATACAGCGGAAAATTTAAACCCAATAAAGTATCACATAAAAATAGATCGCGGGTCGCGCCAGTTAGCATCAGGTTTGCATTAAATAAAATTTGTTATAAAAGCTTCTATGTTTAATTGATTGCTACTAACAACTAACAAATTTCAAAAATTTATAGTGGAAAAGGTAAAATTTTAGCCAACAAGATTTTTTTGAATACGACCCATTTAAGAATTTTGAAGAGTGCTACTAATCCCAATAATAGTTTATGACGGCCGACCATAAGGTTGTAAAAACCCTCATTTACAATACCATAGTTTACGACGGCCGACCATCAAGCTGTAAAACACTCTGCATAAGTCAGTCTCTTAGATCGTTGCTTGATACTTTATTTCCAATAAGGGGACACTTAGAGGGCTTAGTGAATCATATACACTGAGTACACATACATATCACGAACAGGCTCATGATGTTTTTATCTCCCTTTCTGTGTAAAATAACTGAACATCCGACTTCATACTTTATTTTTGCTCTCCGGAAAAGTTTGCTTTGATGGACTATTCCTGTTTTTCTCTGAACTCTTCACATATTATGAATGCGCAACGTCAAACTTCATAAGACCAATTTAGCTTCTTACCAGGCTAGAAATCACCACCAGGTAAGTAGCTGCATTGATCATTATCGTTCATAACGTCCACCGAAAAGCATTAGATCGGTAATCTAGCGTCTACATTACTAAATAGCCCCCCCTGGACCCTGTAGGGTTGTCACCCCTCTTATTTTATGAGGGTTGCAAGGCGCTCACAATGCATCTTTGTTATCGGAGGAATCCAGACTGGCGTCAAGTTATTGCCCTATTGTTAAAGGTGAAAAAAGGGGCACTTAACGGTTGGTGTACGTCATTAGAGGGTTCTGTAATTTTTTAAATTGTCGTCGCTGCAACAGCCGTGACTGAAATAAAACATTCTGCTTTTTTGATTAGCACCATTTGAGCACCAGACGTCGAAGTCATTCACCTATTAGTAATGCATTACCAGCAAAAAAATCTGAATACTTGAGCAGGCCTGAACATAAACGGAGCACGATGATCTGTAGAAGGATTCAAGCCGCCTTACATTATGTATAGTTTGCGTACATTCCATATCTTATTTATATTGACAAACCGTACAAAATGTTCGGTTAAGCTTCCCATAGCTTTACTTCTTGTCCCCAAAGCCAATATCAATTATTAATCAATGTAATCTAGTGCATCCACTAACTGTAGAGCCTTCAATATTTGCTGTACAGGGTGTCCCGTATTTATTGTAATAGTAGGATATCATAAGAAGCAATGCTTGATGGAAAGCTAGGTAATAAGAAAGTGGGGATACGATTATTTAAAATCTATAGAACTGTATAGGCAGAAAAATCGTCCGATATTTTTCCTCGACAAAACATGATACAATAAAAAAAGGATGGGTTGATGACTCAGGGAAGTGCAACGTCAATATTCCAGCGTCAAAAGGAAAAAGAATAATGATTCTACAAGCAGGAGGTGAAAATGGTTTCGTTCCTCGAGCCCTGAATCTTGGATTTAAAAACTTAAAAGAAGCAAGCGCCGATTATCATTCTGATATGAATGCGGAAGTGTTTGAAAATTGATTCAAAAGCATTTTATTACCCAAATTGCCACCAAACAGCGTCATAGTAGTGGACAACGTTAGTTACCATTCGGAGCAACTGGATAAAAAATACAACAACTAATAAGGCAATCATTGAAGAGTTTTTAAGAAAAGAAGATTTTATTTCGAAGAGGACTACACAAAAAGTGCTTGGCACAAAAAATTTTCGAATAAATTTAAAATTGACATTCTCGCTTCTGAATGTGGACACACCATTCTACGATTACCCCCATATCATTGCATTTTCAACCCCACTGAAATGATATGGGGGCAGGTGAAACAAATAATTCGACGAGGGAACACCGGTGGAAAATTTAGCAATGAAATGCTGCTAAAAATTAGACGCGAAGCTGAAATAATAAGTGTCGATGCATGGAGAAATTCAGTGCGACATGTATTGGACATTGAAAATCGGTACAGAGCGAATCACGTACAAGAATTAATAATAGAAGTTAATCGTGATTTTAGCAGTGAAAGTGATAGTGAGTAATTTTTTTAGTTTGTCACTTTCTTGTAATGTGCTTATTAACAAGCTGTAATGAACATAATCGATAGCGTGTATAAATTTTATTGTGCACTTTTGTAAATACTTACTAATTTGTATGTTTTTATATTAAATTTGTAGAAATTCGTTATGACATGCAAAGGCTTTTATTTTATACATCGGAAAATTTAAACCCAATAAAGTATCACATAAAAATAGATCGCGGGTCGCTCCAGTTTTATAGTGGAAAAGTTGAAATTTTAGCCAACAAGAATTTCTGAATACAGCCCATTTAGGAACTTTGAAGCGTGCCACTAGTATTTTACGACGGCCGACCATCAAGCTGTAAAACGCTCTGCACAAGTCAGTCTCATAGATAGTTGTTTGATACTAAAATTTTAACAAAGCCTGTAGAATTCTTGATGACACGACCATACACATGATTGACTTAGATAAACCAAATTTTATATAGCGAAAAATATTACTATAAACGTCTAATAGAAATACTAATAATTGGGATTGTGGAAATTATGGTTTGGGTGACATTTGGAAGGCTATTTTGTAGTTACCTTTTTACAAGTATGAACATATTATCTAACATTATAGAAGCTGAAAGCATTCACCCTCCTATTGAGTTATTGAGTCTATCGTTATAACTAGTAATAACGACAGTTCTTCATCCGAAAATTTAAATTAATTTTGGGTTAATATGGTGTTATCCTGATTTAAAATTCTCTCCTCAAACATAGAATGTCTAGATGTAGATAAAATGGTTCACTTGTGTTTTACTTTAGCAAATGCATTTAATCAAAACATAATAGATTATTTATTTATAGAGAAATGCTGTCAGAGTTATGATCAATGCATGTTAGAGGGAAATTTTATCTAGTCATCTTCATATATTTATAAATGCAAGGAGTTCTTTTTAAATTTGTTCTATAATTTGCATGCTTTGTAGAACCATGTTATTGAAAGGTTGCAACTACAAAAAAGTACTCTAAATTTTAAGTGGACCTAGCGCTGTCTGTACTGCTGTGAGAACGTTAATTAGTTCTGGAACCGACCAATTATAAAATCATCGCACAAGCACCCATGTATCACATGTGTTTTGCGTTAAGATAACAACTAAAAGTGGCGGAGTATAAAAAGTAGTTGAAACAGGCCGACCCACAGCACAGTGTGTTATCAAATGTGATCAAATGGCTTCAGAGTCAAAAAAATTAGCGGGAACTATTCGAGTGTCGTTTGTTTACTGCCAGATTTGAGTGGTGCCACTTCGCGGAGGTCTGCTATTTAGGGAAATGGTTGGAGGTGCCCACTGCAAGGACAAACATTTGTTATGCTGTCCGAAATATCATGTTGCAGAACTCAAGAGTGAAAAAAATCCTTGCAAGATCAAAGATAGGGTTGCACCAAAAGAACTGATGCCTACAGAGACAGATAAACATGGCATAAACGTAATTTTATTATGTCGCTGTAAATATGTTTGTCGACTAAACAAAAACCAAAGCTGCTGCTGTCACCACAACGTATGGTTTAGATATATTTGCCAAAAAGAAAACAATAGGTGCATGAAATATCCTGGCTGACCACTTTTAATAAAAATTGAATAAGCAATGTTAATACCAAATTATTATACAGGAGAACTAGAGCTAAAATAGTGTATCTACTACTATTCAGCACAAAAAGAATGCAGAAGTTTACCTAAAGAGAAGAAATTCGAGAATTTTCGTACGCAAATGTACTCTTTTTTAAGAAACATATAGGAAAAAACAGTTAGAAGTTTTGAAAATATTGTTATTAATTTTTCAGATATACCTATTCAGATTAATAAATAGTAGTTAGCGGAATTAGGCATACTGCTACATGTACATTAAAAACTTCAAGTTCATACTCAACAAAGATTCTACTTTGATCTTTTTTCTTAATTTACCTACTGGTACTTGTACCTTACATTGTTTGGTAGCCGTCTACCTCTGCCTAACGGAATAAATCGATTATTTGAACTGAATTATTCAAAGGATCTGTTTTGTCCAGCTCTATTTTAGTGAGATCAGTCACTGTGATTTTTCCCAGCGTTAAACTGTGACTGTCTTATCACTGATCGTGAAATCACGATTCACGTCAGCTGTGGTTAAATGATTTTTTGTTTAACCTATCATAGCTATCCTTATTTGTTATTACTGTATGTGTTCTGTAGACAAAAATTTTAAAATAATAAGTATTTAATCAGTAATTACTAAGTACAATAATACCACAGGTGAGTTACACATTTAGAGTTCAATACAGATATCTATCATATATAAAGTTGGTAGATTAGGTTTAGTAATGTAAAAACAAGAAACAGTGGCCTTAATTATAATATTTTTCTATATCCTATTATCAGTAAGTCACTGATTTATAAATTAATTAATTAATATTGATCTTTGTATTAACAATAACACCATTAATGTATACGATAAACAACAATGGACACTGAATATTGCCTTGAGGAACACCAGTTAGCGTATTTAGGTCTCCTGATAGTGTGTCACTAATTTTTACTTTTTGTTTACTTTCTTTCAAGTAGCTCCTGAATCGTCTAAGTATTTATTTATTTAGTAGCATGTCTCTATCTATTTTTTCAAATGTTCTGCACAAATCCAAAGAAACTGCAACTATTACTTCACTGTTATCTAGCAATTTCTTCGATTTTATAAAATAAATGGAACTGCTATTTTGCAGCTATTTTTATGTCTGAGTAAGATCTCTAGACAGCATCTTGGGAAGACTACTATAGAAGCTAATTTAAGTCTAAGCCATATTCAGCGCTACAACAAAAATATAACAAAGAAAAAGGGGAACTTTTGGAATATTATTTTCACAATGTCAAAAATGCAGAGACACGCAAACAAAAGTCATTTAGAATAGTCCAATTTTGTTCACTAATAATCCCGTAAATTTCTAAATAATTTAATTTTGATGATTTATTGCAGAAATGTAACCCATAAAAATTATTAATATTACCATTTATAAAAGAAGATTTAACTTAAAGTAAAATTTTTTAAAGATAATTTAATTATTATAAAAATCCTCTGAGAAATGGATCAGTTTTTAATTTGTAGCTAGTTTAAGATTTCCTTCTAGCAACAAAGTATTATTTTTATTATATACAGGGTGTTGCAAATTAGTAAGTCATCGCTTTAACCCTAGCTTGAGGCCAAAATATGATGATTTTGTATTAATAAATTTCTGAAATTATTGTTATCATTACTAAAAACAAATGAATATCAGGGTTTGTAACTTTCTTGACGTACGCCCCAACAGATTTTTTTCTAGTACAAAATTTCATTGTCATTTTTTTAGGTCTCTTGTAATTTTTAGACAAAATGCTTAGATTCAGGGATCAACACTGTTTTGTGAAATATTCCACCTTGTCTATTAGTAATAATAATTTTCCTCTCGTAAATTGTTAATATTATTGATATATTTTCCAATGTAGCATGTGAAAAATTATGTTTTTTTTAAGCATTTTTGTCTTCTATGTGTCTTTAAAGATCAAACCAATAGTTAACAAGTTTTCTAAGTTTGACAAAATGGTCTCATGGGCGTACGTCAAGAAAAGTTGGGGGGGTTAGAAAATTACAAGCCCCCTGATATTCATTTGTTTTTACAGTAATGTTAATAATAATTTGGGGTAATACTTAGATGTAAATACTACAGACTCGTACCAAATTTCACCTCAATACTGCCAAAACTGTGGATTATATTGTAAAAAAAAAAACGATTTTTAAATTTCAACTTTGACATCCTGTATTTTTTAAATGAGGTGTTTTTCAGAAATTTACCAATAACAAAATCGTCATATTTTTTCCTCAAGAATCTAGGGTTAAAGGGATGACCTACTAATTCGCAACACCTCGTATATACACCATTATTTAAAGACAGTTAAGTAATGTACACATATTCTTTTTCAGTACATTTTGGTAAAATATGGATGGACAGTTAAGTGACACAAAACACGAAGAATTTTTTGCTTCAACCTTAGAGTGTGAAATCAAATCTGAATTCCCATATTCAATCCAAGAACACAATAATTTTAATGGAGACGACTGCAGATTGTCAGCGAGTGCTATGGACGAGTGGAATTTCGAAATTAAACAAGAGACCGATTATAAAGAAATCAAAGTGCATGACAGTGTGCTGGAAGAAAACTGCCCAGTGAAAGAAGAAATCTGTATTAAAGAACATGAAATGGGAAACCCTTTTCTGCATGATAATTACAAAGTTGAACAAGACATAGAATATAAAGAATATAAGATATGTGAGAGAGAAGAGAAAAGTTGTGTTGTTGTCTTGAACAGGCTACCATTTGTTTGTGAGATGGACAAATTTTTGTGCACATTTCCCGATTGTCATTTTTTGTTTTATAACTTGGAGGAAATGGCTCGTCATTTGTTAACGCATGGGAAATTGGGTACACCGAGGTATCGAGAGTCCACTCTATCATCTTTCATAAACACTAATAGTCTTGAGAAACGACACACATGTGAAGAATGTGGCAAGTCATTTGTAAATGGATTTAACTTAAAGAAACATCTAGCTATTCACTTTCGAAAAAGGCCTTATAACTGTAGCTTATGTAGCAAATCCTACCCATTCAATTCGGAATTAAGAAGACATCTAAAAGAGCATTCTAGAAAGCTGTTCCATTGTAGCATTTGTAGCAAAAAATTTGTGCGCAGGTTTCATTTAAAACAGCATTTAGCAGTACATTCCAATGAAAAGCAATTCACATGTGATGTGTGTGGTAAATCGTTCTTGTACAGTTTTCGTTTAAAAGAACACCTAACAACGCATGGTGATAAGTTATACAAATGCAGCGTGTGTTCTAAAGCATTTACCAAGAAGTCAAATTTCACCCGACATTTAACAATACACTCCAACGAGAAGCCGTATGTATGTAACATCTGTAGCAAGGCGTTTGGTCATGATTCGATTTTAAAGAAACACTTAGTAATACATTCGGATGGTTGGCTGTATAAATGTAATGTTTGTGGGAAATCATTTCCTTTCAATTCAGATCTGAAAAGACACGTGGCCATTCACTCCAAAGATAAACCGTTTAAATGCAATACATGCAGCAAATCGTATGCACTCAATTCGGAATTAAAAAGACATTTAGCAGTACATTCTCAAGAAAAACCATACAAATGTTCTGTTTGTAGCAAAGAATTTGTGCACAGTTTTCGCTTAAAAGAGCATGTAATAATACATTCTAATTATAGGCCATATCAGTGTAATGTTTGTGGGAAGTTTTTTGGCAGGAAATCAAATTTGAATCGACATTTAACAATACACTGAGACACTCTAGAACTCACTGGTTAGTGTTCTTAAAACTGAAAATAATAAAACAGCTTGAAGTCAATGAAACGCTACAAAGAACCCACCCCCATGCTGGGAGTGGTGGACAATTTATGGCAGTCTTATTTGGGATTTTAAGCAAGCAAATACAAACGATACAAAACAACTCAACCAGACTAAAGTAACTGAAAATGGTTTTGTAAGAAATAGTGAATTTTTAGCAATAATTATTAACATAATGATTATTCTTCCGATTCCGAAGATGAGTTGGAATTATGCATAAAATTTATATAAAAAAATGTCGTTTGCCCGTTTAAAATCACATACAAGACTGCCAAAAACAGCCCACTCCTCTCAGTATGGATTCTTTGACTTATAAACCATTTTCTCATTTTCAGTACTACATTTTTGTAATATTCTGATAGGATTTAACTTATTAGAATATGAGGAATTGGGATATGTATGTCTATGTGATAATAATATGTGCCTGTACATTTGTTTCTATTATTATTAATTATAAAATTGGAATACAATAAACATAGTGTTATTAATGTGATATTATTTGTTCCTTATTGACTTTATTAGCCATACAGAATATGAGGATTGCAGTTCTTAAGGAAATCTATATAACTCGAATAATAAAAAAATTAGGCAATGTGGTTTCCGCTGTTTGAAAATACTGTTTTACAACATAGAAATATACAGGGTGTCCCTAATACTTTTAAGAATGTACTACAACATACCTTAATAAAAATTGAATATCACTAAATTTTACTCCTAATGGGGTAAAAATATATATGTCGTGCTATTTAAAAAAACAAGTTATCCGGGACAGATATTCTTTAAATTGAATTCTCCATGTAAGTTTCCTAAAAATTTCGAAAAACAGGTATAAGGAGAAGCCTGGTTTATTCGTATAATTAATAAATCTAAGAATGGAATTTGGTTATTAATTTCTATTTCATAACTAAAATTTATAGAATCGCGAAGAGAATTTATAAATGCAAGTAAACATCTACATAACAATACCATTATTATTATGGGAAGAAAAGCAAACATTATTGAAAATATCTTGCTCTAAATTATTCATAAAAATTTTACTAAAAGTAGACGAACCCATTGCTAAACCTGAAATTTGTATAAAGTATCTATTTTTGAAACAACAAATTCTGTTGAAGAAACCAAATTGTTCTTATGCAACCCAGGTAAGTTACAATTTGACAGCAGATTGTTTAATATTTTTAGACAGTCTTTTGGGGGATTTTGAAATGCTTAAGTTTGTTGCTCAAATCAATTGAATTTTTAATAGCAAACGAATTTTCGAAATTCAAAACTTCACGAAGAGTCAAATTTAACCATTTAGGGAAATTATTCATTATAATTTCTACTGATAAATTACGCCCATCACTAGGCTGGGGTAAATGTCACAATGAAAACAGTTATGGAACACTAGTGACTTCATGTTGTTATAAAATAATCACAGTGTTGTATGTTATGTAGCAGGAACTCATTTTGACCTTTATCAGCTCTTTTTCTGAAGCTTGTAAATAATTTCCAATTATTATTAAGTAGTTTAATAATTGCTTTTGTGTTGGAGATAGAGTAATTATAACAGGCATGCTTATTAATGGAAAAGGTGGATAAACTGTGCATATAAAACTGAAGCCACTTGGGAAGTAGACTTTTTTTAGTAGTCAATATGATGGAAGAGCCAAGAGTACTTGAGGAACCTCTTGCTTCAACCGCTGCGTGTGAAATAAAATCGGAATACCCATATTCTGTCCAAGAACACAACAATATTGATGAAAATAATGCTGTGAATGAACTAAATTATAACATCAAGCAAGAGACTGATTATCAACAAATTGGAGCTTGGTATGCATTGCAAGAAAACTGTAAGGTCAAAGAAGAGATCGAAAGCACAGAATATCCGGAGAATAACGATTTTTTGGAAGTAAATTGCGCAGTTGAACCAGAAATAGTATACATTAAGTCGGAGAACAATGTTTGTGATACGTTAAGCGAAACACATGAGGAACAATTGTGGAATGAGAGGAACTGCTTTGTTGTGCTAAACAGACTGCCGTTTGTTTGTGAAGTTGACAAATTATTGTGCATAAGCCACGGTTGTTACTTGTCGTTTCATAATTTGAAGGAACTAGCTCGTCATCTATTATTGCATGAGAAAAACGGTAATATTTCTAGATATCTGAAGTCTAATTTATCATCTTGTTCAGGGCAACAACACATATGTCATGTGTGTAGCAAACTATTCAAAAAAAGATCGAATTTAGCTCGACATTTAACCATACATTGTGATGACAAGGCGTTCAAGTGTGATGTATGTGAAAAATCATTTGCACATAGTTCACATTTGCAAAAACATTTAAAAATGCACTCGGATAATTGGCTGTACAAATGTAATTTATGTAGTAAGTCATTTCCGTACGATTCAAATTTGAAAAGGCATTTAATGATCCATTCTGGTGAAAAGCCGTATATATGTGATGTCTGTGACACATCATTTAATTGTAAAGAATCTTTGACACGCCATATGAGTCTCCACAATGCGGGCGACAAGACATTCAAATGTACTTTATGTAGCAAATCATTTGCCCAAAATTATCGCTTAACACAACATTTAAGAAAACATTCTAGCAGTAAACAATATAAGTGTGATCTATGCGGGAAATCGTTTAAATGGAAATCATGTTTGAACAAACATTTAAATACACACCAGACTGAAGAGTTGTACAAGTGTAATGTCTGTAACAAGTCGTACGCGTACGAATCATGTTTAAAAGCACACTTAATGATACATTCAGACAACAATCCGTATGTATGTAAAGTGTGTAATAAACCATTTACACATTATTCAGTTCTAAAACAACATTTACTCAAACATTCCGGTTATAAGCCGCACAAGTGCACTACTTGTAATAAATCGTTCAAGAGGAAATTAACCTTAAATAAACATTTAATGAATGTACACGCCGATAATCACCTATACAAATGTAAATTTTGTAGTGAATCATTTGACTGCAGAGGACTTTTGATAAAACATAAAAAAGTCCATATTGGTGATAAGCTATATAAATGTGATCAATGTGATAAATCATTCAACAAGAAATCAAATTTAGTTCGGCATTTGATAATACACTCCGGGGAGAAACCCAACAAATGTGACATTTGTAATAGATCATTTAACATGAAATCAAATTATATTAGACATCTAAAATCACACACGAATAAGATTAGCACCCAAATTTAAAGAATATATATCTTATTTATGTAAAAAATTATGTATTAGTTCCTTCTTTCAGTTCAGTAAATTTTTTATAACCTTTTCTAAGCATGGCATCACACCTAAGTTACTAATTTGTATTATACTTGTATGTTATGTGAATAAAGTACTTAAAAAATTGTATTACATTGTTTTCTCAATATTATCCTAAAGAAACAACTTAAGAAAAAAAGGAAAATGATGGTTATTTCAAATTTAAGCATTGAAAAAATTTTCGTAAATTAAATGAGATACAAAATAAAACCGAAATGAATAGGACAAACTTAAATATTAAATTTTACAATAAATATTCAAAATGCCCGTAATTGCAATGCCTTCAGCAATATCTGCTTCTTAAGTGTTATACTACACACACGTTCTTATTATACCTCAATTTTATACTTAAGATGACAAACTCAATGGTTTGTATTTGTAGTTTTATTACAAAGTAAACAGGAAATTTGGTCACATTGTGCGTAACTTATTCGAAATCATTCTTTCAACATGTGGCACCACTTATGGGCAATTCATAGGAACTTGAATTCACCCACAAAAACAGGGACATTTAGAGCAAAAAGCACTAAAAACCAGTATATCCCGGAAATATTATAAACAAGACGCAACTCAAAAATGAAATGAAAGTGGCAAAAAGGAAATAAGTAATTGTTTATAAATGTTCAAGACAAACAACATATGTACATTTTATAAAAAAATACGTACATAAACAATGTTTCATCAGTTTGAATTTTAAGTAGGATTTGTCAAGAATTTCATGGAGTAAAATTTAATTCCCTGAAAAAAAAAAGAAAACTATCAACTACAAACAATTTTTTTCCCACCAAAAGGAGTAAAAAACTTCTAGATTTAGTGGGTCAACGATAAACTGGGAACATTACGCAAAAAAGTTGGCCAATTACAATATAAAATCTTTGCAGGTTGAGCAACGCAACTAAAAGCATAAAAACATGCATAAATGTAAAAAAAAGGAATAGGTAATTCCTTTGTAAATGTTTAAGACAAATAAACAACATCTCAATAATAACAATATACACATTAAATTAAAAAAAAAATATAAACAGTGTTTCATTGGTTTTAATTATTCGTAGGACTGAAGAAAAAAACAGCTAACAATCTTTTAAATCCCAAAAACAAGTAAAAAAACCACTAAATTTAGTGGGTAAGCCAATAAACTGGCAACGCTCCGGAAACACCCTCTCAACCATTAAATTATACAAAATTATATTATAAAATGTTTTATTCATAGATCATAAAAATTAAAAAAAAACACAAAGAAAACAAATGCAAGCTTTTTATTGTATTTATACAATTATGTACTTTTTCTTATTTTCCCTCTGATTCGTTCCAATCCAACTCAACCTTTGTGAAAACCCAATTCCGATAGACCAACTATTGGTGACCCATCTCGTTCTATTCCTATTAGTGAAACATGACTGCAAAATAGAAATAAACACAACACCAACATGGAAAATAAATAATAATGAAAAAAAAGCCAACACATACTTGAAGGTATATTTCATTTACAAATAGAAATGTTTCTAAGCATAACCAAACATCAACTTTATTTACATACAAATCAATTGAAAAGAAACGTGGGAAACCACATTGATGGATCCGCTTCAGCGCAGAATTTTAAAACTGCCTAGAAAACACACCAATAGATTACTATCACTGTGGCTGCACTTCAATATTTAAAACCTAAAAACACATTTCATTATTGGTTTAATTATAAAACACAGGTTTTTATTAGAAGATTATTCTGAATTGTAAGAAACTTCTGCGAGTACCATAGCTCTCGAAAACATTTTTGTTAGAGAATAAACAAAAGAAGAAAAAGTATTTTGTCTATTGAGTGATGAGTCAATAAATTCATATGTAAGCACACAGGCAATTTGGTATACTGCAGAAGATAAAATTAATAATATTCTACAGTACACAATTCCTAAGTTTATAAAAATCTAATCGATTGCATATGTGCTGGATAATGTTACATGTAGTTTACTTTAATGTATACAGGGCATTCCAAAATTGTTGCGACACTGGGCTATGACTTAATGTAGAAGTCAAAATAAGTCGACTGGAATCTCTTCATATATATATCAAAATGAATCATTGACCTCCACAATACGTAATATGTCTCCCAGCAATTTTGAAACCCCCTGTATATCCCGCTTTCAATTCGAATCTGAAAATTTGGTAGTGTAGTGATAGCACATTTGACTAGCAATCAAGAGGTCCCGGGTTCGATTCCTAGTCAAAGCTAGCAATACACACCTAATTTTCATCATAAAATGTGCTGTGATCACATAAGAATTTATACCTCAAACATTACTTTAAAACTTCTTTTACATTAAACACTAATCAAGTATACTTGAGATTATACCTTTCACTTTCGAAGATTTCTTCCCCTTATCTCCACTAGCGGCAGCCTCCCGCCCGTCCGTAGCCATGGCTTCATCAGGTCCGTCTGGACGTTCGACCAGTTGCGTTTTCAACATCCGTTTAATATTCTTGATCTGAAAAACACCAGTCAACGTGAAATCTCAAAATTTACCCGTAAATTAACAACCCCTTGTTCTATATCGGCTTTGCGTTGAACGTTTTTATTCTTCTCCGCATTGGCACGTTGTATTTGGACTTCCACACAAGCCAACACGCCTTCGCAAGCCGAACACCACTCCTGGAGGCAATTCACTATAACGTTAATGTCATCTGAGCGTATATCCCTGCCTATCGCGTAGTCCACTTCCAGCTGGCTGTTTTTCTGGTCTAGTTTGCCATGGATGATGTCTGCGTACACCGCCTCGATAATCAAGTCTTCTAAATCCCTTACGTTATTAATATCGAGCTCTTGAAGTAGCGTTGCGTAAGATATACACTGCAAAACAATCAATCAACGATATGTCTCTCTTCGTGTTTGCTTTACCTTTGATTTTGTCGCTAATGTAACAATCGTCAAGTGTTGTAACTTTTTCTTTTGGGTTGGTGTTAATTCCAATAAATTCGACTTGTTAGCTAGATATTCTTTGTAAGTTCCATACGCAAATAGATGTAACATGTCTAAGTACACTTTATTCGTACCGCTTGCTAACTGAAATGCGAACGTACATTTTTGAAACCACAAGATTTACGCTTACCTCTGCTATATTCGGCATATCAAGTAATTCTCCAAAAACATAGACGCCTGGGGCTTCCAGCACCTGCTTTATGAGTTCTGTACATGCTGCACCCTTGGCAGTTTTAGCTAATAAAACAAACTGCTCTAAAGGGTTACCAGAAGACTTCTCGACCACCATTGTTGCTGTCAATATAAATTCCTACTAACCACTGTTTAAATTAATGTTACAAATTAATTATTATTATTTAAACTTCATATAAAAGCATACTCAAAGCCGACAACGTAAAATTAAATCATTGCTTGTCAGCTGTCAGTTGTCAATAGAAGCTGCATTGTTGCCGGCACATCCCTTCTAAGTTCTGTAAATTATTATTGTACATTAATAAATTGAAACATTATATTTACAATTAAATCTAGAAAAAGCAGCAATAATTATGTGGGGATATGTTAAATAAGCACATAGCGTTAATTCTCACCTTTCTTGTATGGGTCAAATGCGCAACGCTGTGTCCCCTCAGTCTACCTGTCAGATTGCTAATGCATTTGAGGTTAGTTTTTACGAAATTTGAAAATTTGTACCTGGATGTTGTGCTAGTATGGAACTTCAAGATGATTTGATGGATGTCTTCGCTGAAGAGGATCCAGAATGGGACTGCCTTCCTTCAAAGGTGGAGACACATTCTTCCTGTAACAAAATAACCGTTACTGAGTAATTTCCTTTGTAGAAAACCGAGACAGCTTCGCAACAGGCCACCCAAAATAATGTTACTTCTACGGATGAAGATACACCCCAACCTGAGCATTTAGAAGTGCTTAAAAGGTATTTTGGGCACAGTAGCTTCCGTCGTATGCAGTGGAAGATAATAAACTCGATAATTAACAAAAGGCAGGATAATTGTGCCATTATGGCAACGGGATATGGTAAATCGTTGTGTTATCAGTACCCCTCAGTATATTGTAAAGGTGTTACTATTGTAATCTCGCCACTCATTTCCTTGATGGAGGATCAAGTTTTAGCTTTAAGGGTGAGTCTTGATTTTGATGGAATAAAATCGAATTTTGATGTTTTTGAACAATATACAGGTAATGAACATTCCCGCTTGTTTGCTCGGCTCAGCGCAAACTAAGCAAAATGTAGTGCTACAAGAAATATTAGAGAATAAGTACTATCTCGTCTACATGACTCCGGAATTCTGTTGTGGAGACGGTGGTCGCGAATTACTGAGCGATATGAACAAAATGTTAAACGTGGTATTAATTGCGATAGATGAAGCCCACTGTGTTAGTACTTGGGGACACGACTTCAGAAAACAATATAGGGAATTGGGTGTGCTACACTCTTTGCTACCGACAGTTCCGATTTTAGCCGTGACAGCGACTGCTACCGTTAAGGTTCGCAACGATATAGTATCAAGTTTACAACTCAGGCAAGTATTTTCTTCACTAATTCTGGAATAGTTTTCTAACAAAGCAACTTTGAATATGTAGTCCTTAAATTTCAAAATGAGAAGTTGCCTGTTACTTTCCTCTGTCTAGAGGTGTTGTTTTTAATTGGAAAATTATATACATACAGTCAGTGTCTTCTAAAATCAATTGTTGGTTAAAGGCTGATCATTTTGACACCTTATTTTGTCACTTTATTTCGAAAATCATATGAATAACTCATGGGTTTCAACTTTCTCTTTAATTTTGTAGGTATTTCTATCAGCTTTCTATTTTCTACCATAAATGGATCCAACCCTTAAAGCAAGGTTCCTTTGTGGTAGTAACTAAACTAATAAGGCAAATTCTGATTTTAAAATTTAAGGCTCATAACGTTTATAGTATGTTAATTATTTTGTAGAAATCCACAAGTTTTATGTTCGGGATTTGATCGACCAAACTTATACTTTGAAGTGCGTACGAAACAGGGGGGAGGCATTTTCCCAGATCTGACTTCTGTAATGATAAGGGATGGTTTAACTCATGATTTTGCTGGTTCGACCATTATATACACAATTACTCGAAAACAGGCAGAGGACGTTGCGTCAGAACTAAAGAGTGAGTTCAAACTTGATTATGTGCATTCTCAACAAATTTAGTGAATGTTTTTTTGTGAAAAATCCCCATTTTMTAGAAATTACTTYCTTTCGGTTTTGTAGTAGAACTTTATAAGACAAGGTTTATAATCGAWATTCAGCAAAAATGTTTTTAATATAGGTGCACATTTTCTGTTTTAAGCTCGTGGAATAAACTGTAGAGCATATCACGCCGGGTTAACAATTAAACAAAGGAAAGAAGCCCATGAACTCTTTGTCAGAGATGAAATCAAGATTATGGTTGCCACGATAGCGTTCGGTATGGGCATAGATAAACCGGACATCCGTTATATCATTCACTATGGTTGTTCCAAAGATATAGAGAGTTATTACCAGGAAGTTGGTAGGGCGGGGAGGGATGGTCAACCTTCCAAATGCATAACGTTTTATTCTGCTCAGGATTTTAAGACACACGAGTGAGTACGAATATTTTGCATAGCAAACATTAATTTTACTAAAAAATAATAATGTGTTGTATCATTGTATAAACAGGACAGGCATAAATAGGTCTCTGAACAGGCGATCTTCAAGTAAAAATGGTTTTAGTATGATATAAATCAAATTAATGAGGAAAACAGTAATTAGTTGTTTCATAGGAATCCCTTTATACAGGGTATTCCACAACGAGCTTTTGTATTTTATAGTATCTTCACAAATTCCATGACAAATAAATAGCGAAAAATATAACAACAATAAAAAATAAACCAAGAGTATCAACAGCGAATACAATTTTCTGGTGATTGCAGGTTGGTTCAAGAGCATTACTCTTCAAATGTAGAACAAAAAGCTGAGGGTTTAAAGTATTTCAGACAGTATTTAGAAACTCGAGATTGCAGAAGAAAATT
Organism: Rhyzopertha dominica; assembly: GCA_025024175.1. NCBI lineage: Eukaryota > Metazoa > Arthropoda > Insecta > Coleoptera > Bostrichidae > Rhyzopertha > Rhyzopertha dominica. The sequence continues at coordinate 62,814,381 of QCXZ01000064.1, forward strand.
TATTTTGGAGCATTTTGAAGGAAACTCTGCTACAAACAGTACTCCAAGCACCAAATGTTGTGATAATTGTAGAAGAAGGTTGGTAGTATGATCACTATTTTACCTAGCCATGAAAGAAAATATTTTGGACTATATACATTACTATTCATCTGAGTTGCATCTTGATCCCTTAAGAAATTTCTAAATTTTTAATAAACAGAATTCATCAAAAACAATCTGCTTTATTATGGACATTTCCTGTTGGAATGAAGATTCAAAAATTAATTATACCATCAGTTATTTGACTTATGAAGCTTTAGTTTTTGTGCAGGTGTCACTATAAAATTTTTCTTTCGTAGCTAAGTAAATTTCTTGCCTTAGTATTTTATTATTAAAATGACACCCCTATGTACTCATTTTTATATATTTTAGTATACTAGACGGTAGATCTGATTACGAAAAGTACGAAGGCCTAAACTCCGATGGTCTTTATGACTTCACCAACGACGCACGTTTATTGTTGGAATCCATCCGTATAATGGGTGGCAGAACGGGACTGGGCAACTACATACTGTTTTTGCGAGGCTCGCAGAGCAGCAAAATAAAACCATTTCACAAAAAACATCCAAAATTCGGTTGCGGAAAAGGGAAAACAGAAGCATGGTGGAAGGGAGTGGGCAGAATGTTAGATGTCGAAGGTTACTTAAAGAAAACGAAAAAGGCAACTGAGAGTTTCAAGTATGAAGTCATCGACGTCTCCGATAAGGGCCTTGCCTTCTTAAGCAGCACGAATTTGAAATTATTGCTCAAACCGTGTCCTGAAATATTCAAATTGTTGAAGGTAAAACAGGGGTAAGTATTCACCTTTTTTATTGTATATGCTAACAGGATTGCAAGTGAAAAATTTTGTCATGTCAGTAAAATTATGTGGTTTTCAGGAGTTCGTCTTCAGCTTGGCTTGACACAGCTGATTGTGGCAAACCTAAGCCTCAAACCACCAATTTAAAGACTGATTTTAAATTGTGCACTGTTACTCTAAGAGGTGAAGATTTTAATGTGTACAAGTTGCTGATGAACAGGCGACATGAACTGGCATCCCGGTACAATTGTATGCCTTACATGATTGCTTCAAATGAAACACTTATGAAGTTGGCCAATTTAAAGCCTTGTACAGTTGAGGAGTTGAGAGAATGTGAACGTAAGTTCATAATACTGTGCTGCTTTTTGAATGCTGGTGTATTTTTTTCTAGTGGATGGATTTACTGATGCTAAAATAGACAGGTTTGGTGAGGAATTTCTCAATATATTGAGGAATTATAGTAAGCCAGGGCAGATTGTTAAGCCCCGCAGTAAGCCAGCGGAAACATGGTCCAATTATGGTGGACCAGAAAAGGTACTTTCATTGGATGGACAGTTTGATGAAAAAATGGATGTTAGCGAGATGTCGTCAGAGCCAAGGACAAGTAAACCAACAATTTTGGAAGTTTTGGTGAAAAATCCATTGCCAAATTCAAAATTGAATGCCACCCAGATCAATACATACAAATGTTATGAAGATGGCATGACTGTTAAAGAAATTGCAACAAAGAGGTATAACTTTTCTTTCCTTGGATTGTTTCCTACATATTTGCATCTGTTATTCATTTTGCAGTTTGCAAGCTACACTTTTGCCATTTTTTTACACTATATTTTTAGCTGAAAAAGTATATGCATCTAAGAAAAACTCGTTTATTAAACTATACAAGATACTTTTGAGTTTTGACAAAAAGGGTATAGAAACTTGTGGCATTAAATAAAAAATTAACTAATAAAAAAATGGAGTAGCAAAATAAAATATGCTTGATGTATTGTCTCTTTTCAGGGGCTTACTCGAAGAAGTTGTATTTACTCATCTTATTAATGCAATGCGAGTTGGCTACCCCATCAAGCTCTTAGACTTGAATGTCACAAATGAAATTAAAGCGGAACTAGTTAGAGCACTACAGGAGGATGCTTCACCAGGTATACAGTTCCTAAACAATCAAAGCAATGCATAAAGCAAAGTGAACTTTCAGATGAGTTAGCAAAAATAAAAGAATCTTTAAACATTACCAACAGTCAGGTACTGGCCGTCAAGACATATGTGGAGGTCAGGACCCATTTATCGCAACTGGAAGTGGAATATGAAGATTTCGAAGATGATGATAGAATCACGATGAATCCCATGCAGATGTTGCTGCACTTTGCAGAAACACAAGTTAAACCTCCTGTTACATTCAAGGTTTATATTCGTTATTGTCACAAGGAGGTGGTTTTCACTTTTTGAATTGTAGGAAACTTCAGTTGAGCCTCCGAGAAAAAAGATGAAACCTGAGGAGAGTGCCACACCAAAAATGGATGCTTTGAAGAGTGATCTTGTGTCAAGCTCGAATCTGTTAAATGATACTGCTAAAAATACATCTTCACTGGAAACTTTGATGCTTGAATCTCCAAGTGGTCCAGATAATCTGGGCAAACAAGGAATCAGGACTGATGGTAAGTCCACCAAAAATAATATATATTTTCAAACATGCACTGTTTGTGTAGCATTATTAAATAACTTGTTGGTTTAAATATTTTTATAAATAGTGTGAAACATAGCCTTGTTCACAAGCCGTTTAATTTGGATTTATTTGATTCTAAGTAGATATGTTATTTTTCAAGTTAACAAGAGGTCATCACTGGAAGCTGTGATACTCGAATCTCCTAGAATCAGTAGCTCTAGTGGGCAATCTACACCAGATTTGGACATTCCTGGAAATTGGGGAACTCCCAGGATAGGTGATAGTGCCGTAAATAACAAAGAAGAGAAAGCAAATGCTGATTCCAGTAGCCAGCAACCAAAAAAGTTCAAATTTAAGAAGCTTATTACGTCAAGCCAAACCAAGTTGTTTTAATTGTTTCCTTTCATTGAATAACAAGTCATGTCAGTTTGCTAATAAGCAGTTTGTACATGACTTCATGTTTTGGGTTTTAGAAGACAAGAAATTAAGTTTCCTTTATCGAATAATATTCATTGATGAGTCTCAATAAATGTATGTGTTAAGACAGTGCCATAAAGTAACAATAAAATGGGAGAAACAAATAATGTCAGGAACTTGTAAGGCTGTAAGGCTGACTTAAGTTATTTTTGTAATTAAAAATTTGTTCATTTCCTTGTTCCCTGATGTTCAATACTTTGGTTAATTTGTAAGAAGAAAATAAATATATTTTTAATGTTATTGTGTATTTGAAATTAATTTCTCAATCCTACTCTCATAGAAATTCATGAGGATGTTTTTAAGCCAATTTAACATAAATCACTTCTGTACACTTTCTAATTATTATCAAGGCCATTGGCTTTTTTATTTCCAACCTTTTTGCACATTTGAGTTCAGATTTAGAAATTTTATGGCATGTATTGCATGTATTGTAGGTTCAACAAGCTTGTAATTAATTTGGAAATACTTTTGAATACAGAATTCTATATTCTAAGGAAATACTAATATGGGCATTTATGAAAGAAAGCAGCAGTTTTTAAATCAAGAATATAATTATCCTAATTTTCACTATTTTACTTATCTCTGCTCTAAATAACTGGGTTAGTTTGCATATTGCAAACTAATCAACTGTAATTTTGTTGTTAGATGAACATATTTTGTTTACAGGTGATTTATGTTGGCTTAAAATCATTTGTATAGTAGTACAGCACGGAGTTTTTGCTTGGTTCAAGAGAAACTGAACAGCCTGGATTGTTTCTTCAAACTTTATTTACTCACAAAACATGAATGAAAAGATGATAATGTAGTGTGGACGGTGTGGACCTTAGATCAGACTTAATAATGATAGGACTCTAGTGTAGTACATTCTGTTAGTGTTGGTACCATCTAGGTTGGTAGAACTGCTGGTGTTTAATTGTTACAGAAACCTGTAATTAGGTAAGTAAGATGCGTACACATTTTCTTTAAATTTTAAAATGCACTGCGTTGTCAAAATTAACGCACCATATACAATTTGAACTGTTTTTTAAGAATCTGGACTCAAATCGCGCCCGTGACCTCCAGAGACCCCAAATTTATTGGACATTTTGCAAAAATCGACAAAAATTGCAAACATATGGTCGGAAAAAAGGGCGATTTTTGCAAAATCTACAAAAAATCTGGAAAAATTCAAGGAGATAGATTTCGATACGCTGATTCAGAAAATATGAATCGGTAGGGGTCTCAGACCCCCGGTTTAGGGTTAGTACCCGGAAATAGTGACTTTATGTGCGAAATAATGCACTGTAGTGACATTTTTGACGTAATCTCGGAAAGGATGTCTTCAGGCTTTTGAAATTCAACACACTTATAGAATTTGAGTCGCTCTATCGATTGGTGAAGACCTCATCTTCATATCTCGACGCGTTATCTTTTTACGAATTTAATTCGCTTCCAAAAAATACGGTCTTTGATAAATACGGGCTTGGCGTCCAGAGTTGTTGCATAATCTCAAATCTGACAGCATAATCGGCTTTTTTTGGCTCAAAATACCCAACAGGTTTTTTTTCTTTGAAAAAAACCAGGACTCGAGAAAAGGTTCAATTAATTATCAACGTAAGACGCCCGAATGTTCAATCTGCCCCTGCTATAAAAAAGCTATAACTATAAACGTGTTTTAAACGCCTTTCCCGTTGACAAAGGACTACCCCCGGTGAAATTTCATTCTCGCCGCACCCGAAATTAAATCAAGTGCAGAAGGGGACAGATCGGGGGATATTCAAGCGGATGGTGTAAACGGCGCCAAGCTGAGAGCAAATAGTCTGATCCGACGGGGTATCTGTTGCGGCCCCACGGATTAGGCATTGTCGGGGGGGCCATCAGGAGGCATTAAAGCTTTCCGCACACACATTTGTCTCGTTTCGATGTGCTGGAGTGGTTTGGGGGTTCAAGATACCACACGCACGTGGGTATATATGAGTATATATGGGCAGAGGTTCGCGGCTTTGGGGAAAAAAGGAAAATATTGGAATTCCTGAAGGAAAACGTTTCGTTGCGGTTGGAACTACTTAGCAAGTCCAGAGATTTTAACTTTTTCAGTGCCAAAACCTGGGGGGGGGGGGGGTTGGAGTCTCACGTGAAGAACATYGCAAAGAGTACCATTTATTGGAAMGAAAATGGAAAATGGAATGCGTTTTCCTGTCGCTTTTTAGTTTCCTGTTMATATTGGGAAATTGAAKTGTACAGGGTGTCCCATTTTCGTTGTAATTGTAGGTTATCACGGTAACTATTAATGCTAGAGGTTTGCGGTTTCGACATTACTGTCTTACTCTTTTGTTGCAACTTGAGCTGTACCGTCGCCATTTTTATATCATCTTTTGTTTTTTAAAACATGGCCAACTTTTAAATAATATGACATTTCTTCAGTTACCAATATCTCACTCGAGTATGTAGATACATTTTTGAGATATAACACAAACTTGCATGTTTTTAAATGCAAACTATAGTTGGATTTGCTATAAAGTTTTTTCCGATTAAGAAAATATATACATTGTCAGGTTTATTTTTACTAATTTTAGTATTATTCAATTTCCTTTTAGTAAATTAATCAGGTTTTATTTTTATATACAAGAGGCTATGGTGTAAGAAAACACAATATAATTTACACTACTAAGTAAAATTTTTAATCCATTAAAAATAACATGCGTCTATTTGGATACATATCTAAGAATAAGAATGTACCTATATATTTTCTTAATCAGAAAAAAAATAGTCCAACCATAGCAAAGCCAACTGTGGTTTCCATGAAAAAAAATGCTAGTTTGTGTTGTATCTCAAAAATGTGACCCCCTAAAAATATTCTGAGTAAATAAAATAAATAAAAGAAAAATTGGCTGCAGCTTTTAAAACAAAAAATGATACAAAGATTTACTCACAAGTAAAATGTAAGACAGCATTAATAATTAACGAGATATCTTATAATTACAACGAAAACAGGACACCCTGTACATAAAGTACGATAGATATATTCGTCCCAGCCAACACACACATGTATGATACATAAATATCAAGGAACAACAGTGTTATAAAAGCTACATAACAGCAATATGTACCAGAGTTATGAAATTTGCTTTAAAAAGTATGTAACATATATGTTTAGTTTGTTATGTCTAGGATATATGATGTTACATAAGTCCTACATGTTTATAATACACTGTTTGCCAGAGTAATTTTTGTATAGCACACCGGTCGCGTCTATATATGGTAAAGGTAAAAAAGAAAACGGAGATAATATAGAAGATATACGTATCGGGTAACAAAAACTAAATGAGAAAATGATCACAAAGTAGTAATGTGAATTACGCACGATGATAAAATAAATGCCGTTAGAGTTGATATTACTTCTAGGTATTATTTTGTATTAGAATAAAACCTACCAGTTGCAGAAACATTGGATTCAAGTAAGTGTAAGCACAGAGAAGAAAAAAGAAATAGAGGTGTGATTTTTAGTTATGAAAATTAGCAGTCTAGAACTAGAGTACTCTACCACGCGGAGCCATACGAGTGTGTAATCTACAAATCTATTTTAGATACAAACAGCACAAGCTTTTGAGTTAACAAAGTATCGATGAATTTTATAATAAACCCATCCATCAAATCTAAAAAGTGTGAACAATATTTCTCTCATTTTGATAATTAATTATTATTTTGGGCTCTTTTTGCGTACAGTCTCTTCTATTCCGAATATATTGGATTACTTTGATTGTAGCAGTGAAATAACTATACTGTTTAAAAAAAAGTTATATTGGACTATCGAGAGCTTAACTCAGGCAGTTTCATGCTTCAATGTTCTACAATGAGGTAAAAGAGCATCAATACTAATTCGGATCATACAAGATTGTGGAGAAAGAAGATTTAGGTATTTCTGAAACTACTATGTATAACATTGCATATGTATGAGCCGAAATCTGATAGTGTATGTGCCCTGCGTGTACCTTGTGTGTAATGTATTTGTTATATTATAATAGTATTATAGCTGTTACGTTACATGTACCATTCATGTACCTTACGTGTTGTATGTAAACATTGTTATATTATAGTGACATAAATTTTATATGTATGACTATGCTGGCTAAAATGATTTTAGAAACAATATCTGTCACAAATAGTTGACAAAAATGTCAGAGGCTTCGTCTGTAGATATTTAAAAGCTATTGTGGGAAACCATTGCACATACGCTTGTTCCTGGTTAGGGCATAGAAATAAGCGTTTACGCAAGAGCCTTAAAAGGTAAGATTTTAATACTAATTAAGAATGAAAAATAACTAACAATTTTGAGGCAAAGATCTAAAGATTCTCGATTGCGAGCAACTAATGTCAGAATGGTTACTTCTTAATGGATCAAGGTTAAAACGAAAAAATGAGTGGTTTATATATTTTTTGAATGTAATTTTTCACAAAAATAATCATTGTATGCTCTTTGTTACTTCTTCTTGTATAGACTGCAGGGTGTTACAGTGTGCATGGGCAATTACCTTGCATTTTGTTTTATCATGCATCTTTTTCAAGGCATTAACTTCCGAAGTTGCAGATAAGAAAAGGAACTTTTTAATACCGTTGTTTAAAACAATATCTTTGGTTCAAATCCTTTCAAAGATGTTTTCTTGTCGCGGAAGAAAAAAATTATAGAAGGTTACTTTTGTATAGATATCCCACATGCCCATAAGAGATTATGCATATTCTTCTGAATTACATATCAAACATGGTTTAGGTAAGTATGGTGATATGTAATAGTTACATAAACTATATGTAACTGTGTTGGCTGGGGTTTTTCTTGGCAGCTAAATAAACAAGTTGTTGTTTATAGCAATAAAAGCGGAATTATAGTTATACGCATTTCACGTACATGGAAWCATAAWTAAAATTTATCATTGAAACAAAACGCTTTTTCAATAAATAACTGTCACAACCACGGGCACTACCTGAGGTATTAATCTTTGTGAAAATACCTGAAGATGTGCTTATCGTAATATACATGTGACAGAAAACGGCATCTGTACGTTACACTATACAATCTTGCTTTCCAAAAACCAGTATCAGACAGTGGATTTCCAATGGGTTCTGCTAAGTTTTCAATATTGGCCAAAATTTTAAAGAAAAACTGTATACCGAAAATCTCAGTTATGAAGATCGTATTATTCTGGACATATTCGGAATATTCACAACCTTTGAAACCATGCAACCCAATTTGTTTTTTGTTATCATGAGTTAATTAAAGCTTCAGCTGAACAAGGGACATTACGTACCAGCAGATTTTGAGATGTTTACATGCATTTGTATTTGGATTTGGACTCGGGAAAGCACCTCATACAATGGTTGCAACAGTGCGCACGACTGGGGAAAACAAATATGCCGTTTGAACACACACAATCACACAAAGGCGAACATAWTGCACCCTTAGGCRAACGCTTTGCAGCTCGGGAATATTCTGCGTCAGTGGAAGACATTTTATACATCGAATGACTCGGCTGCACACGTATACCGTTATAAGTATTAAAAATGGAAGGTTCCATAAGTAAAACAAATATTACAGCTTTTTTTATTAGTCAGCATATGTTTGCCACCTAATCAGGTGTCTTTAGCTCCCTTCATCTTTGATTTAAATAAAAAAAGTTTCACGATTTTATTTATTCGCATCTAGACAATATTTTAAAGTATACAAAGTGTCCAKCCTTCCTCAAAGCTACCCATTCTGTAGGTATACCTATTATTATACAGGGTGATTTTTTGAAAACTTCACACCTTAAATAACTTTAAATAAAGCAAAAATTTAAAATTTTGCAAAAACAGGTAAACTTTTGTTTGCAGGGGGACAACTTTTGAGATAAGTTTTTAATGGATAGCGCTTACCCTCTTAGCGGGGTAGATACCCCTTCAAAAATTTTAAATGAAACTACCCATCTTACGATACATCATTTAAAAGCTTATTACACAAGGAGTCTTGCCATGTAATTAGTTTTACTATTTTTTGCCCATTGACGGGGTAGTGGGTCAAAAAGTGCATTGTAGCAAGTGGCTTATAAAATCGAATATTTTGGACTTTTTTTAACAAAATTTATTGTCTTGCAGTTACAATAAAAATTGTCCTTACTTAAGCCTAAAAAAGCTTGTTAAAAAATAATTGTTACACCTAAGCAAAATGCCAAAAATACTTAAAATTTTCTTTCGACATTACTTGATATTGCAACTCGACAGTTTATACTGAATTGGCTAAATAATTATCTACTTTGTGTTTCCAATTTTTTGTTTCAACTTTTTGGCTACTTCTTTGGCACGACCATCTTTTTGTTCACATTCCTTTTTATAAATCGCGTGAAATTTTAAAGTGAGAGTCCAAGTGATAATGGTTTATTCAACTGCCGAAAGGGTAGAAATAATTTTTATTTACGGTGCTGAGCATAGCTGTGCTCGTGCGTCAGCAAGGGTGTTTAACGAACGGCACCCCGATAAAAATGTTGACGCTAGGTACATTCTCGATCTCGTGCACAAATTTCAAGACACTGGATCTGTAGTAAACAAAAAAGGGCAGGGAATAGAGTCGTTGATGAAATGGCCCAACTTGAAGTACTTGGTCATTTTGCAATGGATCCAACTAGCTCTTTGCGTAACATTTCTACAGCCACTGGACTTTCTTATTCATCTGTAAGGAAAGTTACAAAACTGCACAAATTCCATCCCTATAAGATGAAAACTCTCCAGGAACTCGGCGAAGATGACTTCGATAGAAGACTGCAATTTTGCGAAATTATGACAGAAAAGATTATAGTAAATCCAAATCTAATAAAAAATATCTGCTTCAGTGATGAATGCACATTTTTTTGAACGGCTCTGTAAATAAACATAACGTCAGGTACTGGAGTGACGAAAATCCTTACATTTTTCGAGAAGGTCATACACACGTTCCTCAGAAGCTGAACGTCTGGGCTGGAATACTTGGCAACGCAATTGTAGGTCCAATTTTCATTGATGGGACGCTAAATGGAGGAATGTATTTAGAATTACTTGATAACGTTATTGATCCTTTAATCACAGAGCAATTAGAAAACCAACGTGACCCTGAAGGAAATCCAATGTTGGATGAATACGAATTGTTTTACCAACATGATGGAGCCCCACCGCATTACGCCATTAATGTGCGAAATTGGTTAAATCATAGATTTCCTCTTCACTGGATTGGTAGGCGTCGAACAATTGAATGGCCGCCACGATCACCCGATTTGACTGCTTTAGATTTCTTTCTATGGGGTCATTTGAAATCTGTGGTTTACAAAACACAACCTACTAGCCTGGACGATCTGCGAGAAAGAATTATTAACGAGTGCAGGAGGATTCCACCTGAAACTTTCCGAAAAGTGCAGCAGGAGTTCGATAACCGTCTGTATTATTGTATGGAAAGAGGTGGTGCACATTTTGAGAATCTATTGTAAGGTTTGAATTTCTATGGTTTTATTCACACTGTTTTTGGAGTTACAAATAAATAATTTTTTTTTCGTGGACCTGGACTTTCTAAAAAATTACATGATAAATACTTTAATGTTAATAATAATGTTAAAAGAAAATTTTCAGTATTCTGAGAGTTTTTTTTAAAAGTGTCATATTTTTACAAGTTGTTTGTTTAAATTTTGGGTTCTCGTAAGGACAAATTTTATTTCCGCTCTAAAATAAAATACATTTTGTTGAAAAGAGTCCAAAATATTCKATTTAATAKGTAACCTGTTTCGTAGGCACTATTAATCTATTACCCCGTCAATAAGTTAAACGTGGTAAGACTAATTACATGGCCAGACTCTTTGTGAAATAAGCTTTCAAATGATMTATCACAAGKTGGATAGTTCCATTTAAAATTTTTAAAGGGGTGTCTACCCTGCTCAGAGAGTAAGCGCTATCCATTAAAAACTTATCTCAAAAGTTGTCCCCCTGCAAATAAAAGTTTATCTGTTTTTGCAAATTTTTAAATTTTTTGCTATAATTAAAGTTAAACCACATTGCTAGAGACTACAAGAATCTAATTAAAAAACTTTTAATGCCATATAAAGCTCAGGCATGCAATCTGCCATTAAAAATACACTTCCTTTATCATTCTCATTTGGATTTCTGCCGAGAAAACCTAGGAGCAGTTAGTGATGAATACGTCGAACACATCAAGTCAAAGGTATCAAATATGGAGAAGCGGTGTAAAGGACACTTAAAAAATCGTAAAACATTTGTTCAGAATTCCCTGACTAATGTTTAAAGCTATTTGATTTAATAAACAACCCCTTGAAAATTTGTGACATTATTTTTATCTTATAACAACGAATTGTTTTTAGAATTCGGTATAATTTTTTGTATAACAAGAAAAAATGATAATTTTGTAGACCAGTGTAATATAACTTATATTACTTTTCAATATCTACCTGCCTACTGGTTTGCAATCGGATTCAAACTTCCATTGATAGAAATAGGTAATTCATTAACAACGAAAGTAATTACTTTTTCAAGTATAATTAATTATCTAACAGCACTGCTCCTATAAACTCAAATCTAAGTTTACCTAAGGTCCAGATGACAACACCATTCTATGTAATTTTTCGGACTAGTATTAGTTATTAAGGAATATTTTCTATAAGTTGTTTTCATATTTACAATACACTTTTGAATGGTTCACGAAACAATATAATATAATTATAATATATAAGGTTGTTATGTATATTAGACACTGTTCATGAACGAATTTATTTGCATCTGCACACGTCACGGTTGATTTAATTTCAGCTGGAATACGTTAATACTATTTTCAAACCGCTCGTCTGCAAAATTAAACTGAAATTCAGTGGCAGGGACTCTAATTCGATGACGCAAGGGAAGCTTTGTTTAAATGTAATACCGACAGCTGCATTCAGACGCCATCCTTGTTATTACAGCCTTTTTTATTCAATTTTGTAATCCGTTACTGCGTAACGTTGCAAGTTACGAATTAAAATGGTGTTTACTATCCATAATGTCTTCCTAATTTGCTATTTTTAATTATTTCTTCATGACATATAAAAATGACAATTTACTTTACGTTACTTTAAAATATTACATCACAGTTTTATATGAGGAAACGCCATTGATATAAAGTATAGATTTAATAATTTCCGCAACACTGAATTATATAATAAGTAATAAAATGTGCCCAAAGGAAGTGGATTTCTTTTCAGCAAATTGAACAAAACTTACATTTCTCAAACGCAGTTCGCAGTTTACACTTTTTTAACACTCAAAAGTTAATTTCGAAAACTCAAATTGAAAAACAGCCCGTTTTATCAGCACAGGACACACGCTTTTCGTCGGCTACACTAACAATACTGACGCCGCAGTAAGGCGTCCTCACCGCCGCAGAAATGGACAGGTCCTTTTTTTTGCTATGGCTTCGCACAAAACCGACTATTTATGTCGCGTCACCGGCCGCTAGAAAAGCTCGACAAAAAAACTGGAAACTGATAAAAAGTGGTCACAAGAATGTAAACACGTGAAGCAAGCGAATTTTATAACGGGGAATATTTCGGTTTGAAACCAAGGTGATAATGTTTGTACATACAGGTATCTGTCTTATCTATTTGAGCGATTACTGTATATTATACGAGAGTGAACTAAAAAGTCGTAATGCAGCGCCAAGTACAAAGTATTGGTATTTTCATATTTTCTACATTCTAATGTAATATAAAACAAATAGTTTTGAATGTTTACGAATAACCAGTAAAATGACCAGAATTTTACAATCAACTGTGCGAGTTATAGCTGTAAATGCAATTTAGGACAGAAAAGTACAAAAAGACGTCGAATCGTTGAGGGTTTTCAAAGATGTTCATGCTAATTTAACAGAACGTATGATTTATGAGGCATATAAAAATAATTTTGTATTGACATTAGAAGAATTACAAAATAAAATTAAAACTGAGCTAATAATTAACTGCTGCGAGGAGAGTTTGCGTTCATTATAAGATGTATAATAAACGCCAATGCGTCTAATATGGCTTGCATACGCCTTCCCGTTTAGGGTTCTTGAGAGGGGGAATTTGATTTCTAATTTCTCTTTTTAATAAATGCGTTATTGGGTTAACATCAGGACACCTAGCAGGGCAATTTTGATTTTTTCAGGATGTTTCATGAATGATAATGACCCTGACGAAATTAAAAATGCAACCCAAAATACATTCTCATACCCAATGTGGTTATTTTGCATAACGGTATTGTTTTAAAAATAAATTGGGAATCCATGCGCTATGATTCCTGTCACTGTATTTATTAAAAGTCAAAATGTATTCAAATGATGCAAAAAAACAGATATGATTTTGATTTATGGTGAATGCAAGAAAAATGCTTTCGCTGCTGCCCGTTTATACAGACTTTTTCCAAATAGAAGAGCTCCTGCCGATACAATTTTCAGGAGACTTGAATTAACTTTAAGGACAAACTGGCCACCACTGAAAACGTCAAGAGAAAGAACGCAACAGGCCCTGATAATGAAATTGGATTATTGGAAATGATTGACGAAAATCCTCATATGAGTCAAAGGGTAGTCTCAAGAGCAACCGATATTAGTCTGTCTTCAGTACACCGAATAATTAAAGGCAATCAATTTCATCCGTATCACTTGCAATTGGTTCAGGCCTTAAAGGAGACAGATTATCCTAAAAGACTGGCTTTTTGTAACTTTTTTCGGAAACACCAAAATTTGAATGTGCTTCTCAGATGAAGCAAGATTTTCTAATAATGGTGGAGTTAAATAAACATAACATGCATTATTATGCGCAAGAAAATCCACGTTGGATTCGAGGACATTTTCAAACTATCTACTCGATGAATGTCTGGTGCGGAATATTGGGGAATCAAATTGTTGAGCTTTATTTTTTCGGGATAATTTAAAAGGTAGTACTTATCTAAATTTTTTAAGAAACATTTTTGCGGTACTTCTCCAAAATGTAAATTTACAAGTAAGACAAGATCTATGGTTCCAACAAGATGGGGCACCTGCGCATTATCATAGAATAGTGCGAAATCATCTTGATTTCGTTTTGCCTAACCGATGGATAGGAAGAGGTTCAATTAATCCTGGGCTATCGAGAAGCCCGGACCTTACTCCTTTGGATTTTTCTCTGTGGGGAATGGTAAAAGAGCAGGTATACCAAACACCAAGTGAAAGTGTAGAACATTTAGAAAATAAAATACGTGATGCATGTAGATCCATCACTCCAGAATATTAATACATGTTGACAGATCGTTTTGGGCACGAATTCAAGCTTGTGAAAACAGCGGAGGGCGAAATTTTGAGCATTTATTACATTAATGTTATTGAATAAACGTTTTTCAAAAATAAAATTTGTTTTACAATATGGAATTTACTTAAAGCAAATGATTTTTAAGACGATGAACAATTAGCTTTGTTACCTCTGCATTTTTAATTTCGTCAGGGTCATTATCATTCGTGAAACATCCTGTTTATTCGCCCTGTACAATATGAAGATGTTATTTTCTGGGCATCTCCTCACTATATCATATTCACCCATAAAAAAGCTTCAATAAAAAAAGAGATTCCAATCCGACCAGTGGTTGCCGAAATATTCATTGTCAAAATTTTACAAATTTTGAAAATATGCAATACTTTTGCTCATAAGTGCATTTGTCATGTGGCTTTTTCCTATCCTGTAATTGGTTTATACTGTTGGGTAGTGTAACAAATAAGTATGATGGGCCTGTAATTTACTCTTTGTTACACAAATTTGACAAGAGATATTTCCAAATTCCCTACGTGTATTCATTGAAGATGAGACTCAATAAGCAGCATGGTGCCCACTATCTGGTTGAATAATACCACAAAACAAGAGGGTTTATTGTACAAGCAGCGAGTAGCAGATATTTGGATGAACGAGACAAACCATTTGAAAAATTCGAACTCAATTACATAAATCACAGATAGCCCAGGAAATAAATAAATAACGCTCCAAACAGAGAGTACGAGAATTCGGAACAAAACCGATTTAATAGCTCTGAAGTTAAATTGCGAGCAAAACCTGAGGAACGAAACAAAAGCCCGAAGCGAAAGCATTTCAAATAATTTCCAAGGGGGTAGTCGAGCGTGTCACCAAGTGGATGAATCTAATATAACAGAACGGTCACATTCTGAGCGGAAACCATAGTTATGCATACTGGATCCGCAATGTTTCTCATCATGTGACTGGGTGATATCCCCCCCCTGGATGGCGTTCTGAGCGTTTCAAAGGTGTATACACTGTAGGGAATATTATTTACCTAGCAAACAAAGGCATTCTGACTCCACCCCGTTCAGGCCACTGACTAATGATAACATGCATGCCTGTTGGCCACGCCCCTAGCATCCCTGAGGGTTAGGGGTGTCTGGAAAAATCGCCTTATCACATTTTTCCGTCGGGATTACGTTTTGGGAAAATTGGGAATTTTTTGGCAAGTGAGTGGTGAGAATTCTCGTTAGAAACTAAATAAATCTGCACCTGATGTAAAAGGAACGACAAAATTTGGATGACGGGGACGAAGGCAGCGGCGTATCCAGGAGGGGGTGTAGGGAAGAATTTATTGAAACAATTATCCTGGGAAGAATGGCGTGATAACAACAATCGCGAAGGCTAGCCAATATTAAAAACAAACTTTATTATGAACTGCATCTTTGGTTTATTTCGCTGGAGTTTTTTTAATTGACGTATGATTTTTTCTTGCTCGTATTTCTCCAATATTTAATACAGTGGTCAAAATTTCTGCACACAACTCAGCTCGCACATATTTTTAAAGGTTGCAATAAAGTCTTTCAATATAATCCCCATTTTTGTAAAGATGTTTCAGCCAGGGTTGGCAAAAAACATATTTAAAACGCTTTAAACACTGTCTTAAACATGAACTCTCATGCAGATGAGGGTGATTTTTTGAAAACTTCACACCTTAAATAACTTTAAATATAGCAAAAATTTAAACATTTGCAAAAACAGGTAAACTTTTGTTTGCAGGGGGACAACTTATGAGATAAGTTTTTAATGGATAGCGCTTACTCTCTGAGCGGGGTAGACACCCCTTTAAAAATTTTAAATGGAACTATCCATCTTGTGATACGTCATTTGAAAGCTTATTTCACAAAGAGTCTGGCCATGTAATTAGTTTTACCACGTTTAACTTATTGACGGGGTAATAGATTAATAGTGCCTACGAAACAGGTTGCTTATTAAATTGAATATTTTGGACTCTTTTCAACAAAATGTATTTTATTTTAGAGCGGAAATAAAATTTGTCCTTACGAGAACCCAAAATTTAAACAAACAACTTGTAAAAAATATGACACTTAAAAAAAACTTCCAGAATACTGAAAATTTTCTTTTAACATTATTATTAACATTAAAGTATTTATCATGTAATTTTTTAGAAAGTCCATGTCCACGAAAAAGAAAAATTATTTATTTGTAACTCCAAAAACAGTGTGAACAAAACCATAGAAATTCAAACCTTACAATAGATTCTCAAAATGTGCACCACCTCTTTCCATACAATAATACAGACGGTTCTCGAACTCCTGCTGCACTTTTCGGAAAGTTTCAGGTGGAATCCTCCTGCACTCGTTAATAATTCTTTCCCGCAGATCATCCAGACTAGTAGGTTGTGTTTTGTAAACCACAGATTTCAAATGACCCCATAGAAAGAAATATAAAGCAGTCAAATCGGGTGATCGTGGCGGCCATTCAATTGTTCCACGCCTACCAATCCAGTGAAGAGAAAATCTATGATTTAACCAATTTCGCACATTAATGGCGTAATGCGGTGGGGCTAAATCATGTTGGTAAAACAATTCGTATTCATCCAACATTGGATTTCCTTCAGGGTCACGTTGGTTTTCTAATTGCTCTGTGATTAAAGGATCAATAACGTTATCAAGTAATTCTAAATACATTCCCCCATTTAGCGTCCCATCAATGAAAATTGGACCTACAATTGCGTTGCCGAGTATTCCAGTCCAGACGTTCAGCTTCTGAGGAACTTGTGTATGACCTTCTCGAAAAATATAAGGATTTTCGTCACTCCAGTACCTGACGTTATGTTTATTTACAGAGCCGTTCAAAAAAATGTGCATTCATCACTGAAGCAGATATTTTATATTAGATTTGGATTTACTATAATCTTTTTTGTCATAATTTCGCAAAATTGCAGTCTTCTATCGAAGTCATCTTCGCCGAGTTCCTGGAGAGTTTTCATCTTATAGGGATGGAATTTGTGCAGTTTTGTAACTTTCTTTACAGATGAATAAGAAAGTCCAGTGGCTGTAGAAATGTTACGCAAAGAGCTAGTTGGATCCATTGCAAAATGACCAAGTACTTCAAGTTGGGCCATTTCATCAACGACTCTATTCCCTGCCCTTTTTTTGTTTACTACAGATCCAGTGTCTTGAAATTTCTGCAAGAGATCGAGAATGTACCTAGCGTCAACATTTTTATCGGGGTGCCATTCGTTAAACACCCTTGCTGACGCACGAGCACAGCTATGCTCAGCACCGTAAATAAAAATTATTTCTACCCTTTCGGCAGTTGAATAAACCATTATCACTTGGACTCTCACTTTAAAATTTCACGCGATTTATAAAAAGGAATGTGAACAAAAAGATGGTCGTGCCAAAGAAGTAGCCAAAAAGTTGAAACAAAAAATTGGAAACACAAAGTAGATAATTATTTAGCCAATTCAGTATAAACTGTCGAGTTGCAATATCAAGTAATGTCGAAAGAAAATTTTAACTATTTTTGGCATTTTGCTTATGTGTAACAATTATTTTTTTAGGCTTAAGTAAGGATAATTTTTATTGTAACTGCAAGACAATAAATTTTGTTAAAAAAGTCCAAAATATTCCATTTTATAAGCCACTTGCTACAATGCACTTTTTGACCCACTACCCCGTCAATAATAAAAATAATAAAACTAATTACATGGGTAGTTTCATTTAAAATTTTTGAAGGGGTATCTACCCCGCTAAGAGGGTAAGCGCTATCCATTAAAAACTTATCTCAAAAGTTGTCCCCCTGCAAACAAAAGCTTACCTGTTTTTGCAAAATTTTAAATTGTTCCTCTATTTAAAGTTATGTAAGGTGTGAAGTTTTCAAAAAATCACCCTGTATATATTAGTGAAAATAAATACGAGCAGATAGCGCGGAGCGTAGCAGTTGTCTAAAAATCCCTAGATGACTACGATTGTCAGTTGTCTTGTTTGTTTACTCAACAATTTTAGTTATTATGAGTCGGTTTCTCTTTTTTATTTTAAGCTAGACCAATCACATACGCCAATTTAAGGTTACTGGATTGATTTTAGCTAATATCAACTTTAACAAAGAATAGGAACCGACCTTGTCTGTTTAAAGGTTTAAAGTTCAACAATTACAATGGCGTATTAGGAACGATGCAGTGCGGAATAACTTTGACAAACTTAAAGTGCAAAATGGTGGAATGCGAGCTCAATAATAGAAGTGCAAAAAAGATATGGTTACACTAGTAAAAAAGTAAAGATGCCGATATTTTTTATTCTTTGTTTCTTGTTTTTTTATATTCCCAAGTTCTGATAACTATTTGGTCCTTTTTGTACTAAAGATATAATTATCTAGTAAGTGTTGAATAAACGTCTTATTTATTGTTTGTTGTGTGTTGGACCACAAATACAAATTTTTATGTTATGTTAAGATTAAGACTTTTATTTGTTGTCTTAAAATGTTTGTAAATTACATTATTCATTTCTATAACTGTTGTTGTATTAATAAAAAGCCGAACAAAATGAGTGATTTCTGCACTTAAACAGCTATTTTTTTATGTATAAAATATCGTCATATTTTATATAATTTCACTAGTGTTAGTACTATTACTTAATATAACGATTCTATTTTTAGGGTTATTAGGGTTAAGGGTTAAGTATTAAGTAGCGAAAGCTAGACTTCGCCCTGTATTGCTACTGCAATAATAAAGACATTATTATTAATACTGCATATTTCTTCTTTTTTTTTAATTTTGAAAAAACGTTTACCTATTTTCTAACTGGGACTGGTTTTGCATTCAATTTATTTTTAATGTAAATGGGGGTGATATACATTCTGTTTTAAACATTTTGTTTTAATCATGCCAATCCTGGTTTCAGCAGTTGGAACGCCTATGCTATTGCAGGGCTTTTATCCTTCCAAGTTGCTATACGAAATGTAAACAACTTTTTCCTTGAAAAAAAGATAAAAAAGGTTTTCAGTTGGGTGCAAGTCAGGTGAACAAGAGGGGCACTCTAACAATTCGACATTTTGGTTGGCAAACCAAGCCATCGACTCTACTGACCTGAATCTTCGCATTTTCTTGTTGGAAAATGAAATCTCCTTCGTAATTGTTATTTAAAAAAGGAATTAAATTTGTCTCAATAAGAACTTGAATGTACTGTCGACTGTCATTCGTGTTGATGGCTTTGGAAAACCTTCAAAATGAGGCACTTTTTCAGCACTGAAAAATTATGATAAGAGTAAGGTATGATTCTCACCACTCTTCTAGATAAAATCGATTTGTTTCACTTTCGACCGAGACAAAATTGATTCCGGCTTCAGCGGCGGCATCGGCGTACGCCACTGGACGATCGCGTCACCCCCAAGGGGTGAACGGGCGTGGCCAGGGGCAGTGGGCGTGCGAAACTGTGCCCCCCACCACTCCACCGCTTTGTTTTCACACAAACCCAGCCGGAAATGTGGTGGCTTGTACCATCATTGTTCTTGTCAAGATAATATTGGGATAACATTTTCTGATGCCATCTGAGGCAGATGTGTTCCACGATAGGTGCGCGCCTCCCACGATTTTTATCTCGTAGAGAATGCGAGCGTGCCACGTTAAACCAACAAACGCCTAATCAATCCGTTCAGAGTGGTCCGTGAATCCGAGCAAAAAAGAGAAAATCGAGATAAGATAGCGTTCGTTACGCCGGGTGCGATGTGTGTTTTGTAGTGCGAAGGATAGGTGCCAATGATGGACAATGGTTGTGCTTTCGTACAGAAAGAACTGCAGAACGATGTGTTGGAGCAGCGATACACGCCCTCCTCGGATATCCCGTTAGATCTACGCGGATCGTCGAACGAAGAGAAGTCCAGCGAGGAGAAATACCAGAAGGAGAAGAGCCAATCGAAGAAACCGGGTCATCAACTCATTAAACCACCCTACTCGTACATAGCGTTGATAACGATGGCCATCCTCCAGTCGCCGCAAAAGAAACTGACCCTCAGCGGAATATGCGAGTTCATAATGACGCGCTTCCAGTATTATAGGGAAAAATTCCCCGCCTGGCAGAATTCCATCCGCCATAACCTATCCCTAAACGATTGCTTCATTAAAATCCCCAGGGAACCCGGTAACCCCGGCAAAGGCAACTACTGGACGCTAGATCCTTTAGCCGAAGACATGTTCGACAACGGTAGCTTCCTCCGGCGGCGCAAACGCTACAAACGTCCATCTCCCAATCTAATGCTTCGCGACCATCATCACGCTTCCTCCGTGGTGGCCTCCTTTTTCAACCAGGAGAACTACTTCGCCCACAGCCTCCACAATCCTTACTCGTACCTTCCGACCATCCCCAGCTCCCTCCCCAGCAATATCCCGTTACTTCCTCCCGTGGATCTAGCCCGCTTAAGCCTCGGTCACTTGGGGGTACTTCCCCAAACACCCATCTGCAAGCCGGTGCCAGTGCAGCCATCCAACGTGACCTCTGTGTCCGACGGAGAAGACTACGTCGCCACGGAGATCGCGAAGAAGCCGAAGAATCGGTTTTCCATCGATTCCATCATAGGGAACGAAGGTAAGAAGCTTCCTCAGGAGTTCAAGCTGAAGATGGAGGGTGGTGAAGGTCTGCTACCCGTCGTTCCGCGGTTACACCACCAGCTGTCGGCGTTCTCGCCGCTGTCGCCGTCGGATGACTGGGGTAGGTGAAAATATCGGGAGGACTCCAGGTACGGAGACGACGGCATGTAAACTTCGCGTACAAAACCAAAGATAATCGGAAAGATGTGATTTTAACGATGCAATATAGGTATGGTTACAGAATACGTAGCGCTGTAGATATTTGTGTGGTGTATACTTATACATTTATTCATTCAATTTTTGTGCATAGTAAAAAAAATAGTGGAAAACTTATTTTCTTTCAAAGTGTATTTAGCGATAGCTCTGGTACTCATTTATAGAACTAAAGATCTGATCCTGTAAGGTTGTTTGTTATTTATTTTGTAAAAAAGACAGATATTACGTATGATTATTGTATATAGATAGTTTATACATATAAGTAGCTCTTGGTGTTTACCGACAACGATATCGCAATTGTAGATATAATAAATACAATTTTTTTGTCTTAAAATGATGTACTTATTATCACATAACCCGAACAGCTCAGATTTTCAATCTTAATAATTATTGCCTCAGTGAAATTTATTACCAACAATCAACCACTGTCATCGTCTGTTTTAAGCAATTCACTCGTCAATGCAAAATTCGTGGTAAAGTATCAAACAACGATCTATGAGACTCATTATACGAACAGCCGATTACCGCTCACAATAGTTTACAAGCTGTCGTAAATAACAGACGGGTTCGGCACGTTCCACTGTTTTGCAGCGGAGTGGACCGTATCCAAAAATTGTGTTTAGGCTTTTTTAGAATTTTTTTCCGTACACATAAATCAATGAGGATTATTTGGTATTATTATTTGAACCACAAATATTTCTCATCTAATAGCTTTTAATGTACGACTAAATCGTATTCTTTCCTAAATTTAATGAGTAGTATCTATTTTTATAACCATGAATGGTAAACATACCAATTTCACTGCGGCAGCCCATACTTTCTAATTTTTGATCGCGGTGTGCAATCGTACTCTGCCCTATTTCTTCACAGGTTAAAATTTTCTTTTAATCCGGAGGGTCATAAACGTAGTTTCTACCTGTATAATTTTTTGGAAATAAGAAGGAATCGGAACTATTCTACTTCTACTATAAACGGTAGTGAAAGCGTATGCGTTTACTTATATTTTAAAGTTTTACAGTATATAAGCGTACCAAGTGCAATATTTGTTACTTATTCAGCCTACATATATGCTTACATTAGCAACTCATTAAGAGACGTTTGTGACAAATACATTTCGTAGGGCAACTGGCCGATTATAAACCGTGCGACATGTACTGGACATTGAAAATCGGTACAAGAATTAATAATAGAAGTTAATCGTGATTTTAGAGTGAAAGCGATAGTGAGCAATTTTTTTTAGTTTGCGACTCTTGTAACGCGCTTATTAACAAGCTGTAATGAACCATTCAAAACAGCTAATTCGTAAATTTTATTAAGCGGTTTGTTTCATTATCTTAAATCATAATAATCTATTGTGAATGCTCAATGCTACATGTGCAGATTGTTATATAATCTTTTTAAAACTTCAAGCAACAAACATTAATCAAAGTTTATGTTGCACACACAAAAAGCAGGAGCCATAATGTTTAATAATACGGATGAGATTTAAAAAACCTGCAAAGTGCTCGTGTTATAACAAGTGATAAAAAATCACAATACAGTCAGGATTTAGATCTAATTACAAGTCATAATGTATACGTTTCCACAGTTTTTATAATTTTCCATTCATTCACAAACGAGTGGGCTTATGGACCAAACATGTGGAAAAAACAGCAGTATATAAAAGGATTAGCTTTGTGTATCATGTACAGGAATATTCAAATAATTATAAGAGCTGACAAAAACAAATTATTTTTCGTCTTCTGAATATTGTATCACAGCATATTATTGAATTACGTCACACAAAACAGAAACTGACAAATTGATCATTTTGTCCCAACGGTTTTATGTTCACACTAATAAGTTATTAAGGATATCCAAGAACTGCATTTTATCATGAATATTTGTATGTTTTAGATGGTTTAATTAAATAACTCGTTGGATTTTGGATCAAAATTGGTAACAGATTTTTTTTTAGAGGAATTTGATGATCCCATATCCTCATCATACTAAGTAATTTTAATACTCTCAAAATATAACTCTTTTTAAGTCTTTCAGCGTTTTTCGGATTTTTGCAAATAACCATTATTTTGAATTTTGTTCGTGGATATAAAGTTGTTAAAGTTTGACACCCATAAGTAAATAATAAAAGTCGATATTGTATAACTAATAAAATAATCTTTCTTGAACTAAATGGATGAACTTGTCGAAAATTTAAAACGATCATAATTTGTACAGTTTATAACAAATTAAAGAATTATTTTAGCCATTTTTAACACCTCAAATTGAGAACCTTTGCCTCAGATTTTCATTTTTATTTGTTTGAATTGTACTGCCATGTTTAGTCATGAATTTAATTCCAACACAGTTTATAATTAAATCTCTTTAAATACAGTACGTTGTTAATTGTATTATTTTTATTATGATTCTCTACTTTTATATACTGTTCTAAAAAGTATCACATTGCCTAATACTCATATTCTTTATCCCTACAAATTTTAAAAAAATATTAAAGTACGCTCTAGAATTGTTAATACACATTATTCATCTAGTTTTTTTCATTCTATGTACCTATTTATATAGTTTTTAAATCACGTCGGAAATTTCAATAAATTGTCAAAATTTTACAGAGATTAAGAGTGTTTTGGCTCTAAATAACTTTTTCCATAAATAATGATCAAATAAACAACTTTTAAGAACCTAACTGTTGAAGTATACGTAAATTGGGCACTTCAGTTTGTGCTGTCTAATCTCGAGCTACCAGAAAGTGCATATCGCCACGATACGGGAATAAGTAGTTTCCTTTGAGCAGTTAAAGCCTCTAGATTAAGTGCAAAACAACAAATATGTCAGGTATTACTAGCTGCTGTAAACAAATATAACAAAGCCACTTGCCTTATCTCAACATCCCTTTGTTTGCTATGACGTAATTTTTTTAATTACTTTTTCCACACGACCTTAGATTTCAGTTCTGTAGAAGCTTACAGCATAAAGTTTCTTGCTTTACTGGTAATATTCTAAACATGAGGCTTGAAAACAATCCTGGTAATCTCATTTTTCAAGCTAAAGGATTGCCCACACATATAAAACATTTATTTGGTATAAGACTATAACTCTTTAAACAAAACATTAGTTTTTTTTTGTACCGTCACTTAATTTGGGGCAATAGGCTTATTACCATCAAACTGGATGCCGTGTATACCGACTTTTCCAAAGCGTTCGATAAAGTTCACAATGCCTCCCTTCTTATTAAATTGGAGAATTTCGGTGTGCATGGTAATCTGCTAAGGTGGCTAAAATCGTACTTATGTAATAGGAGCCAAGTTGTAGCAATAAAAAACTCAGTATCGTCTTCAGTACCTGTAACATCCGGTGTACCGCAGGGCTCTCATCTAGGTCCTCTGCTATTTCTTATTTTTATTAATGATATTCGTAATTTTATTCAACACTGAAATTATCTACTGTACGCAGACGACATGAAAATTTACAGAGAAATAACTAACTTGCATGATGCACTGCTTTTGCAAATTGATTTAAATAACTTATACTTATACTGTACCAGAAATTATTTATATCTAAACCTAGACAAGTGCTATCACATCACTTTCACGAAAAACAGGCTGTCGGTCCCCACTAAATATGCAATAAACAACCACACCCTTAACTCTATTAATAAAATAAAGGACCTGGGCGTCATTGTGGACAGCAAACTAAGATTTGAATTGCACGTAGGAGAAATAATACAGCGCTCGCTCAGAGACTTAGGTTTTATTTTTACAACCACAACTAAATTTACCAATATAAAATCATTTAAAATTCTCTATGATACCTTGGTGCGCAGCCATCTAGAGTATGCCAGTGTCGTCTGGAATCCGTTGTATTACAAATACATTAACCGAATTGAACGCGTACAAAAAAATTCATTGGTAAACTTAATTATAAGTTTAACAGAGATCTCCACACCTTGACTTACGAATATAACTTACAAAAGTACAATATGACAAGCTTAAGCAAACGACGCGAGAATTTTGATATTATCTTTCTGTACAAGGTAGTTAACTCATTGTTTTCAACGTCTTTAATTAGTCACGTAAATATTAATACTCCTCTATACTCTCTTAGGACTAAGAATACTTTTCATGTTTACACTTGTAAGACAAGTCACTGCCAAAATTCACCGTTATATCGTGTAATTTACACTTATAACTCGGCTTATACTCATCTCGATATTTTTTCACTATCATTAACATCTCTTAAAAAGATCTTGAAAGAACCATAACTATAATTGCTAAACTGTTAAAAATAACATTTCAGATGTAACTTATTCAATCACAACTCCCCTCAACTCTAATTACTTCATTTAAATACGCTACCTAGTGCTTTCCTGCTTTTGGATTCTCTGAATCTGTTGGAAAGTCAATGTAATAAATAAATAAATAAATAAATAAATAAATAAATAAATAAATAAATAAATAAACTAATAGCTAAAGACGTGCATAGGAGTGTTGGAACTGTACATAATGTTATTCACAACAAGCTACAGTACAAGAAAATCTGATGCACGAGATAGGTACCAAGATGACTTTAGACATCAACAAAGAAACAAGGCTTGGAATCTGTCAACAGTTGAAAAAACTATGTTTAATTGAATACATGTAATGAAACATGTATCCACCATTTTGAGCCAGAGTCTAGCGACAAAGCCTTCAATGGCAAAGGAGCTCTCTCCCATCGAACGAACTATCAACAGCCAGTATTACAGTGACATGTTCGAAAATCCACACAAAATATCGTGGACTCTTGACTGAAGGTTTTATTTTGCTTCATAAATGCATGCCCTCATACTGTAACTCAATGTAACTCGAGATACATTTCTAAAAGTGGGGTGGGAGATCTTTCTACACCCCCTTACAGTCTCGACCTTGTCCCCATCAGACTTCCATTTGTTTGGACCACCTAAAGATGTTAAAGTAGAAGTACCTTCTCGACCAGTCCAAAGAGTTTTATACTAGAGGCATACAAAAATTAGAAGAATGATGGGACAAGTGTACAAAAGTACAAAAAGTAACCAGATTTTTGTATTGATTAAATAAACAGTTTTTAACCTACAGCAATTTGTCTCCTTATTTACTGTGTAATTTTGCAAAAATTACCAAAGAACCCTCAAATAGTTGACTCAACTTAACAAAACTACTGCTATCTTGATTCCTACTTTTGAATACTTCAAATTCCATTCGTTGAAGGCTTATTATCATAAAAGAATTGTAGGAAAACTTGCTGTCATTCGTTTAAGAATGTCTGCTATGTTGTAACTGCTGTTAAATCTGGGACGAATTTTCAAATTCTCTCTTTACTAAAAGTAAAGTGTCAAAATAAAGTTCATAATTTGCGAACTTCCTGGCTAGCTCTACATACACATAGATATTCAAATCTAATTAATACTCACAATTTTTGTTCCTTGACATGACCGGAATGATGAGAAGAACTGCATTCTTCAAGACACGTTCCATCCAGGCCATCTTGTCCTATGGGTACAAAAAAAGAATGGTATAAATAATTTCATATATTAATATAGCAACATAATTCAAAGATAGAGAAATCTACTTCAATGATTTTTAAGTTTTCTTCTTGAATACCATACAATGTTTCCAAATGGAATATGTGAAAAGGCATTAATTTAAATAAGATGCAAAATCAATTAAGTTTTTTATAGACGAATTATTATGTTATATAAAATACCAAAAGTGTCTTTTAATAATACTCTTTATTGTCCAACACCAATTACAGGACAATTATTTTATATCGTGCTTGGTTCCTCACCATGCATCTGGTTTTCATTTAAAATTTTTATACAAAAAAACCGCTGCAAATGGAATCAATACTTCCACATTCAATTGTCAAAATGACATTTACGTTTTTATTTTTATACTATACGATTAGTAATCAGGTTCTGAGCATTTTTTCTCTCTACACATTTTTTCTAAGACAAACAGTTCTCGTGATATTAGCAAAAATATATACATTTAAAATCGTTTTTTCCAAATAACTCGAAAATTATTAACTTAACAAAAAAATTACAAGAGCGCTTTCTGATCAGAAATGTGATTTTCTATATAATACCAAAATATAAAAAAATCGTACGAGCAGGGTCCAGAATAGGTTTTTTGGAAATACTTCGAAAATGTCAAAKTTTTGGATAAATTTTCTAATACACTTTTTGTGAGKAATTTTATTTCCTATCTGATGGCTTTTTCATTTGTTGAATATATTAAATAAATTCGGAGATATTTAAGAAAAACCGWTTTCTTTAAGTGGCGCTTTTTTGCTAATATCTTCTAAACAGTTTGCTGCACTGAAAATTTATAAGAGCTAATAATACTCGCAGTTATACTACTAATCACATACTGAAACGAAAAAAATATAAAAAAATAAAAATTTGCAAAAAGGGTAGTTACCCCCCAACTTCGCCCCCTTCTCGATACCCTACTTACTCCACAAACAATAGGTCGCTTTGGGTAGTTGAGATTTATATGTTTGCCAAATTTCAAGTTCATATATTAAGTCTTTCGAAAGTTATCGTGTCCACAAACAATACCACAGACACACAGACAAGAATTTTTTTTGCTCAAATTTTGTTTTTTGCGTTTTCGACCATTTTAAGGCAAATGAGCAAATAAAAATTTTTGAAAATTTTTTTCGCGATACAATACTTCCCATCCGTTGGATGTGGAAGTAATTAATGTTTGATAATGTGATTAGAATGATATCTGGCCTGGCTACCTGACTTCTAAAACTGGAAAGACAGTGGATAAACCACAAATCCAAAACACTGAACACCGGTAAGCTACCTACATCGATGAAGAAAAAGCAAAGTCCTAATTCAACACTTCGTGGAATGCTAAAGCACCGTCATGTATGAAAAAAAAGACAGTTAGATGAAGAGAAGTGAAAAAATTTGTTAAAAGAAAAAGACAACAAAACAGACACCTGGTGTGCCCTTCCGAGTACAGGTTATTATTCCAATTATGCACTTCAACACAAGCTTATGTAACGAGTGCTCCAAAAGATAACAAAATACCCACTATTTTGTCAGGATTTTATCGCGCCGTGTAAACATAAAGTTATATGGGTTTATTCATGTGCATTATAAATGGTACTGTAAACTTGAGCCTTATTATTTATTTGCTGGAATTTGTTTTGTGATAACCGCGCCACACTGTGGCAAGGCCCAGTGTAAATGTTATTCCTAACAATTTTTGAATGGGTGGAATTAGTTGTTTTTATATAATAGTTAGCTGGCCAACTGAAAGCTTTAGATAGAAGAAGTATTTTTAACTCATATCCAGTAATTCTAATGAGTGTTTTAATAGCAAACCAACTGACGATAATTTGATTATAAAACTAGATAATTCGATTACAATTTCATTTAATATTCTATGGAAACTTCGTACTAAATTTCGTTGCTGTACAATTATACTTGGGTTTAGAAATAGTATTACTTTTTTGTAGACGTGCTTTCGTCTCTACGAAATTTTCCAAAAACATGAACCCATTGCACAATCTGATTTTTGTTCATTAAAATTACCGTCCCATAAGAATAAGTTGCTTTTAAACAGTGCTCAGTTAATCTAGCTATAGTGTCACCTAAGGGATCTCTATTAAGATTGAATTTGATGATTCAGATATGGATACTTTCGAAAATAAAGAAACCACGTCAAAACTAACCAAAATATCAGCTTATAAAATACTTAAACCTTTTATAACGTCGATAAAGTTTGAAGAATGATGAAGCTACTAGTTTTTCCTACATAAGGCTTTAAATAGTTGGCACAAAATTTTGCCAATCTGTTACAAGGACTGCCAATCGTACTGACTACTCTAAATGGAACTGGTTTTATGGATTTTGAGCAAACTATACAATTTAGATACCGAGCAATCGATATATATGGTATTAATCGAACACCTTATCCTCGAGTAGTATGTGTACTATGTGACAATAAACACACATCTTTTGAAGGATCAATTTATCTGACATTTTTAAGGAAAGTATTTCCGAACGCAAGCTTGTTCGATAAGTATTCTTTTTTCTATTTTGCCCACTAATATTGAAACGTTTTTTTACGACGAACGAAATGAGTGACACTTGTATTTAGGCTCCAAATCGTTCTATTATTGTTGGATGTCATCGATATTTTGGTAAAAGGATCAATCATTCGAAAGAATCAAATCAGATCCAAGCAAGCTAAACATAACCCTCGATATACAGTTATAAATTGTCGTCACACAAGATCATATCTAAGAAAACCACTCGTACCTTACCCCATTTGATTGTTTTCATATATAAATGACGTGTTGTTTTACGAATGTCACTTGCTATCTTAATTATCCATCTGTTAACAAATAAGCCCTCCTTGCATTGATAACATTATGTAGCAATTGACAATTAAAAAAGAAAACACTTGTTTTTATTGATTTAATATATCTCGAGATACCAAAAATCGCTCAGCAAATATGTTATTCTTGTTTATCGCTGGCATTTTGCCCACTTCTAATCCGTCCAGTCGAAATTGACAGATAATGGTGAATCTACGTAGACCAMTAATAATGCACAGAATTCCCAATAAAATAGCGATCCATCCCATGMCGGACTCAATACATCGAAATCCACTATCTAGACAATTGTTCCGACAGAAGGGTGGAGATATATCACGAATGTCTATGAGGATGCGCAAAATAAAAGGAGAACGCTTGGGATTCTGTGTGACTGCGGCATGTGTGCTGTAAGAATGCTAAAAACCCCATGATAACATGCCGTTGTGGAGTTCAGAATGCTGTTCGCGCTTATCACCAATGTATTACTGGATATGCTCTAGAAAAATATGTTTCCATTATTCATGTGGCTTATTTCTATATAATTTTAATTTTCGTGGGAATATAAATAGGGCATGCAAAAATCTGTATCAATCATTTTAGATTCACTGTAACAGTCCTCTAATAAAAATACAGGATGTTTCACGAATGATAATGACCCTGACGAAATTAAAAATGCAACTCAAAATAGCTGTATAAATTCGTAAAACTTGACATAAACTTCAATCATTTGCTATAAGTAAATTCGGTATTATAAACAAATATAATCTTGAAAAATGTTTATTCAATAACATTAATGTAATAATTGCCCAAAATGTCGCCCTCCGCTATTTTCACAAGCTTGAATTCGTGCCCAAAACGATCTCTTAACATGCATTAACATTCCTGGAGTGATGGATCTACATGCATCACGTATTTTATTTTCTAAATGTTCTACACCTTCAATAGGTGTTTGGTATACTTGCTCTTTTACCATTCCCCACAGAAAAAAATCCAAAGGAGTAAGGTCCGGGCTTCTCGGTGGACAAGGATTAATTGAACCTCTTCCTATCCATCGGTTAGGCAAACCAAATCAAGATGATTTCGCAGTATTCTATGATAATGCGCAGATTGCCCCATCTTGTTGGAACCATAGATCTTGTCTTGCTTGCAAATTTACATTTTGGAGAAGTACCGGTAAAATGTTTCTTAAAAAATTTAGATAAGTATTGCCGTTTAAACTATCGCGAAAAAAATAAGGCCCAACAATTTGATTCCCCAATATTCCGCACCAGACATTCGTCGAGTAGATAGTTTGGAAATGTCCTTCTCGAATCCAACGTGGATTTTCTTGCGCATAATAATGCATGTTATGTTTGTTAACTCCACCATTATTAGAAAATCTTGCTTCATCTGAGAAGCAAATGTCTTAAAATCTCACATTCAAATTTTGTTGTTCCCGAAAAAAGTTACGAAAAGCCAGTCTTTTAGGATAATCTGTCTCCTTTAAGTCCTGAACCAATTACAAGTGATACGGAAGAAATTGATTGCCTTTAATTATTCGGTGTACTGAAGACAAATACCGGTTGCTCTTGAGACTACCTTTTGACTAATATGAGGATTTTCGTCAATCATTTCCAATACTCTAATTTCATTGTCAGTGCCTGTTGCTGTTCTTTCTCCTGACGTTTTCAGTGGTGGCCAGTTTGTCCTTAAAGTTAATTCAAGTCTCTTGAAAATTGTATCGGCAGGAGCTCTTCTATTTGGAAAACGTTGTCTGTATATAAACGGGCAGCAGCGGAAGCATTTTTCTTGCATTCACCATAAATCAAAATCATATCTGTTTTTGCATCATTGATAAATACAGTGACAGGAATCATAGCGCATGGATTCCCAATTTATTTTTAAAACAATACCATTATATAAAATAACCACATTGGCTATGAGAATGTATTTTGGGTTGCATTTTTAATTTCGTCAGGGTCATTATCATTCGTGAAACATGTGATTGCTTGAAAGCAAACTTCGTTTTACTATTTATTTTCAATAATATGAGCTAAATCCTGGTAAGTATCGCTCTTAGAATAGATAAGCACAACCTCTAGTACAATTTATAAATCAATCCATAAATAATTGAGCACAGTGCAAAAAAAACAAGATTGATAGATCGTGCCATGAACAATATCGTCCAGTACTAAGTACTTCAAGTCCTTAAAAGTTCCTGAAGTATGAGAAGATGAGATTAGATAATAAGCTAGTGTTTGGAAATACTGCTAAATGTGGTTAGATATAATAACATCTCAAGTGAGAGCTTTAATATTTATCGGGGTTACAGTGCCAGCTACTTTAGCAATAAGTCGGTGCCAACGTTACATATTTTTTAGTGGTGACAACAGAATAACTTTAAAGCCACGTATTGGAAAGCCTCCCTTTCTTTGAGAAAGAGAAAAATAAGCCACAGCGACAATGTTCTTAGAACCCTCCATTTACATACCATAAAGAAGAATTTTATAAGGTCTTAACTAATATAACCATAAGGGAATACCAAGGAGGATTTAGAGCTAACGCAACTGTTAATATCATTTTTGAAAACAAAATACAGAACGATCATCATCAAATTAAGATTCTTCTCTCGAATAAGGCAACGTATCATCGATAGTACTTTTCAACTTATCAGTGGAAAAGGCTGTTTGGTGGTAAAGCGTATTTTGCAAGAATATCTAAATCATTAAATACCCTCATAAGTAAACTGGTGTAGTTTTAATCAATGAAAGATAAAATTCTCGTCCGCCACGATTATGAGGAGTAACAGTTGATGGTTAAGCTCCAAAATGACACAAAGATAAAGATTTAGAAAGTTACAGAATTTGTTTATTTGGGAATTGTGAAAAAAGGTAAGCCAAGGGAATAAAAGAAATGCAAACAAGAATTACAAAGAAAAACAGCAATGATAATCGTGAGGAATTATTACTAAAATGTTATTATTAGGTACGCACAGGGAAAAAGCCTGTCTACGTAAAAATAAGAAATTAAACTGCATGTGATGGTGTTAAAAGAGACAAATTATTTATCCAATATAATTTGGGTTTAAATAATTACACTTACTTCTTTTCAAAAAATAGTCGTTGTGTTTTAGCATGTCGCTTAGTGTTCCCTTAAATTTGTTTATGTGAATTCCCCGTGATCTTCACTCAGCGTTGATTTAATCAAGTTTGCAGTTTTCAATATAAAACATATGAGTGTTTCTTTCAAATCATGTACAAGATAGTCGAGCTCAGGCCGCAACATAAAGCCTTTTCATAAGTAAATGAACAGCTCGAGCATATACATACGTTCCCAAACAATTATTTGTGTAATGTGTGCTAAAATTCCCATAGCAGCCGCAGGGTACAATAACTACAAGCGCTTGTTGGAACACTGGACCACAGTAACGCATGCTGCGGCTAAATCCAGGCTCGCCATTGCATGCAACATTATTATTTGCGACGTGCAATTTAATATGCAGAGCACGGATTAATTTAATGTGATACGTTGATATAAAACAGATATATGTTTATTTCAATAAATTTTGATATATATGAGGGTCATGTCAAAATTTTTGCACGTAAAAACACAGCTTTCTCAAAAAATGCAATAAAGTCGTTCAATATAATTCCTTTGCATATCCAAATACGTTGCCATCGCTTCTACAGTAATGTAATGTAATGTAAGATGCTGTTGCAGGGCTTATTTCCTTCCAAGTCAATAAATCGTACTTCACGAAATTCTCCTTTTCACTGGAGGAAGAAAATGAAATCTAGAGGACTCATGTCAGGGCTGCCCGGAGGATGTGGGAGAATTTCACACCAGTTCTTCTAGCAGGAGAAAAGTGTGATAACAAACTTGGGTCTTGCAAAAACCTTCGCTAAATAAGAACAAAAACTCAAGGTGTCTTCATTTCCTGACTGGTGGGTGATAAATTTCATTCACTTTGTTATTTGCAATCGCAATGCCTCAGTTAACTGAACATGATCGCATCGAAATTTTGATGATGATTGGTTATGGAGATAGAAGGCGAAGTTATTCGGAAGTAGTTGCAATGCAATTCATGAAGATCGTGAACCAATAGCCAGATCAACAGTTATCAAAACATTGTAACGCTTTGACGAAATCGGCGGTGTTAAAATCGTCAAAAGCCAGGACGTCCAAAGGTTGCTACGAGTGAGGAAAGTAGCTTGAATGTCCTTTTAGATGTGCAAGAGAATCCCGTGTTCCGTACAACAGCGTGCTCTCACTCACCTTATTAGCAGAAGATCTGTTCAAAAAATTTTGAAAAAAGAGAAGTTTCATCCATACAAAATTCACTTATTACAAGAACTGAGCGAAGATGATTTTGCGAAACTGCTATGAACATGATAGATGAGGATAGGAACATTTTAAATTGGATTATGTTTTGTGATGAAGCGACTTTTTGCCTCAAGGGTAATGTGAATAAACATAATTGCAGATATTGGTGCGACACAAATCCACATTGGATGGAACCAGTCCACACACAACACCCTCGGAAAGTGCATGCCTGGTGTGTATTATCGGCGAGCACATTATTGGGCCTTATTTCATCGATGGAAATTTGAATGCTGCGCGTCCTTCTGAACAGATATGGTTTCAGCAAGATTGTGCACCACCCCATTCTGCCGTCAACGTTCGTGGATATTTGAATGCGATATTTCCAAACAGATGGATTGGTAGGCGAGGAGCGATGTAATGCCCAGCACGTTCCCCTGACCTGACGCCGCTTGATTTATTCCTGTCGGGGTATCTGAAAAATCCTGTTTTTGCTGATCGGCCACATAATGAAGATGTAAAAGGACGAATCAGGGCAGAAATTCAGAAATTACCTCCAAATATGCTACAAAGAACATTAGAAAACTTTTACTCGAGGCTGCATTACTGCCAGGAAGTAAATGGGGAACATTTTGAGCATCTTCTCTAATGTAAATTTGAAAATCTGAAGATCTTGCTGGTTTCATACTTTGTAATGACCCTTTATAGCTAAGTGATGTCCCAATTATAAACTTTTACAATTTGACAGCACTTGACAATCGTCAGTTCAGCGCCAGCTTGATATACGACATGACCCTAAGTCAAAATTCAAAAAACTGGACTGAAATTTAGGGATATTGAAGTAACCAGGCATGCCATCTTCAAATTTCTGTATTTTATCCATATTGCCTCTCAAAATGTTTAGTTTATGTTTCGTATCGGTTTTGGGAATGGGGTATATTAGCGACGTTCGGGGGGGGGGGGGGGTAGGTTCTTAAGTGGACGAAAAACAGATGCGCTTCAGTTTCAGCGTGTTCCTTCAACTGTTTACAGGTTAGTACTGTTTCAATTTTTAATTTTTATTGTTTGTGTCTCTTTTTCAATCACATTATGTAATTAGTTTTAAACAAGCACCATTGTCATCCAATCAACGCAGTTGTTTAACTCAAACTGTTCTGTCTGTTAATTAATTAATTAATTAATTAATTAATTAATTAGGTTACATGCTGTATTTGGAGTCAACGGTAACATTGCTAGCTATGCTGGTGTTGTAGTCTTTTTTTTTTATTTATGTCATTTTCTTAACTGTGTTCTCGCATTCTTTGATTAGCTGTATCCACGCAGCAATACTTATACGTGATGCTTGAAAGTGTGATGTTAGAGCCTTGATGCATGAACTAATATTTTCTCCCGTGCTGGGCAAACATCCGGTAAAAGAAAAACCAAGATTTTTGCACCAAACCATTCAACTATATAGCTGAGTTGCCTCCCGCATGGGACCTCAGTACCTGCTGACCATAGTCGGCTATGCTAATAATAATCTCTTCAGTTTTGAATCTTGAGAGTGAAAGTGATATCGAACACAGATCTAGAATTGGCAGTTCATTCCTTGTTTTAAATAATAATTTTCAGCAGCATTGCTACAATTTGTTAACCCTCCAAATTTGATCTCGTTTAGTAATAAATTAGTTGTTTTGAGTTTGTTTCGTATTATTTATGATTACATCAAATCTCCCTATTTACGTGAGTAACCAGTGCATCGAAGGTAGGTTTAATTAAAATAACACAACGTAGGTAAGTACTAGAAGATCACATTTCCATCTAAATCTCTACGAACCTGGGTATGTTACATTACAATATTCTAAAAAAAGTTTTGATTTTGTGTGTCTGCTAGGATTGTGTGTCTTTGATGATATGCGAATGAATGAGTGCGTCAGTGACAAAATTAAGAGCTTCAACTGTCTGTAGTTCGTAAACTATAGGTATAAATAGTACCTAATTTGCGAATACAGCTGGTTACAGTATACATGATATGTTATCTTTGTGTTTGTATAATGTTTACTAATAGATTATTGCTTCTGCTTGCAGTTTTTATTTAATACCCTTAATTTAATCAAAGAGTTCTTTGAAAATTACATGTTCCAGTACAATATCAACCTTTTTGCACAACGCCGACATTTTTCCTTTATCATAATAGTTTAACCATGCCCCACCCCATTCCCGATTCCAGTAAACAACTGGCGGATCATTCCAGAATACGAAAGGCTGCACTCAGATTTGCATGTTGCACCGCTCCGGCKTTTCCATTACAGAAGCCGGCMGTGCGGGGCACCTGATCGCCGGGTTCGAGTCCAAATGAAATTTAGAACAAATTTAATCAATSGKWCCCCCATCGTTTGTGGAGTTTGCGGATCGTACCGATGCTCGCCCCCCACTGGTCGCAGCTGCGTTGCACTCGATTGCTCTCGAACTCGTTGTCGGGGCTTAAGGACCGCATTATGTATTTTAATTTTGACACTCCATATTCATGACCCTGTATAATAAAGATGGATTTGGAGTGGCTTATGGTGCGCTCTCCGAGCCTTATTGGCGTATCTTTTGCAACTGTTGGG
Organism: Rhyzopertha dominica; assembly: GCA_025024175.1. Classification (NCBI taxonomy): domain Eukaryota; kingdom Metazoa; phylum Arthropoda; class Insecta; order Coleoptera; family Bostrichidae; genus Rhyzopertha; species Rhyzopertha dominica. The sequence continues at coordinate 62,850,682 of QCXZ01000064.1, forward strand.
GCTTTCTGATTTTCGGCCTTTGTTGGCAGAATCTGGTCGACAACAACTGGCAGAATTTTAAGACGAGAGGCGGCTACCTCTTTAAATCAGGCCACCATATGTGAGTAAAACAATTCCGCTTGTTTAAATAAAAATCACCCCCAACAGGGAGTTCCACAGGGCTCACCATTATCCTCGATTCTTTTCAATATTTTCTGTTATGATATCCATCATGGTCAAAGGCCAATACAAGCTATAAACACTACCTCATATGTGCTACAGTTTGCAGACGATACAACTCTTGTAGCACATTGAAAATCTCTGACCGAAACCCTAGTCAGACTACAACGCTTAACCGATGAAACTGTGAACTGGATAAATCACGTCTGGTGATATTTGGTCATCGTATAACTCCCCAATCACCACATATTGTTATGCTACAAAATCATATAGCCCCATCATCATCTGCAAGATATCTTGGAATACATGTAGATAACAAATTAAATTTCAAATATCACCTACAGAAAATGAAACAAAAAATGATAAATAGGGCTAAACACTTTCGCTCCCTTACGTTCAAAAACCAAGGAATCAATATCTACAATGCCTGCAGGATATATAAAATGATATGTAGACCTATCATAGAATATGGATATGCATTCTATACCGGTTGCAGGCCAACAGCACTGAAGATAGTCGAAGTTGCAGAAAGAAGAACCCTAAGAACTATAACAAAGATCCGTCATCCACATAACCCCTGCACAACCTATCAAATCAGTTCCTGTATGACAAAACCAAAATAGTTCCCATCCTACACAGATTCCATTCCTTAGTCACAAAATATATCCCCATAATGCAGAACTTATTAGAAGCCTAATAATTGACTTGGAACAAGAGAAAACGGAAAGTCCCAGAAAACAGAAAACAAGTGGACAAATTATTTGAATATATACAGGATGTTTCACGAATGATAATGACCCTGACGAAATTAAAAAGCAACCCAAAATACATTCTCATAGCCAAAGTGGTTATTATACATAATGGTATTATTTTAAAAATACATTGGGAATCCATGACGGCTATGCGCTATGGTTCCTGTCACTGTGTTCATTAAAAGTCAAAATGTATTCAAATTATGAAAAAATTTTGATTTATGGTGAATGCAAGAAAAATGCTTCCGCTGCTGCCCGTTTATACAGACAACGTTTTCCAAATAGAAGAGCTCCTGCCGATACAATTTTCAAGAATTGAATTAACTTTAAGGACAAACTGGCCACCACTGAAAAAGTCAAGAGAAAGAACAGCAACAGGCCCTGACAATGAAATTAGAGTATTGGAAATGATTGACGAAAATTCTCATATTAGTCAAAGGGTAGTCTCAAGAGCAACCGGTATTAGTCTGTCTTCAGTACACCGAATAATTAAAGGCAATCAATTTCAACCGTAWCACTTGCAATTGGTTCAGGCCTTATAGGAGACGGATTATCCTAAAAGACTGGCTTTTTTGTAACTTTTTTCGGGAACACCAAAATTTGAATGTGAGATTTTATGACAACATTTGCTTCTCAGATGCAGCAAGACTTTCTAATAGTTTAAACGGCAATACTTATCTAAATTTTTTAAGAAACATTTTACCGGTACTTCTCCAAAATGTAAATTTACAAGTAAGACAAGACTATGGTTCCAACAAGATGGGGCACCTGCGCATTATCATCTTGATTTGGTTTTGCCTAACCGATGGATAGGAAGAGGTTCAATTAATCCTTGGCCACCGAGAAGCCCGGACCTTACTCCTTTGCATTTTTTTCTGTGGGGAATGGTAAACGAGTAAGCATACCAAACACCAATTGAAAGTGTAGAACATTTAGAAAATAAAATACGTGATGCATGTAGATCCATCACTCCAGAAATGATAATGCATGTTAAAAGATCGTTATGGGCGCGAATTCAAGCGGATGGCGACATTTTGAGCATTTACTACATTAATGTTATTGAATAAATATTTTTACAATACCGAATTTACTTAAAGCAAATGATTGAAGTTGATATCAAAATTTACGAATTTATACAGCTCTCTACGTTTTATATTTTTTAAGACGATGAACAATTATCAATGTTACCTCTGCAAATGTATTTTGGGTTGCATTTTTAATTTCGTCGGGGTCATCATTCGTGAAACATCCTGTATAGATGGAACGTGGAACCCGAAAAAGTAACTTTTTTGTTTATGGCATCGTCTCATTTTAGAGAGGAAAACTTATTGCAATTGCCTTATACGACTCTTTGGACATCTCTATAGGTTGGTTTAAAGGAACGAAAAGTAAGAACAGATAAGAGGCAATTTCGCAAACTGGATCCAGAACGTGATGCTGTTTATGAGTTCTATGATCATAAACAGATACCAACAATTCAGATGATCTACTGTTTATTCTACCCATAATTATCACTGATCCAAATTTTTCAAACCGAAGAATAGTGATTCCAGTGTTAATATCACATTTTTATTTCGCCTTTTTTCTTTTATATGCATTAGTACTAACTGTCGGCTCAACATTGTTCACAATGCTAGTTTAGTATTTTTTTGTATGAATCTATAAGATTAAGGCTATGTTTTTGCAAAAAATCTTTCGTCTTTTGTACGTTTAAGTTTAGTAACAAAATTATTCTTAATTAGCTGTTCTTACAGGCGCAACTTTGATTACACCACATTCATATAAGAGCTCTAATCCAGATTTACTGTTTGTTATGCTAGAACTTCGTTAATTTAGTTGAAGCGAGTCCTTGTACAAATAGCACCACACAGTTCTATTCAAATATTAGTCTTTACAGGCGCGTATTTCTAGATATGAAGTAAAACCATCACACAAAGAAACCAACAATAAAAGTGTACTACGAAACTTAAATTAACCCAGTTACATTATTTGTGTTTGAGCAGCGAACGAAGGCGCTCATGATGGCGTATAAAATGCAATTGTAGTTGGTTAAATAGATGATAATTCAACTTTAAATACGTGTTTTTTTTGTGATGCAACGGTGAGATCTAATCATCTCACCCGAGAGATGAGAATGATAATAAGCGATTCTGTAATGTTATTTTAAAATTAATCTAAGTTTGATTTTGCAATTTACCACTTTTAAAGTACCGCAAAAGAGACCAAAAGGAAAAATCATCCGTCATCATGACAATTGTCGAGCTCATACAGCGGTTAGAATAAACAAATATTTAACTGTCCAAAATATTGAATTATTGGGCCACTCACCGTATAGCCCTGATACCTAATGATTTTTTTCTGTTCCCTAAGGTGAAGGATAAATTGCGTGGTTTCCGTTTTGCAACAGCAGAAGAAGCTGTCGACGCGTTTAAAACTGAGGTAAATAACCTAACTCCAGAAGACTGGAAAAATGTTTTGATGAATGGTTCAAACGCATGCAGAAATGTATAGATCGTAGAGGGGAGTATTTTGAAAAAATGGTTCCATTAAAAACGAGTTTTCTTTACTAGACTCAGCAGAAAGAGATACAGCAAATCTGTTAGTTCTGGAGAAAATTCTTCAAATCTTATAATGCAGAATAAATAAAATTTTGTCCTGAAATACTACCAAAGGATAAGAATTGTATTTTCCTTCCTTACTGTTTTGTTTCACTTTCCATATTTGTTTATCACCCATTTAAAATGTCATTACGATCTCAGCTGCAAACTTTGTCCAAACACAACTACATGCTACAATAAGCGGCTTAGCAAACAAGTAAACATCCAAATTTTAGGCGGGTCACGTGCGGTGGTCGCCTGCTACATCCTCTACAACACTCGAGTTGCCCGGGGCGTCAGAAGGGCCCTACACTATTCACCAATATCACAGTCAGTGTATTTTAAGCTGCGGATCAAATAGAGCGACAATCAAACACTTGGGACACTAATTTGATATTAGTCATGATGGGGAGCTTTCAGATTGGTGCTCGAGTATTTTTCGTACTGCCATCCAGGCATTATATTTATTTAAAATTCTTGAAAGTTACCATTAATTGTAACTATATTTCTATATCAGATTTAACAGCGATGGTGAATGATCTAACTACTGACGGAGGTCATTTACTACATCATAAAATAGGTAATGTTATTTAAAGACTTTACTGGTATGAAAAGGAAGAGTATATTTCAACTGCAGCGTTTTGAAGACATTTGGAAAAAATCTTTAAAAGGTTATTAAATTTGAATCCGCGAATAATGAGTATAGTAATGCAACTCTCTTACCGTTTTTACAACCCTGCAATACTATTTACCTTTCATTTACAGGCACAGTTGGAACGCCACGCGACCCCTCATAAATCAAACCCTCTCTTTGTGATTTTGCAAATTTCCAGTGCCGGGTTTAGGCCGTTTTAAAATTCGTTTTTTGTTTGTGTAGTGTATATTATTTTAAGTAGTTTTTAATAATTCGGTTAATAAGAGGTTTTACATCGATCGTTTTTATTTACGTCTGAAAATGAATTGTACGTAGTTTTAGATAAGTAGCAACATTATTTTGCACAAGCAAAGTATATCTAGTTATAATGAAATTTGTAATATAACTAGATAACATGCACATCTGAGCATTTTTTAATATGCAAAGAAAAATCTCGCATTCCTAAATATTTTTAACATTCCTGTAATATTTATATCCTGTGAATATGTTGAATGCTGTGCTAGCCGAAAATTATAAACAATACATTTTAATATTTTTACAATCTTTTAACTATTTGAAACATGCGGTTAACGGTTAACATAACTAAATATGTAAATAAAAGACAAGTTTTTTAAAAGAAAATAATAAGAATATATATATCTAAAACTCTAAATACAAAAAAAAATCCCATTCATCTATTATATTTTTACAAAAAAGTATAACAAGTTTACACCGACAATCACTGCTAGCATCATTATTAACATGTATTATAAAATTTTGAAAATTTGGGCATACATAGCTATTTTCAATTTCAATAACATGCCTAATACAGCTTTTCCACAGTTCTTTCGTTATACTACTTACCTCTCTACGCACTAAATCTACAACTCCCGAACTTAAACGCGGACACGTATTGTTTCTTCGTATTCCTTTTTAAGCGTACTCCACACTAATTCAATTGGGTTTAGGACGCGATAGTACGGTGGCAAACGCATAACTATATGTCCATGTTCTTTCGCTAGTTCATCAACTCGATATTGTTTAGGTATGTTGAGATTTTTTATTATTGTCAACAGATCTTTTCTGGTAACTTTTCCATCCGGAATTGTAATTTCATTCTTTTTTCATGTAATCAATTATTTGTATTTTTTGTTGATGTTGACGCCTTGTTTATTAATTTTGAATGATAACTCGCGTTATCTATGACTATAACAGATCCTGGTGGTAGCCCTGGCAGTAACTGCTGCTGAAACCAAGTTTCAAAAAGTGCAGAGTCCATGTAGCAATGGTAGTCAGCAGAACAATTTTGGATCTGTTTCGCTGTTTTCCACCCATCCATCACTTCCTCCCGCATGAAGAATTATAATTCTTTTTCCTCTAGAAGGTGGTGCTTGCAGAACACAGTTATTTGTCCCATCTGTCAGACCTTTTTTTATCAAATCGTGGGTGTCTTACCACGTTTCATCCAAATATACGATATTACAATTTTCTTGGCGGTACCTTCTGATTTCGTTTATATAATCTTATCTCATTCTTTTTAGTCGGGTTGATTCCATTATGGACAAACGTTTAATGTACTATAATTAAAACCGATGCTCCTCAAGTATTTTCTGAACCACTCTTCGCAATAACTTATGTCATATCCTAATTCCAAAAGTTTTAATTTCAGACTTGCCGTAGTTGGAACTTTATTTTCCTTATAGATTTAGTAAATCACTTTTTTAATTTATATCCCAAGCTCTTTTGATATATTTAGAAATTTTTTCGAATTGCGTGATTTTCTTGAATTGCCTTTATTTTCAATAATATCTCTTACAGTCGTGTAGGAGACACCAACCATTTCACTTGTCACTTTTAACGGAGCACTCCACTCTTTTTTTTATCAAAAAAATTGTATACATTTTTTATGATTTCTTTGGCATCTTGGGTAAGGTAACGACTATTCCTCTTGTATTCTTCAATTTGCACTTCCATGTCAGCGTCAGCAACTTCATACTGAGCGGTACTTGGAGCAGCTTTTTCCGAAGGACGGAACATTTTTCGCTTCTCTTGTCTCGCGCACAGAAATACTAAGACTGAATGTTAGTTTTGGTTTGACCGGTAGTGAACTTTAAATAATCCGACCCTGCTTAACCATCTTCCGAAAATCGGACCTAAATTTATGGTTATAAGATAAATTTTATTGCAGGGTTGTAATAACGGTAAGAGAGTTGCATATTTAGTCGAATTCTACTTATTTATACGAGTATTTGTAGTAAATGTTAAATGCTCAGATAAAGGGCAAAGATAATATTATAGATTCGTACCTAGTAACAATGTCGTTTAACAGAACATCGGCTTATCAACAAAATATTTGAGTTTACCTTTAAGGATTATAAAACATAACAAACACTTCACTTTATCATTCAGTTGAAGTATTTAGGTTCAATACATGTCCCTGTAATCCGGTTCGTGCCTTTTAGTACTTTAAATTTATTGTTATCTGGAGATAGCTGCAGATTTTATTGTTTTACAATATTATTTTTGTTCGAGAGAATGGAGAAATAGTACCAAAGTGATAGTATCGTTACCCAATTAGTGATGGGCAATAAATGATTGCCTTTGTCACTTTGTTATTGTTATAACATGGTGATTGTGACCAGGCAATTTTAACTTAGGTTTTATCACGGAATTACTGAATGTTACTTGATTAGGAAATTGATAAACAGTTCCGAGCTATTATTAAAGTTGTTTAATGCGCTTTTTATGCCAAATGACATAAGGGTTACCCCAGACAAAATAATTTAACGTAGTGCATTGCTGCCTCCTATATTATTATTTGATTTCCTCCAAGTCATAGTTTTAGGCGTGTGCTTAAAGTTGTTCATTTCACTGCGACCCTGCTACGTCAAACGTTTTAAATATCACATTTCTTAAATAGCCCGGAAAACTTTTCTCGTTAAACTTAAATTTAACTAACAAAATCAGGAACTACCCAGAACAGAGGCTGGAAAAGTAATTTAATTGTTTGTTTACCAGGAGAGAGCTTGTGTTCCAAGAGATCGTGCTGCAATATTCATTCATAATGAAATGACATCTTTTACTTCGGAAACCGTTTTCACCTTATAAACGTCTTACTTCTTATTTGATTTTATGAATATACAAAAGCATACTGATATGTATATGGCCTGTCATAGAACACTTTACAATATTTTAAAATAAAATCAGCTTTAAGACTTATACATTTAGCAGAACGTTCACGAAATAATTCTAAACCCTTTGAATAATTCCTTATATTGGCTTTCAAAATAATATTTCATTATTTCGCTTCATTCAATCACTATTACTATCAATATTACTGTCACTGTCAATTTCTAGGTCTATAATTAGGTCTTCTACAATATTCTTCCGATATTCATCTTCTATCTCTATTACGTATTGTAAATTTAAATGAACAACGCTTTGAGATAAAAACACTGACCGAAAGTTACCTTGCCGCTTTCAAAATTTCATAGTTTTGTTACAATTGAACTTTTGGACGCCAAACTCGGAAAGCTTATCGAGTGTTCTTATTTCTTCATAGGTCAGTATATTTTGAAGTGTAAAATAGGCGAAATTTAACGCCCTCAATCCTTTAACTGATTCATCGATTCGTATCGGAAATTTCCCTGGAAATCTCTTCAATTTGAACGACCAGGGAGTTACCCCCATTCTGATGGCTGTTGCAGCCTCTTGGCCGTGTGAAACTGCAACTGTAAGCTGATGTAAGCCGAAGGTAAATAACGTTTCAATTACACGGTCGACGCCTGCTTATCTGCAAACAAGTGCGCCGTGATGCACTCAGGCCTGATAATGTCGCAGATTTAAAGCCCGCCCGAGGTGACTATAATATCGATTCGAGCTTTTCCCTCCGTACAATGGGAGAGAATGGGGTGTACGTTTGAAAATTTAGGCAGTCATTACGTCTGCGTCGGGATTGTTTTGCTCCTTTCTAAAAAATATCAAACTACCAATTAAGTATTTCCGACAAATATTTGCAAAATTTTGAGCAACCAAATAAAATGCATGTGGTCGTCTAGACAATCATAAAGCAATAATAAATTCAAATAAAAAACGAAGCCCAAAGCTTCCTGAATAACTATCAGCTAATAATATGAATGAATACTTAGTCAATATTGCAGCAAACACCATCAACTCTTTCCATGAGGTTTCCTATACTGATGTTGAAATTGAAAAATTCTAAAAGTAAAGATGCATATGCATATATTATCAAATCTACGAGGCATGTTTTTTAAGTAAGTACCGTTTTGGAATTAAAAAAAGACGTGCAAAGATATCGCAATAATTTTATCTTACACGAAAGCCTGTACCTTAATCTACTTTTCTACATAATCTCCGTGAATATTGAGGCACTTGTCATAACGTGGCATCAGTTTTTGAATACCCTCCTCATAAAATTCTGCCGCCTGACTTGTTAACCACTGTATCACAAATGTTTCGACTTCGTTATCGTCTTGAAGACGCTGACCACCCAGGTGTTTCTTCAAGTGCAGGAACAAATGGTAGTCGCTGGGCGTCAGATCAGGGCTGTATGGAGGATGATCTAGAGTTTCCTGTTTAAAAGATTTGATGAGATCTTTGGTCCGATTAGCCACATGTGGACGGGCATTGTCATGCAGCAAAACGGTACCCTTACTCAACTTGCCACGTCTTTTGTTCTGGATTGCACGACGCAGATTGTTCAATGTCTTACAATTTCTGGAATTTTTTCAACTTCATGTCAGCTCTCGTTTCCGAGATATGGGCGCAAGTTGCATTTTTTTAAATGGGAAGGGGGGGTCAAAAAGCACATCATTGAAAATGATATTTTTTGCTGATTTCAAAAATGTATCACACTTGAAAGAAAAATCACACAAAGCTCAACACAAGTAGTAGGATACGCAGATGACCTGGCCCTGATGGCAAGAGATAAATGTAGCCTACAGGAAGCATTACAACATCTATTGAAAGAAGCCAAATTAAGAGGACTTCGAATAAATCAAGACAAAACAAAATATCTCGTCAGCACTAGAAGCGACTATACTGGAACCGCCCTAAAAATAGGAAAATATAGCTTTCAAAAAGTGGAACACTTCAAATACCTCGGAGTTGCAATGTTTTAATAACTGTTTATCTGACAATTGGTTCACGAATTGCATTGTAGAGTGCAACTACTTTCGAGTAACTTCGCCTTCTATTTCCATAACCAATCGTCATCAAAATTTCGATGCGATCATGTTCAGTTAACCGAGGCATGCGATTGCAAACAATAAAGTGAATGAAAATTATCACCAGTCACGAGGAAAATGGAGACACCTGGAGTTTCTGTTTCTTAATACCCTCCAAGCTAATCTATTTAATCCAAGTCTCAATTTGTCTTAAGCCGTTCAGCATCGTTTCGCAGTGACGACGCCACTGACGCCAACGAGGAATCTCAAGTTATTTCCAAACGACATCGGGAACGGACCGGAACATCCATATTATGTTTACATGGCATTCCAAAAATGCTGACATATGTGGACATCGTCGCTCGGCGTCTTGTTCTTATTCCAATACAAACACGACGGACGCCCAGCGTTATTCGTCGAGTGGAAAACTTTAATATTCCAGAAGAATGGCCCGATATTACAACCCGAAACGATGACTACACCACGGTCGGGCGCGTGGCTCCGGAATGCGACGGGGGTGTCGGGTGATTCCCCCGAATTTGTCACGTTGTTGAGATAGAGAGGAGGCCTCGTCTGATCTATTCAAAACGGCCGCTCGGTTTTATTAGATTGTTATTAAGAGAGGTCGCACCCCCGTTTAATTTCATACCTCTGGCATAAGCTGGCCTAATGGTAGAGGRGATTATTATGCCACGCAAACAGATGGGCGATGCGACACCCTGCTCATATGACGAGGYTTAGTGGAGGTCAAATGAAATGTGTATCAAACGAAATAAGGTGCAGATTTATTGGTTGATACTTAGTAGTGACACCAATTCTTTCTAAGCAGCTGCAGAATATCAAACTTACAAAACTTCAGGGCTTTGTTTCAGATAGCTTGAATGTTGAATCATGAAGAACTCTGTCTGATGTAATATATTATACAGGGTGATTTTTTGAAAACTTCACACCTTAAATAACTTTAAATATAGCAAAAATTTAAAAATCTGCAAAAACAGGTAAACTTTTGTTTGCAGGGGGACAACTTTTGAGATAAGTTTTTAATGGATAGCGCTTACTCTCTGAGCAGGGTAGACACCTCTTTAAAAATTTTAAATGGAACTATCCATCTTGTGATACATCATTTGAAAGCTTATTTCACAAAGAGTCTGGCCATGTAATTAGTTTTACCACGTTTAACTTATTGACGGGGTAATAGATTAATAGTGCCTACGAAACAGGTTGCTTATTAAATTGAATATTTTGAACTCTTTTTAACAAAATGTATTTTATTTTAGAGCGGAAATTATATTTGTCCTTACGAGAACCCAAAATTTAAACAAACAACTTGTAAAAAATATGACACTTAAAAAAACTCCCAGAATACTGAAAATTTTCTTTTAACATTATTATTAACATTAAAGTATTTATCATGTAATTTTTTAGAAAGTCCATGTCCACGAAAAAGAAAAATTATTTATTTGTAACTCCAAAAACAGTGTGAACAAAACCATAGAAATTCAAACCTTACAATAGATTCTCAAAATGTGCACCACCTCTTTCCATACAATAATACAGACGGTTTTCGAACTCCTACTGCACTTTTCGGAAAGTTTCAGGTGGAATCCTCCTGCATTCGTTAATAATTCTTTCTCGCAGATCGTCCAGGCTAGTAGGTTGTGTTTTGTAAACCACAGATTTTAAATGACCCCATAGAAAGAAATCTAAAGCAGTCAAATCGGGTGATCGTGGCGGCCATTCAATTGTTCCACGCCTACCAATCCAGTGAAGAGGAAATCTATGATTTAACCAATTTCGCACATTAATGGCGTAATGCGGTGGGGCTCCATCATGTTGGTAAAACAATTCGTATTCATCCAACATTGGATTTCCTTCAGGGTCACGTTGGTTTTCTAATTGCTCTGTGATTAAAGGATCAATGACGTTATCAAGTAATTCTAAATACATTCCCCCATTTAGCGTCCCATCAATGAAAATTGGACCTACAATTCCGTTGCCAAGTATTCCAGCCCAGACGTTCAGCTTCTGAGGAACTTGTGTATGACCTTCTCGAAAAATATAAGGATCTTCGTCACTCCAGTACCTGACGTTATGTTTATATACAGAGCCGTTCAAAAAACATGTGCATTCATCACTGAAGCAGATATTTTTTATTAGATTTGGATTTACTATAATCTTTTCTGTCATAATTTCGCAAAATTGCAGTCTTCTATCGAAGTCATCTTCGCCGAGTTCCTGGAGAGTTTTCATCTTATAGGGATGGAATTTGTGCAGTTTTGTAACTTTCCTTACAGATGAATAAGAAAGTCCAGTGGCTGTAGAAATGTTACGCAAAGAGCTAGTTGGATCCATTGCAAAATGACCAAGTACTTCAAGTTGGGCCATTTCATCAACGACTCTATTCCCTGCCCTATTTTTGTTTACTACAGATCCAGTGTCTTGAAATTTCTGCACGAGATCGAGAATGTACCTAGCGTCAACATTTTTATCGGGGTGCCGTTCGTTAAACACCCTTGCTGACGCACGAGCACAGCTATGCTCAGCACCGTAAATAAAAATTATTTCTACCCTTTCGGCAGTTGAATAAACCATTATCACTTGGACTCTCACTTTAAAATTTCACGCGATTTATAAAAAGGAATGTGAACAAAAAGATGGTCGTGCCAAAGAGGTAGCCAAAAAGTTGAAACAAAAAATTGGAAACGCAAAGTAGATAATTATTTAGCCAATTCAGTATAAACTGTCGAGTTGCAATATCAAGTAATGTCGAAAGTAAATTTTAAGTATTTTTGGCATTTTGCTTAGGTGTAACAATTATTTTTTAACAAGTTTTTTAGGCTTAAGTAAGGACAATTTTTATTGTAACTGCAAGACAATAAATTTTGTTAAAAAAAGTCCAAAATATTCCATTTTATAAGCCACTTGCTACAATGCACTTTTTGACCCACTACCCCGTCAATGGGTAAAAAATAGTAAAACTAATTACATGGCAAGACTCCTTGTGTAATAAGCTTTCAAATGATGTATCGTAAGATGGGTAGTTTCATTTAAAATTTTTGAAGGGGTATCTACCCCGCTAAGAGGGTAAGCGCTATCCATTCAAAAGTTGTCCTCCTGCAAACAAAAGTTTACCTGTTTTTGCAAAATTTTAAATTTTTCCTCTATTTAAAGTTATTTAAGGTGTGAAGTTTTCAAAAAATCACCCTGTATATTCTTATGAAAATCATTAATAGATTATATAGTACTATTAATTTCATGCAACTACGGCCGACTTTTATAGAAGCGTTGGAAGAAACGATTCAACGATAAGAGCATTTGCGCTCTATCCAGAATAGATACATACATGTGTGAGAGATAATTTAAACTGCTGTTTGAATCAAGACATTTCAGGTGCGGTGGCGTTGCCTGTCATAACGATAGCAACCTAATAAACAATAAACATTGTTTGTCAGATAATGACGCTGACGAAATTAAAAATGCAACCCAAAATACGTTTGCAGAGGTAACATTGATAATTCTTCATGGTCTTAAAAAATATAAAACTTAGAGAGCTGTACAAATTCGTAAATTTTGACATAAACTTCAATCATTTGCTTTAAGTAAAATTTGGTATTGTAAAACAAATTTTATTTTTGAAAAATGTTTATTCAATAACATTAATGTAATAAATGCTCAAAATGTCGCCCTCCGCTGTTTTCACAAGCTTGAATTCGTGCCCAAAACGATCTTTTAACATGCATTGACATTTCTGGAGTGCTGGATCTACATGCATCACGTATATTTTACATGGTATAAATTTTTAAGTCACTGCAATATCGGTAATATCAATTTACATGTAGTGCAAAATAAATTGTAATCGTCTTGTTACTGTTTTCTATATATAATAGTTACTGTTTTGTTATTAAAAAGTTATATTATGTAAAATGAATATTAATAAAATCATAAATAAGTTTCGAAAGAATGACAAATTATTTTAACATTTGTTTTATGTTCTAGACCGACAAATATCAGCTTTTGATGACAATTTTCGAAAAATACTATTTCTAATCAGCTTCCTAACCAGTAGTTTAAGGAAGAAACTTATTGCATTTGTAGATACGAATTTTTTGTTTACACACCCTGTGAAACGTACTAATCTTTGCTATCGTTTACAGAAAAATTTCCCGGTCCCCTTAACCCACCCCCCGCCCTCCCCGAGAGCTGAAAATCACCAGGGGTGCCACCATCCGATCAATAAAAGTCCGTTCGAGTAGATGTCACCGGCAAAAGGTGCACCAGATGAGTTAATTTACCGAAGAAGTCCAAATGAAAGGAAGACACCGGGCGTGGGTTGATTCCGATCGTCCGGGGTTCGCCCCCGAATAATATCGCCGCGCGGGCTTTGTGTTTACAAGCCACTGGTCGGTAAAGCCGGGATTATTAGTTTTTGATCCAGCTCCCGTCCCGATGGACCCCCGGATGGGTTAAGTTAACCGTGTGATCTCTCACGCTACGTCAAGTACGCTGTTTACCGTCGAAAGTTTTGTCATCGCACAGCATATTGTTGCGGATCGCGCCATTGTTGGACGGGGTCTTTTATCGACACGGGAGTCGAGCATTTTGGAGATTTGTTGGGAAAATGTTGACTGAACGCCGAAGAGCGTGAATTCGAGCTTTGGTGGATGGTTGGGAGATGCACAATTGAGCATTATCCCTCAGGGAATAAAAAATCGTCATACTTCCCTCGATATCTCTAGGAATTTTAATACGAGAGTCGTGTCGTAATTCCTGGCTGAACTGTCAAATTATAAAAGTCTATCATTGGGACATCCCTTAACCAAGGGCGCCGACTCCATGGGTGCTCGGGTGCTCCAGCACCCACGAGAAGTAAATTGTGGGTGCAGAGCACCCACGACCAAATAGGCTTCAACACATGTGCCATAAATTCAAACTGACTTATCACAGATATAAAAACGAATTCTTTGTCAAATTTATCAAATTAGAGCGTCTACAGTGCTGTCAGATTACTCAAGCTCACCCAACCTTGTTTTAGAATTTCTTGTGAAAGCAAGTACGTGGAAATGTTGCTCAGTTTTTTAATATCTGATTTTTTTATTTATTATATTGGAATTTTGATTTATGTGAACCATTTCAAGTATTAATCTCTTGTTTGCATTACTTTCTTTATCGTTAATACTTAATATGATGTCCATGTGTTCAGTAAGTGAGCATCTATCCCTTTGTTTAGTTATATCACTTTTGTAGTCGGTCAATCTATTAACCATCCATTGTGATACCTGTCCTATGTGTACTTGCCTTCACAATCCTCACATTCCAAACATATATTATAGAACATTTGCATGATATTTTGCAGGTATTTTTGATTTTAGTGTTACGAGTAGGGTTGAGCCATGCTTTTTGTTCTCAATTGTAATTTTTATGTTTTCATTTTTTAAATGTTCTGATTAATTTTGTTGTCAATCCAGTAATGTTTGGTAGGGATACATACATTCTATGATCTACTGTTTGTAGGTTTTTGTCAACCATAGGATCATGATTTACCCTCTGCCCCACGTCACTCTGCATACTACCGTTAGCTGTGTTTGCGTTACATGAAGTGTTGATAAGTCAGTAGTAGAATAGAAGATTTTATTTATCAACGCTTTCGGGTATGAATTGTGTATTAGTAAATTTTCTAAATTTTTTAATTTTTCTCAATAAATTGTGCATATGTTATTTTAATAATTCTATGTTTCATCTGATTTACAAAGTTTATTTTAACTTGCGTCGAATGATTTGAGACGTAGTTTATATACCTTCCCGATAAGGTTGGTTTCCATTACCAATACAGTATTATTTTATAATTTTTTCGTATATCTTTGGTTTCAAAAAATAGTATTCCACATTCTACCTCTCGTTCTGTAGTGAATTGAACACAGTTTCTTTCATAAAAAAGTTTGTTGATAACTTAATAATACTGGTACCAACAAAGGCACTAGAACAAATCTAGCATTTTTGTACTTATTTTTTGCCTCTTATGTATCTTTCTATTTATATTATACATATTTCTGTCATATTGCATGTGTACCTATTGAGCTCTATTGGACGGATTCTTAGATACGATTTTCACCATTATGTTAGCATGAGCACCCACGAGGTTTTCTAAAAGCTGGCGCTCCTGCCCTTAACTATATAGGACGTTTCACGAATGATAATGACCCTGACAAAATTAAAAATGCAACCCAAAATACATTCTCATAGACAGTGTGGTTATTTGACATAATGGTATTATTTTAAAAATAAATTGGGAATCCATGACGGCTATGCGCTATGGTTCCTGTCACCGTATTTATTAAAAGTCAAAATGTATTCAAATGACGAAAAAACAGATATGATTTTGATTTATGGTGAATGCAAGAAAAATCCTTCCGCTGCTGCCCGTTTATACAGACAACGTTCTTCAAATAGAAGAGCTCCTACCGATACAATTTTCAAGAGACATGAATTAACTTTAAAGATAAACTGGCCTTCACTGAAAAAGTCAAGAGAAAGAACAGCAACAGGCCCTGACAATGAAATTACAGTAATGGAAATGATTGACGAAAATCCTCATATTAGTCAAAGGGTAGTCTCAAGAGCAATCGGTATTAGTCTGTCTTCAGTACACCGAATAATTAAAGGCAATCAATTTCATCCGTATCACTTGCAATTGGTTCAGGCCTTAAAGGAGACAGATTATCCTAAAAGACTGGCTTTTTGTAACTTTTTTCGGGAACACCAAAATTTGGATGTGAGATTCCATGACAACATTTGCTTCGCAGATGAAGCAAGACTTTCTAATAATGGTGGAGTTAACAAACATAACACGCATTATTATGCGCAAGAAAATCCATGGTGGAATCGAGAAGGACATTTTCAAACTATCTACTCGACAAACAATTAATTCCATCGAAGAATTACGACAGAAAATTCAAGAAGCTGCTAATATTATTAAAAATAATCGAGAAATGTTATTTAATATTCCAAGATCCCTAAGGATACGCCTTACAAAGTGTATTGGAGTGGAAGGCGGTCATTTTTAATTTTCGAGCTGTGCAGCAATCTTCACATGACCCTCGTATGATGGTACAATTTTTTTCATTTCGTTTTGTAGGCTGTTATATTAAAACGAGTATGGTAAAAACCCCAAGCGAGCGTCATTTTACGTTTTTGAAGGTATTGGCAAAGCAGTACCGTTGTCTGAATAATAATTATTATTCAGACAACGACAGTACCCACAAATTAAAAATGCATTTTCTTCTTGATTTCTAAAAAAGAAACCAACCTTTTTTTACTTTATTTTATAAATTATTGTTTAAGATAAACTTTGGTAAAAACCTGAGTATGATAGCTTTACACACCCACTAAAGAAGGATTTGTATGAAATTCTATCCTTAAGGGAACGAAATAGCAGATGGAAGTTAAAAACTTGAAATGTCATTATTTATGCTTTAGATTAGAAAGTAATAAAACGTATTCCATCGTTTTTGAAAATTCCTCACTTAAAACTGTGAAATGGGGATGAAAATTTGTTTGAGAATTCTGTCATTTTTAAAGCTAATTGAAGTCAAAAGCATCAAACGTTATTATTTGAGCTTTCGATTAGAAAATAATATATACGCGTTTCGACGCTTTTAGAAATATCACCTGTGAAGGCGTGAAGTAAACGATCATTTTTTAAAGTTTAATTATTTACGAAAAAATTATGCAAAGAGTATGAGTAAAAGCTTTTAATTATATTCTAAATTAAACATGAAGACTTTTCGTTACAAGTTGTAATATACACAGCATTTTGTTAGAAATTACAGCCCTATTTGAACTACTTTTGGCTTTAATATTGTAGGATATTTGCAGATTTTCTCTATATTTGTTTCTAGAGAGTATTACTACTGAATTTTATCCAGTCTACCAACGAATACTATTCTGAGTATTAGGAAAAAAGAAAAGTAAAACAAAAGAATAGCCATTTTGTTGTTTTCTTTATAAATTAAAATCAATATTTGTTTAGTGACAAACAGGAATTTGTAGAAAAAGTTTTACAAGTAGAAAAAACAACATGCTTTCCATAAGTACTGGTGAGTCGTAGTATTCCAAAAGCTAACCTATCTAGTTCTTGTAAATGCTGTGTGATTATTAATTCTTTTGGTAGTTATTAACATGGGTGTGGCAATATGACAAGATTTAAGCAGTTTGCCTTTACATTATGTAAGTTATTATACGAGCCCAAACAACTATAGGTTCGGACACTTCATATTTTTGAGAGTAAGTAATTTTTACGATATGTAGAACATATTTTTCAAATTTATATTACTATCATCAAATACAACTATATACAGGTTTACTCTTTGGAAAATACATGAGTAGAAAAACATATTATGTTTAAGAAATTAGTGCTTATTCAACACTATAACAAATTCGTTGTCAACTAAATCTTCAGACAGACCACCTTAATATTGAGTTACATCCCCTTTGGCTTTAATTACTGCCTTTATTCGGTCAGACATTGTATTTAACAGATTTTGACAGTCCTCTGCAGTTATAGATTCCCAGATTTCCGAAATTTTTTGTTTCAAACCTTCAATATTTCTTTGGGGATCCTTTCTTAGCTTTCTTTTCATTATGGCCCAAAGATTTTCTATAGGATTAAGATCCGGGCTACTGGAGGGCCAGTCCAGAACGTTAATAGAGTTGTCTTGAAACCATTGTTTTGTAATTTTCGCGGTATGCGAAGATGCGCCGTCCTGTTGACAAGTCCATTCGCCATCATCAACTAAAATTTCTACTGATGGGAGTAAATTGGTTCTCAATATATCAATGTATTTTTGGGCGTTCACAGTACCATCTATAAAATGCAAAGATCCAACARTTTTCGAAGACATACATTCCCAGATCATAACACTAGCAGGAAACTTAACAGTCCGTTTTAAACAGTCTTTGTGGTAAGTTTCAGATTTGTTACGAATCACTCTCTTTCGCATATCACCGACGCATACAACAAATTTTGACTCATCACTAAAAATGATGCTGTTCCATTGTCTTTGTTCATAATTTTGTCTTTGTTTTGCCCATTTTAGTCGATTTTGTTTCTGGCGGATAGTCAGCAGTGGTTTTTCTTTTTCCTGTTGAATAATTAATATAATTTTACTTTTTGAGTACAAGAGACTTACCTCTTAAACTTACTTTATAAAATTTATAGCCCCGCTTTCTGAGGTATTTACGAGTAGTCTCTGTAGAAGCTCTTTTCTTTATTCTTTCTGACCATATTGCATTTAAATCTCGTAGACTACTCCGGCGATTTTCCTTTGCGATGCTAATTAAAACTCGAACATATCTGTCATTAATTATCCGTTTTCGTCCAGTGCTTTTTCCATTTGCAACAGAACCACTTGATGAATATTTTTTGATAATGTCAGCAACACTTGACACAGGTAAATCGAGATCTTTTGCGATTTTTCCCCACTCTTACCATCTAGACGCAATTTTACAATAAGATTACGCAACTCAATACTCAACGCTTTTCCTCGAGCCATTATTTATTATGCACATAACAAAATTAACTGCAAAACTGACAGAAGCGGTGTCGCATTAATTTCCAATATTATGTTTTGTTTTCATAGCCGCCCTGATTAAAATATCTCATGAATAACATTAGTGTCCGAAGATTTAGTTGACAACGAATTTGTTATAGTGTTGAATAAGCACTAATTTCTTAAACATAATATGTTTTTCTACTCATGCATTTTCCGCAGAGTAAGCATGTATATAGTTGTATTTGAAGATATTAATATCAATTTGAAAAAAATGTGTTACATATCGTAAAAATTATTTAATCTGAAAAATATCAAGTGTCCGAACCTATAGTTGTTTGGGCTCGTACTATGCTGCTATATTCGTTGTTAGCAACCACAATAATTGATGCAGTTTTCTGACTTGGCAACTAACGAAAGCA
This sequence comes from Rhyzopertha dominica, assembly GCA_025024175.1. NCBI lineage: Eukaryota > Metazoa > Arthropoda > Insecta > Coleoptera > Bostrichidae > Rhyzopertha > Rhyzopertha dominica. Next base: position 62,869,977 of record QCXZ01000064.1, read on the forward strand.
CCGGTAAATGTTGCTATATATTTAAATACTTCTGAAAATATTTGTTTCACTTACCCTTAATGCAGCACAAGGAACAGGCACAGCTTTCTTTTAAGGTGGCACGAATCTGAAACAAGAAAAGGTGTTAAGTCTTTTTTCATTTTTTTTGTACATGGTACATTTAGTAGTACAGATAAATACGACCAAGACATACAACATGGTTGAGCTATGAAATTTAAATTAGGGGCAAAACAGAATAAGATTATTTTGTTGTTTATCTCTGTAGACCATGTTATATATATAAGCAAATATAATATCAGCATCTGTTGATGACTAATGGCGTTAAATAGTAACAAAATGAAATGGGGAGCATAACTATAGCTCCATCCTGAATTTCACATAATAAATTAATCATGAATTTGGCCTTTATTCTTCCTAGTTAGCTCAAGAAGATTCTAGAATTCATGCTTACAACCAAATTATTTAATATTTTTGGTTCAAAATTGGCCCAAACCTCTTCCAATGAATTTTTGATTTCACTTAAGGCGGCATACTGTCGGTTATCCGCATATACTCGCTGAACTAGGGTACCCCAAAGGTTTTCAATTGGGTTCATGTCAGGTGAACAAGAGGGGCACTCTAACAATTCGACATTTTGGTTGGCAAACAAATTTGTCTCAAGAACTTGAATGTACTCTCGACTGTTCATTCGTGTTGATGGGTAAGCCAATGTTAAAATGCCTGCTTTTGTAAAGGCACCCCCAAAGTTTCGTTTTGAAAGATACTCAAGTTCTCTCCTCAAATCTCGTCAATAACAATTGAAACCATCTGGACCATCAAGATTAAATGTTTTTTCATCAGAAAACATAACCTGAAATACATATTATCTGTAATACACATTGTGTAATACTGACTTGAAAAAATGTCCATGCCTCATTCTATTTTACATTATCTTCGTAAAGGGTTTATCATCCTCTTGAGTTCTGTCTTTTTTTGCGTTAGTATCGCAATATTAAGACGTACATCCTTGAAGTAGGGAATTTTTATAACGTGTAAATTCATATTTCTGGCTTGACAAACAGAGATGAATAAGATTTATACAGACAAATAATAGTGGAACCTTCGCGCGAGCAGAGAAAAATATTCCCGTCTGCAAACATACTTCCGTGGGTATTTATTTATTCAGTCGTAAAGCATCGCAATAATGAAACAAGCTCAAATAGTCGAAGGAAGTCAACAACTTATTCTCATATCGCTGCGAGTTCGGCTCGGCGCTGATATGAATAAAAAGGGTCGTATCCTACGTGTTATAAGATTCCAAACAGTCGACCCGGATTGCTGGTATTGAGCGGACGAGAATAAATCTTATTATTATCAAGAATGAAACGAAGTCAACATCGGTTTGACGGAGGGAGCCCCGCCATGCTTAAATTAAATATTGCGGCACCCAACTCCGTTCCGAGGGGACTTTCCGTTACGCCGCTGCCTGAAATCGGGAAAATTTCTGTTTTGCTCGACGCAATCTAATGGGATTTTGCTTAGTTTTAATAAGAAGTCATAAGTTTGTCAACAAAGTTAGAAGGTTTTATTAATTACATAACACTAAAGGTCAAAAAAAATTACTCTTCTACAACGTAAATATGAGTGGAGCAATGTGTAAGTGTTGCCTGGTATTCTGTCACAGCTTCCGTCTTCTATCAAATAAGAAGGTGCCATTTTTACTCCTAAGTAATGGCGAAATAAACTTGCAGTATGTACTCTGTATATCTGGGACATCTTAATCGATAATTAGAATGCTGTTATCTATCGATAGTGCTATTATTCAATAACACAATTCAACACAATCTTTATTTGAATAATCCATTTCTTCATATGAACTATTTCTTTTGATATAATTAGTCCAAATGTCACGCTTACAACATTCAAATGTAGATTTTTTTAAATTTTAATTATCAAGATTCTGGGGTTTGAATGTATTTTGTGCAATTAAAAGTAATAGAATACTTGCAGTATATACGAGGCATGTTTTTTAAGTAAGTACCGTTTTGCGCTGGTTACCTACATCTCTTGTCTACGCACTGACGCCATTACAGTTTGATTCTTCATTGTATACGTTGTTTACTGAGTGTTTAAGATGCCTCCGACAATCGTGAGTCCCGCCGATTGTGAAGAACGGGCTGTTATACGATTTCTTAGTGCTAAAGGCGTAAAACCGATCGATATTCATCGTGAGATCTGTGAAGTTTACGGACAAAACATTATGAGTGATGGAATGGTAAGGAAATGGGTGAGAGCAGTTAAAGATGGCCGCACAAATGTGCATGATGAAAAACGGAATCGGCGTCCTTCGGTCGTTAATGAAGATTTGGTGCAGAAAGTGAACGAAAAGGTGAGAGAAAACAGACGCTTTACAATTTCATCATTGTGCGACTGCTTTCCTCAATATTCTCGTAGTGTTTTGTATCGCATTGTGACCGAGAACTTGAATCACCGGAAATTGTGTTCACGTTGGGTTCCGAAAATGTTGACGGATTTGCACAAAACCCAACGTTTAGGCAGTGCATTGAGTTTCCTTGAGCGGTACCACAATGAAGGTGAAGATTTTTTAGTCCAAATTGTTACTGGTGACGAAACATGGGTGGCCTACGTCACACCAGAATCGAAACAACAATCCATGGAATGGCGACATTCATCATCACCCAAAAAAGTGAAGTTTAAGCAAACAATTTCTGCCCGGAAAATCATGTGCAGTTTTTTGGGACAGAATATTGCTAGTGGAGTTTCTGCCTCGTAATGAGACAATCAATGCAGCGTCTTATTGTAAGACATTGAACAATCTGCGTCGTGCAATCCAGAACAAAAGACGTGGCAAGTTGAGTAAGGGTATTGTTTTGCTGCACGACAATGCCCGTCCACATGTGGCTAATCGGACCAAAGATCTCATCAAATCTTTTAAGTGGGAAACTCTAGATCATCCTCCATACAGCCCTGATCTGGCGCCCAGCGACTACCATTTGTTCCTGCACTTGAAGAAACACCTGGGTGGTCAGCGTCTTCAAGACGATAACGAAGTCGAAACATTTGTGATACAGTGGTTAACAAGTCAGGCGGCAGAATTTTATGAGGAGGGTATTCAAAAACTGGTGCCACGTTATGACAAGTGCCTCAATATTCACGGAAATTATGTAGAAAAGTAGATTAAGGTACAGGCTTTCATGTAAGATAAAATTATTGCGATATCTTTGCACGTCTTTTTTTAATTCCAAAACGGTACTTACTTAAAAAACATGCCTCGTATTTCGACGAAAATCTTGACAGCGCAAAATACATCTTTATTTTAAGAAACGTTACGAGCAGGCGTTGACTGACAAAGAAGTTCTTTAACATATTAAAAGTTTATTTATTTGTTGTGACACTTGTTTAATAATACCAGTCTTGTCATTCGTTGTTTGTTAAAATAATTTAGAATTTACGCGAAGGTGTTTGAATAATTTTTAACAATGCGATGCCGGCGCCTCCGCCATATTTGCTCATACACACGATACGAAGTCATAGATTTATACAACGTATATGAACTATATCCACGAGAAAATCTTATAAACTGCAACTTATATGAAATGAATTAAATGAGGATGGTATTTTCGAGTACCTCACTACTTTATAATAAGGTGCGGGTCCGAGTATGGTTTTTTCCGATTTCCTTTAGAAAAATAGCTAAAATCGAGTTTCTCAAATTCATTAATGGCACTTACAGATCGATTCATTCTACTGTTCTCGAGTGGAATACCTTCTGTCATTTAAAGTATCCTATTTTGATGCCGTTCAGTCTTGATGGGTATCTCACTTATGGTTGTCCATGACCCAATATAAAAGACTCTTTTTTACTAAAATACGTAAATACTCTACTCCATGGTATGGGTGCTGTCATAAATAAACGAACCACGTCAAATCTAACTAAAACATCAGCTTCTGAAATACTTAAACATTTTACAACGTCAATAAAGTCTGAAGAATTCTTGTGAAACCACTGGTTTTTCCTACATAAGGTTGTAAATAGTTAGCACAAAAGTATGCCAATCGTATTGACTATTGGCCTTAAACGGACATTAGTTTTATGGATTTTGGGCAAACCATACAATTTAGGTACCTTGCAATTGGAAACAGTTAAAAAGGCTTCTCCCCAATCGAAAGATTTCAAGTTTTGATAAGATTATTAGTAATTTTCTCTCTAGGATCTCGGGATAATTTTTGTATGTTTCCCCATCTAACAAATCATTTTCAAACTATCTACTCGACGAATGTCTGGTGCGGAATATTGGGGAATCAAATTATTGGGCCGGTGCTTCTCCAAAATGTAAATTTACAAGTAAGACAAGATCTATGGTCCCGGACCTTACTCATTTGGATTTTTTTCTGTAGTAAATAGTAAAAGAGCAAGTATACCAAACACCAACTGAAAGTGTAGAACATTTAGGAAATAAAATACGTGATGCATATAGATCTATCACTCCAGAAATGTTAATTCATGTTAAAGGATCGTTTTGGGCACGAATTCAAGCTTGTGAAAACAGCGGAGGGCGACATTTTGAGCATTTATTACATTAATGTTATTAAATAAGTATTTTTCAAAAATAAAATTTGTTTTACAATACCGAATTTACTTAAAGCAAATGACTGAAGTTTATGTCAAAATTTACGAATTTATACAGCTCTCTACGTTTTATATTTTTTAAGGCGATGATCAATTATCAATGTTACCTCTGCAAATGTATTTAGCGTTGCCATATTATAGGCTGTTAGTGTTAAAGGTTAAATTGTACAGGACCAAAATTCTACAATAAAGTACGACAAAATTAAAGAACTGCTAATTAAAAAGGGCTTCAATACGTTTCCTCAATTTTGGGTCGACCAGTCATTATTATTGATAATGTGCTAGTGATTACAATTCATTATGCATTCTCTTTCTTTATAAACCGATTTCTATAATGTTTTAATGCTGAGAGTGTGCCCATTTGTGCATATTAATGCGAGATGTGTTAGCCTTGAAGAGAGTTGACACTATCTTTTAATAATGACACATGCAAGCCTAGAGTTGGGCTCAGAACTTAATAAATATCTTTCTATAAAAAAAAATGAAAGGAACATCTTTCGGAACCGAACCCTTCAAGCCTTAACGACATTATGACTCCCTCTCGCGCAAGTGTAACAGAAAACCCTCCAAGAACCCGATTTTCCCACCTCAAGAGCCGACTTCCAGCAGGTTTCCCTGAAAACTCCACCCTGATCCGCCATTCGGTTGAAGGGCTCCCGTTTTCGTCGCCAGGCAACGAGTAACCTTTAGGGCGGGGCCTGCCGTCGATTTACAAGGGATGCTGGTTCCCCTGGTCTCCCCTCAGATCGGCGGACCGATTCAAAGGCACCCCAGGCCCACAGAAACCCTAAATCCAATAATGTCACTCGTTTAGATTGTGACGGTATGATTTACCGACGAATGGAATCCGATGAATAACAATATTTTCGAAGCTGTGCCACCGACGATTATTATGACCCGGTTTCAGAAGACGTCGGTACAATGTGGACGAAAATAAAGTTTAAGTTTGGATTGGAAAAGCGAAGGCAAGTCGGGTATCTCTAGAAATTCAGCTACACGGGCTTAAAGTGTATTAACATGAACTGATACTTCAAAGAAGAAGAGATTTTTTAAGCAATGACTCGAAGGTTTTGAAATGTCAGTCCATATCAGTGTGTGTCCTTTGCTTTTAAATTAATTTTTCCACGATCAAACTAGCAAGAAAAAAAGATAGGAAAAAGTAAAGGACATGTTCCGGGTCGAATTTTTGAACACATTTAATTAGTTAACAAGAACTTTCTTTAGTCAATGCATAACGTTTTATTTCGACGCTAGAAGCCAAAAGTAGGAATTGTGAAATTTATCCCTAATTTAATCGTGGGCAGCTTTGAGTAAAACAAAATCATCATTCTGACATTTATTATTGTTGGTACTTGTTTGTTAAACTGTGTTTTTGCGTTAGCTTCTACTTTAAAAGAGTGAAGCGATTAGAATATGAAACCTTTGCAAAAAGAGTTGTTCAGCATTATGAACAATACGGTAAATCAGAGTGTATTCAACCCTTTAACCGAGAGGGAGTTAGAAGAACCACCATCTATAAAATAATAAAAAGGTACGAAGATACCGGAAGTACAGAATTCCCAAAAATTTCAGGACGTCCAAAGTCCCAAAGAACAGGAATATAAAACGGGTAAAAAAAGTGTTTACGAAAACACAATCGACTTCTGTGAGAAATGCAGCTACAAAGTTGGATCTAGACAAATCAAGAGTGTCTCAGTTAAATTAATTAAAAATTATCAGCGCCAAAATACTTCAAAGACGTTTAATCCTTCTGAAACGAAAATGTTACTTTTACAATCATGACTAATTTTTTACAGACAAATATAGAACTCTATTTATAAAAGGTACAATAAACCCAGTCACAGCAAATTAATATGGTCCATTCCTCTCCCCACATCATTTATAAGAAAACATAAAAAATCGAAACGCTACCTATTTATATTTGCACTTGGTAAATGTTAAACCATACAACTAAATAGTATTAAAATTGACCGAATATTAGAAAAATATCCATCATTTGACCGAGATCTATTAAAATTTTTTGTAAACAAATAAAGAAAACGATTCGATGGGAAAAATTGTTAAGTTCAAACCGTTTGAATTATAGGAAAAACCAATACAACTAATTTTAGTTTCCTACCTTCTTAAAACTATGAATTACCTGTAATTTTATTTTCCACGCCTAAGCTCTATATTCACACAGTCAAATCACATCGAAATTCAATCCAAAATTGTCAAAATACACACACAAAACCGTAACACCCCGATTCACGTCTTAACTCACGTACAAAACATGCAAACTAAATAGCCTTAAAAGCGTGCATATATGAGCATTTTCGAAATCTCTGCAAGTCGTCTCTATGACAACGAATCAACAACTACTACCAGTTCGATAAATATTGGTCACGATTTCGAAGTAGAAATTAAACGAATTATTTAATTAACTTTGGATCGTTTTAATTGTAGCTAGACATATGAAATTTGGCCAGTACAGTCCTTTGATAAGGTAAACACCCCCTAATGAAGCATTTTTGGAAATTCCACCCCTAATATGGTGAAATATGGGATGAACGTTTATAATATAGAAGTCCGTCATTTTTGAAGATAGAAGTATGAAATTTTGTTTTTAGGCTTTTAATTAAAAATAAATAAACCCGTGTTTCAGCGTTTAAGTAAATTCACCCTATAGGGGTTAAAATAGGCGATAAATGTTTGTATGGAAGTCCGTCATTTTTGAAGCTAGATGCGTGAAATTTTATTTTTAGGTTCTTGATTAGGAATAAATGAACACTTAAATCAACGATTCTGTAAATGCCACCCTTAAGGGGTTGAAATACGGAATTAAGTTCGTATAGAAATCGGTCATATTTGAAAATAAAAGCATTAAAATTTATTTTTTTAGTCTTTTATAAAAAATGAATAAACACTGTTTCGTCGTTCTTGAAAACTGACCCCTTAAGTGGTTGAAACCTTGTTTTTGGCCTTTTGATTAGAAATAAATGGATACGTGTTGCAGTGTTTTTTTAGTGAATTTTGCCCTTAAGGGATTGAAATAGGGGATAAAACTTTGTATTGACGTACGTCATTTTTGCAGCTAGATGCATGACACTTTGTTTTTAGGCTTTTTATTTTATTTTATAGTCAAATAGAGTATCCAAAAATCTTTGACCGAGCTCTATTAAAAGTGACACCACCAATTTCTAGCTAAGTACCACATACTGGTAAAATAATGGTTATATCTATATCATCTACAACTACAATGAATAGTATTGGACTCAAATTAGACCATTGGGTATACCAGTCAAATGCGAATATATGAAAGAGTCGAATATTTCGGGAAAGTGAAATAGTACCTAGATTTTGTAAACGAGTAAACATGACTTTTGACTATGCTGGAAACATATATAAATTTTGTTTTTTTCTTAAGGGGACGTCCTATTTTTTATTATATATTTGCATTCGTTATGATAATTTCGTACCACCCTATTAACCATATAGTAATTCTAAAGTGCACCAATATACGTTGTTTTTATTTTTACTTTATTTACGATAGCAATACTTGCTAAAAATTCAAACAACCTTTAAGCTAAAATAAGAGTTAAAACCATGCAGTTTTTACTGTTCTAAAGAGTTAAAAGATTTTGATATAAAAATATTTTTGTAGTATCAATTGTAAATATACAATTCCATTCAATTTCCTTGGCATTGCTAATAGTATGAATTAACTGTAAGAAGTTATTTTAAAAACTAATATAATTTTAGTTCTCAAGCTAGAAGCTAGTAACTTTATTTTTAGTAAATGATATCGTATGTACATCCAATATTTGCTTATCTCAACAGCCACGCAACAATATAACTTGGTAAATTATAAATGTTAACGGTTTAAAAATAAATATGGAAAAATTATTAAGTTCAAACWGTTWGAAATCGAAATGCGATTGCAGTAAAATAATAAGAAAAACCGGTACAACTAATTTTGGTTTCCTACCTTTTTATAACTTTGAATTATCCACAATTCTWTTTCCACACCTAAGTTCTATATTCACACAATCAAATCACATCAAAATTCAATCCAAAATTGCCAAAATACACACACAAAACCGTAACACCTCGATTCACGTCTTAACCCACGTACAAAACATGCGAACTAAATAGCGTTAAAACTGTGCAAATCTGAGCATTTTCGAAGCCTCTGCAAGTCGTCTCCATGACAACGAATCAACAATTACTACCAGTTCGATAAATATTGGTCACGATTTCGAAGTAGAAATTAAACGAACTATTTAATTAACTTTGGATCGTTTTAATTGTAGCTAGACACATGAAATTTTGCCAGTACAGTCCTTTCTTAAGGTCAACACCCCCTAAGGAAGCATTTTTGGAAATTCCACCCCTAATATTGTGAAATATGGGATGAAAGTTTATAATATAGAAGTCTGTCATTTTTTAAGCTAGAAGTATCAAATTTTGTTTTTAGACCTGTAATTAAAAATAAATAAACCCGTGTTCCAGCGTTACAGGGGTTAAACTAGGGGATGAATGTTTGTATGGAAGTCCGTCATTTTTGAAGCTAGAAGCGTGAAATTTTATTTTTAGGTTTTTGATTAGAAATAAATGAACACGTATATCAGCAATRTTGTAAATGCCACCCTCAAGGGGTTGAAATAGGGGATGAAAGATTGTACAGAAATCCGTCGTTTTCTAAGCTAAAAGGATTAAAAATGAAAGTTTGTATGGAAGTATGTACGTCATTTTTTGAATTTATAGTCACGAACCTTGTTTTTAGGCTTCTGATTAGAAGTAAATGAATATGCGTTCCAGCGTTTTAAGTAAAATTTACTCTTAAGGGGATAAAACTTTGTATGGACGTACGTTATTTTTATTTTATATTGAAAAATACTATCCAAATCTTTGACCCAGTTCTATTCAGTGACACCACCGATTCCTAGCGAAGTACTACACCCTGGTAAAATGATGGTTATATATGATCTATAACAGCAATTAATTGTATTGGACACAAATTAGACTCTTGGGATGTACCAGTCAAACATGAATACATAAGAGTCGAATGTTTCGGGAAAGTAAAATAGTACATTTTGTAAACGAGTAAACATGTTTATACTAAAACAATTTGGATTTTCTATATTAGCCAATTCACTGTGCTTAAAAATAGAGTAAAAATTAGCTCTTTTACTTCGGAAAAGTTAAGATAGAATTGTATACAAAAAGGTCCTACAAAAACAGCAGCATATAGTCTTTTGGTATAAAAATAGGGATACTGTCAATATCTATGGTATTTTTTTTTAATTTGATAATATTTAGTATGGCAAAGACAGTATAAATGAAGTCGGAAAAGAATCTAACTAAAAAAACATTCACAAAGTGAACAAACGAATGTATTTTTCCATAACTCCATAAGTGTTGAAAATACATAAAACTGTTTTATACTTCAGCGTTTTGGATTTTTGGGTACTGAAATCTATACTTATTTTTATCTATATCTATAATTATACATATATCTATAATTATTTTTAATCTACAATTATTTTTAAAAAAAGACAGTCTTTTGACTATACTGAAAATACGTGTCAAAAGAGGTGTCGAAAAAGTGTATGAGAAAACGCTACGAAAAACTCTCATCATAGACGATGAATCGTATGTGGCTGCCAATCCAAACGATGCTACTGGCAAGCAATATTTCCATGCTTATGGGAAGACAGACGTAATATATGCTGATAGAGTGAAGCCGAAAGACAAATTTTTCAAAAAAAATAGTATCTTGTTTGGCAGGTAATTGACGAAAACGGCAACGTTTCCGACGCTTTCATCTCCCAAGGTTCTAAAAACTACAGGATTTATCTTCCACTTTCTACTCTCAGCACCAGAAAGGTAGACGCGTACTGGAAGAAAAATGGAGAGAAGGTACAAAGACGTTTGTCATGTCTATAGACTTAAAGAAAGCATCGATATGATAAATCACTAATCTGTACCAGAAATCCTGGCAATGAAAACTACCTAATCAATAGGATAACGAATCATCGTTTAAAAAGCTATCGCACAAGGAAATGAGATAAAACTTCCCTTCATACTGGCATATGCGGATAACCTGATGGTAAAAACAGAGAATGAAAGGATTTAACCGACTTTCTAAATAATACAGAAGATAACCTATCAGAAAACAGGCTAACCATAAACTACAACAAAATCACTGTCATGATAAGACACGCCTTGAGCGAGAAAATGTTAATGACAGGTAGCGAATATAAACTAGGGAAGCAAAACTCAACCACGGAGAAACAGTCAAAGAAAGGACCAAAACCGCTCATATCAGTGACAAAAGCTATCTACCATTAGTAGAGGAACTTCAACAGGAATAAACTAACAGAATAAGCTTATGAAACGCACAAATAATATCCGGAAAATGTTGGCCAAAGCTGTCAGAGAAACCGAAAATCGAGGGACATTTTTTTGAGGTGTCATATTGATCAATTAGATATGTCAAATTGTACATATGATCTCATTTTGAATTGATGAATGTGATCAGCTTAAAGTCATCTGTATAGCATCGGGTTTTCGTTCGGGTGCTCATTTCTGTAGAATCGATTAAGAAATTTACCACACGTTCCTGTATAAATAATAATTTTTTGTGAGATTTGAAAACTTCCACGAAGAAACTAATTTAGCTTCATGGCGCGACGCATTTTAAAGTGGTGGAGTCTCGCTCTTTAATAAATATCTCGATGAGGTTGGCAGTCAAATATTGACGGATGTAGACAAAGTGAATCCACAAAGCTATATTGCGTCGCTGTGAAATGTTTATTGACGGCAMAAAACGGGGAATTTCTTTCTGTTCCCCTTTCGTAATAATACTCGCTGGAAAATCCAAATCCGCCTACCGCAAACTCGCTTTGTACTGTCATAAAAACAGCTTCTTTTTCGTTACTACGTCGTCCGTGCGAAGAACTTTAAAAAGGTTTTTCGAAATAGCAACCTGCGCGTGGGATTTACTTTACATACAGGGTGTTTCCTAAGTAATCTAAAATATTATATGGGGCGCTTTGTCACTCAATTTTAAGACGAAAAGTTCATATAAACATGTGTGATAAGTCTTGTCGTTAATGAGGTACAGGGTGTTGAATTGTTTGTAATAAATCAGGTCTGAGTGTATTTGAAATTAATTTTTCCTGGTGACGCTACTGGTTTTTAAAAGTTATACGAAAAAACATGTTTATTCTAAGTGGCCTTTGGAGTAACGTTGACAAATACTGTGTCAAACCTAAAAACCAACGCAAAAAACGAACAAGAAATTTTTATAAATACGACCTTTTTGTGTTAAGTTAACAACGATGCCTGTGTTTACTAATGCTGAAATGGCTAATATGCACTTTTTGTATGGATTAGCGAATGGTAATGCCTTAGAGGCTAGACGTATGTATGCCCAGCGTTATCCAAATAATCCTTTACCATGTTCAGATACGTTTAATAAGCTACATATTCGTTTACAAGAAACTGGAACTTTTGCCAAATCAAAGGATATTATTGGACGACCCAGAATTGTGAGAACTCCACAATTGGAAAACCAGATTCTTCAAGTGATTGATCAACATCCAGAAACGAGTACCAGAAAAATTGCTGATGAACTAAATGTTGGTAACAGAACTGTTTGGAATATTTTAAAAGATAACTTATTGTATCCATATCACGTTCAACGTGTACAACATTTGCTACCTACTGACTATCCGCTTCGCATACAGTATTGCCAATGGATTTTAAATAAAATCGCAAACAAAACCAATTTTGCTGCCAATATTCTGTATACGGATGAAGCCAACTTTTCAAGACATGGCATTACGAATTTTCATAATAACCACATATGGGCAGATGTAAATCCACATGCCATAAGTGTAAAACGATTTCAACAAACATTTTCGGTCAATGTTTGGCTTGGCATCATCGATGATTATTTACTAGGACCATTTTTCCATCCTGCACGGTTGATCGGTGAGACATACCTTAATTTTCTAGAAAATGAACTTCCAGTTCTTATGGAAGATGTACCTCTTATTATTAGAAGGCGCATGTGGTTCATGCATGACGGAGCTCCTCCACATATTTCAGTGATTGTACGCGAGTTTTTAAATAACGTTTTTCCAGACCATTGGATCGGACGAGGATCTCCACACCCGTGGCCCCCTAGATCACCGGGACACAAACCTCTGGATTTTTGTGTGTGGGGATATTTGAAATCGCTCATTTACACAACCCCGATATTAAACGTACAAGATATTCAAAATCGTATCATACAAGGCTGTAATGTTATTCGTAACAATCCTGGTATCTTCGAACGTATTCGGCAATCAATTAGACATCGAGCAGATGCTTGCATTTTAGCTGCAGGTGGACATTTTGAACATATGCTCTGAAATGTACTATTTTTTCTTTATGTTTAACACATGTTGTTGCTTCTAATAAAATAATAAAACACCCTGTATCTCATTAACGACAAGACTTACCACACATGTTTATATGAACTTTTCGTCTTAAAATTGGGTGACGAAGCGCCTCAAATAATATTTTAAATTACTTAGGAAACACCCTGTATAGTAATAATTTTATTGGTTCTTAATTAGCATCAAAGGGTCTACGATAAGACACAAAGATAAATGGTGTTACATATTACAGAAATGAGTATTTAAACTTAGTTGTATATATACCTGTTAATAAAACGAAGAAATTCTGCTAGAAAACTGCGTATGATTTTCTGTAGTATGCAATAATAGGACAGAAAGAACCGCATTTCGATTTTTAATATTTTGTTTGGGGTAAAAACAATGTTACATATTCGTAAGGGTCAAAATTAAAGGAAAAGCTGTGACAAAAATTTTGTAGACGTTGAATTTTGGATTTATACCCTTTGGATGTGATTAAGCTTTGTATTTGTTAATATTTCGTGATTGTTTTGAGTTTGTAACCAATGTTTAAAGTGAAAATGCCAAGGCATAATATATTTTCAAAGTTGGAAATGAAAAGAAGGGAAAAACAAAATTTTGGTAAGATAGACCTAAACTTTCTTGAAATCAACTTCTGGATTGTTTCGACAATCTACCACTAAATACAAGACAGATGGTGCTCCAGCAAACTACCTAAATATGCATTTTCCTGGTCGTTGGGTTGGTCGCGCGAACCAAATAGCGTGCCCTGCGCGAAGTCCCGACTTTAACCCTATGGATATTTGTGCATGGGGGTTTCTAAAACCACTTGCGTGCACAGAAAGCATAAATAATCGAGAGGAGTTGTGGCAAAGGATTAAAACTCCTGTGGAATCTCTTTTCGAGACGAAGAATTGTGTAAAATTCGGCGATTGTTTAACAAACAGATTAGAAAACGTATTGAAGTAAACGGAAACCATTTCAAACTGTTGTCAAGAGCAGACCTCTTTTTTATTAATTGTTATGCAATATGTGTTGAAAATAAATAAAATTTACCCTTGCCTTTAATCTTGTTTTAATTAATCAAGCCTACTTGAAATACTATTAAATAATTAAATAATAATGATCTCGATAGCGACGTCTACAAGATATACATTTTTGTGGAAAAAGGACAGAAAGACATTTATATTTACCAAAAAGCTACCTATTTATATTTGCACTTGGTAAATGTTAAACCATACAACTGAATAGTATTAGTTGTTCGACTATTAGAAAAATATCGTGATAAAGCCATATGATTTACATGATTATCAAATAAATAATCAAAGAGATTATCAAAATCTTTGACCGAGTTCTATTAAAAATATTTGTAAACGAATAAATAAAACGATTCGAATGGAAAAATTATTAAGGTCAAACCGTTTGAATTATAGGAAAAACCAATACAACTAATTTGGTTTCCTACCTTCTTAAAACTATGAATTACCTGTAATTTTATTTTCCACGCCTAAGCACTATATTCACACAGTCAAATCACATCTAAAATCAATCCAAAATTGTCAAAATACCCACACAAAACCGTAACACCACGATTCACGTCTTAACTCACGTACAAAACATGCAGACTAAATAGCGTTAAAACTGTGCAAATCTGAGCATTTTCGAAGCCTCTGCAAGTCGTCTCCATGACAACGAATCAACAATTACTACCAGTTCGATAAACATTGGTCACGATTTCGAAGTAGAAATTAAACGAATAATTTAATTAACTTTGGATCGTTTTAATTGTAGCTAGACACATGACATTTGGCCAGTAGAGTCCTTTCTTAAGGTCAACACCCCCTAAGGAAGCATTTTTGGAAATTCCACCCCTAATATTGTGAAATATGGGATGAAAGTTTATAATATAGAAGTCCGTCATTTTTGAAGCTAAAAGTATGAAACTTTATCTTTAGGCCTTCAATTAAAAATAAATAAACCCGTGTTCCAGCGTTTATGTAAATTCCACCCTATAGGGGTTAAAATAGTTAAAATAGGGGATGAATGTTTGTATAGAGGTCCGTTATTTTTGAAGCTAGAAGCGTGAAATTTTGTTTTTAGGGTTTTGATTAAAAATAAATGAACACGTAAATCAGCGATTTTGTAAATGCCACCCTTAAGAGGTTGAAATAGGGTATGAAAGTTTGTACAGAAATCCGTCGTTTTCTAAGCTAAAACCATTAAATTTAATTTTTAGGCCTTTTACAAGAAATAAATAATGACGTGTTTCAACGTTCCTGAAAATTGAACCTTTAAGGAATTGAAATGGGGGATGAAAGTTTGTATAGAAGTATATGTACATCATTTATAAGAAAAACATAAAAAATCGAAAAGCTACTTATTTATATTTGCACTTAGTAAATGTTAAACCATACAAGTGAATAGTACTAAAGTTGATCGAATATTACAAAAATATCGTAAAAAAAGCCATATGTTTTAAATGATTACGTGATCAATATGCTGTACGAATAAAAAATCAAAGAGATTATCAAAATCTTTGACCGAGTTCTATTAAAAATGTTTGTAAACGAATAAATAAAACGATTCGAATGGAAAAATTATTAAGTTCAAATCGTTTGAATTATAAGAAAAACCAATACGACTAATTTTGGTGTCCTACCTTCTTAAAACTATGAATTACCTGTAATTTTATTTACCACGCCTAAGCACTATATTCACACAGTCAAATCACATCAAAATTCAATCCAAAATTGTCAAAATACACACACAAAACCGTAACACCGCGATTCACGTCTTAACTCACGTACAAAACATGCAAACTAAATAGCCTTAAAAGCGTGCAAATATGAGCATTTTCGAAGTCTCTGCAAGTCGTCTCCATGACAACGKATCWACAACTACTACCAGTTCGATAAATATTGGTCACGATTTCGAAGTAGAAATTAAACGAGTTATTTAATTAACTTTTGACCGTTTTAATTCTACCTAGACATATGAAATTTGGCCAGTACAGTCCTTTCATAAGGTAAACACCCCTAAGGTAGCATTTTTTTTAAATTCCATCCCTAATATGGTGAAATAAAGACTGTATACAAAAAGGTCCTACAATAAAAGCAGCATATAGTCTTTTGGTATAAAAATAGAGATACTGTTAATAACTACGGTAGTTTTTTTTAATTTGATAATATTTAGTATGGGAAAGACAGTATACATGAATTCGCATTATTGCTTGAAGTCTGAAAAGAATCTAATTAAAAAAAAACATTCACAAAGTGAACAAACGAATGTATTTCTTCCATAACTCTATTAATGTTGAAAATACGAAAACCTGTTTTGTACTTCAGCGTTTTGGATCTTTGGGCACTACAATCTAAAATTTTTAAAAAAAGACAAACTTTAAAAATTAAAAGAAATAAAACCACGCGGTTCTAAAGAGTATAAAAGACGCTGTTTTTTCAAATTGATATAAACATATTTCTGTAGTATCAAATGTAAATATACATTTCCTGTCAATTTCCTTGGCATTGCTAATAGTTTGAATTAGCTATTATAAGTTATTTGAAAAATTAATAAAATTCTAGTTTTCAAGAGCAGCGCCCGTAGTAAATTTTATTTTATGTCTAGATAGGGAATGAATGTTTGCATGGAAGTCAGTTATTTTTAAAACTAGAGGTGTAAAACTATACGTGCTTATCTTAATATCCACGTAACAACACAACTTTGTAAATTATTAAGTTCAAACTGTTTCATATCGAAATGTAGTTGTAGTAAAATAATATGGAAAAACGATAAAACTAATTTTGGTTTCCTACCTTTTTATAACTTTGAATTATCCACAAGTCTTTTCCCACACCTAAGTTCTATGTTCACAAAGTCAAATCACATCAAGATTCAATCTAAAATTGCCAAAAAAATACACACAAAACCGCAACACCTTGATTCACGTCTTACCTCACGTACAAAACATGCAGACTAAATAGCGTTAAAACTGTGCAAATCTGAGCATTTTTGAAGCCTCTGCAAGTCGTCTCCATGACAACGAACCAACAATTACTACCAGTTCGATAAATATTGGTCACGATTTCGAAGTAGAAATTAAACGAACAATTTAATTAACTTTGGATCGTTTTAATTCTATCTAGACATATGAAATTTGGCCAGTACAGTCCTTTGATAAGGTAAACACCCCCCAAGGAAGCATTTTTGGAAATTCCACCCCTAATATGGTGAAATATGGGATGGACGTTTATAATATAGAAGTCCGTCATTTTTGAAGCTAAAATTATGAAACTTTATCTTTAGGCCTTCAATTAAAAGATAAATAAACCCGTTTTCCAGCGTTTATGTAAATTCCACCTTATAGGGTTTAAAATAGTTAAAACAGGGCATGAATGTTTGTATGGAAGTCCGTCATTTTTGAGCTAGAAGCGTGAAATTTTATTTGTAGGTTTTTGATTAGAAATAGATGAACACGTAAATCAGCGATTTTGTAAATGCCACCCTTAAGGGGTTGAAATAGGGGATGAAAGTTTGTATGGAAGTATGTACATCATTTATAAGAAAACATAAAAAATTGAAAAGCTACCTATTTATATTTGCACTCGGTAAATGTTAAATGGTTTTACTGCGTACTATTGCTTATGGAATTGATGTAAATGCTGTCGAACACAGGAATATGTTTAGCTAATTAAGCTTCAGATGCATTTTATTTAAGCTCGCAATTAATAAAATTTCGTATCTATATTTATACCTATGTATGACAACGCATTTACCTACATGGCAGCGTAGGCTTTCGTTTTTTTTTAATGATTTGTATTGCTTTTCTTAACATTGAAATGACCTGCTGTTTATTGCGTTTTATAAAGAACAGTATTTTTACATTAAACGATATTAAAGTAAGTTTTGCAGATGCCAATAATGGTTTTTATTCATTCGATGTCAATTCTAACAATGTTTTTTCTTTCATTTTCAAATGCCTATTTTAAATATTTTACAATCGTCGGTTGTTTGAACATATAAAAGAACTTTACAATAGTAAAATGAAGACCAATAATAGTCCAAATAAAACGCAACGCAGTTTGGAAAAATAAATCACCTAGTATGGTGCAGATATTCACAAATTTCATAAGGAATGTGAATGTCAAATGCCGATAACTAGAATAGTAGCATCAAACACTCGTACAAAAGGGTAATTTGCGAAAATGACTAACCTTAATAACACCCTCCTAGAACATCGTCTTGAAACGCTTCCCATCCCATCACACGCACTTCTAAAGTCACTAAATCACATAATCGTCCGAGTTTTAGCACTACGGCGTTTTAAAATTTAAAGGAACGTTAACATTACACGACGCATGCCACTGTTCAAATGGCTGTTAAAATTCTAGTAAATTCCGTAGCGACAAATGCTTTTTGCTATATTAGCTACTATAAAAACGCGTTTTACGCCCGACTCGCTGCGGAGCGTAAAGCAAAAAACTAGAATGTTTTTATGCTTGATGCGAAGTTGTTTTCGTATGGACGTATTTAAACAAAACAGTGTATGAAGCCACGCCAACAGTGTTTTAAACTCACGCTCGCTTTGGACATGAATACGTAATTTCAAAAATGATCGGAACAAAACTGTTCGAGAGTATAATATTTGACTACTTATTTTTCGATATAAAATCTATGTTAAATCTCGAACAACACGGTTTTATTGCTAACAGATCAGCTGAAACAAATCTTTTCCTTTATGTTGAATATCTGTTACAAAATTTAAARAAAAGATGGCAAGTTGATTCCGTGTATACCGATTTCAGCAAAGCTTTCGACAGGGTTGACCATTGTATTTTATTAAAAAAGCTTGCTGGTATCGGGGTGCACGGCCACCTCTTGGACTGGTTCGAGTCTTACATTCGAGGTCGAAGTTCTACCACATCCAAAGCTACATTGGTAACATCTGGTGTGCCGCAGGGATCACATCTGGGGCCTTTATTGTTCAATATATACATCAATGATATCTCTAAATGCTTTCAGTTCTCAAAATATATAATGTATGCCGATGATTTAAAAATCTGTCACAGCATTACTTGTCAGGATGATATAACAAAATTTCAAAAAGACTTAAATAAACTATCACAATATTGCAGCGATAACAATTTACATTTAAACCTTAAAAAGTGCCATCATATTACGTTTACTAGAAACAATATTGTAATACCTACAGCATTTTCCTTATCAGGCGGTGTTCTGCAAACTGTTAAGCAAGTGCGTGACTTGGGTATAACGCTCGACTCCAAATTACTTTTTGACCAACACATTAACAATATTACAATGAAAGCTAACAGAATGTTGGGTTTCCTTGGTCGGAGTTGCCAGGCGTTTAAAAATCCAAACACAATACGAAACCTTTATATTGCTTATGTGGTCAGTTTGCTGAACTTCTGTTCGATAGTTTGGAATCCATGCTATAATACTTACATAGAACAAATAGAAAATGTTCAAAAAAAATTCGTAAGGTATGTTAATAAAAAATACTTCCCCTCAATTGTTGAACGGCGTCTTATTTATTGCAAATTAAATATACTGCAGCTTGAGAGTGTTAGGAAAGTTAATGATATCATGTTCTTATTCAAAATCATTAATAACAAAATCGACTCCTGTGACATTGTTGAAAGTATTAAACTTATAGTTCCCTCATACCTAACCCGCCATGTGAATTTATTTCAAATCGACAAATCAAACACAAACTATTATTTATATTCACCGTCACATAGAATTAAAACTATTTACAATGAACTTTCGCAGATGCTTGATATAGATATTTTTTCTGATAGTCATCTCAAGTTCCGAAAGAAAGTTTACCAATATTTTTATTCTACATTTTAATGCTAATCAGCTAAGGTTTTCATTATGCATGCTGCTCTTCTCTTTCATTTTTTTACTTATTCTTGGGTGATCCGTAAATTTTATTTAATATTTAATTATTATAATTAGCTATATGCTAGTATTAATTATATAACTTAATTATAGGGTCGGTATGTTTTTGGGCCCGTCCTGTTGTACCGATCAATACAAACGAAATAAATAAATAAATAAAAATATACACTAGTCTTTCTGGTATTTACTGTTAGGTGTTACGTAATTACAAAAATCAAAAATGAACAAGCAGATTGGTGTGGACTTTTGGTGTGACAAGGAACTCGCGCCTTAGTCCTTCGAAATACGGTAACTAAATTCTTGAAGAATTGTGAAAAAAGGGGTGACAGATACCTGCACCTTGCATCGCCGCTTCTATCGTGATTCAATACATATTCTTGCAAGAATAGTTAATTAAAAATTACGATATATTCTCGTATTACAGACAACAGCCCCGTTTAGTAAAACACGCGTTCTGCTATAAAAAAAAGCGTAGTAAAACTCAAGCACCTACAGCAGTTGCACCCTCGCATTGCACATTCGCAGCCCTGCAGTCATTAAGCGGATTTAGAATCTCGTAACTCAAGGGGGAAAATTACGCCTTTCTTGTACATCTGCTCTAATTTCGCGAATGCCCGGTGAAGAGGCCCGCAATTTTCTACGAACACTTGCCTACACAATTATTTGCTAATCGTAAAGCAGGAGCAGAAAGCTAGTGGAAATATTTCAAAGGAAAACGGTGTTGTGAATGTTCTCTGATGTTTCATGTTGTGGGTGCAACATACGAGCAGAACGTTATAGTATTTCCTAATATCTTAGTTCATTTGTACTGATTTTGACAATGTGTACTCTTTGTAAAGTGTTTTGAATGTGTGAAAAAAGCTTAAAGCTCGTTAAAGTCGATAAACGTTTCTGCATTTACTAAAATGAAGCTGCCTTTAATCGGTAGATAGCGTTTAAAGTATCAAGCAACGATCTACGAGACTGAGTAATGCAGAGGGTTTTACAGCTTGATGGTCAGCCGTCCTAAACTACTGGGATTAGTGGCACGCTTCAAAGTTCCTAAATGGGCCGTATTCAAAAAAATCTTGTTGGCTAAAAGTTTAACTTTTCCACTATAAACTTTTGAAATTTGTTAGTCGTGATAATTTAGCAATCAATAAAACATAGAAGCTTTTATGTTCATTACAGCTTGTTAATAAGCACATTATAAGAGTCACAAACAAAAAAAAATACTCCTTATCACTTTCACTGCTAAAATCACCATTAACTTCTATTATTAATTCTTGTACATGATTCTCCATGCATCGACACTTGTTATTTCAGCTTCGTGTCTAATTTTTAGCAGCATTTCATTGCTAAATTTTCCACCGGTATTCCCTCGTCGAATTCTTTGTTTTAACTGCCCCTATATCATTTCAATGGGGTTGAAAATGCAATGATAAGGGGGTAGTCGTAGAATGGTGTGTCCACATTCAGAAGCGATAATGTCAATTTTAGATTTCTTCGAAACTTTTTTTGTGCCAAGCACTTCCAACAATTGTTTTTTGTGTAGTCCTCTTCGAAATATAAATCTTCTTTTCTTAAAAACTCTTGAATGGTTGCCTTATTAGTTGTTGTATTTGGAATTTTATCCAGTTGCTCCGAATGGTAACTATCGTTGTCTATTACTATGACGCTGTTTGGTGGCAATTTTTGAACCAATTTTCAAACACTTCCGCATTCATATCAGAATGATAATCGGTTTAAAATCAGCAATAATCTGTTTGACCAGTTGCCCTACGAAACGTATTTGTCACAAACGCCTCTTAATAAGTGGCTAAATGTAAGCATATATGTAGGTATGACTGAATAAGTAAAAAATATTGCACTTGGTACGCTTATATGCTGTACAACTTTAAAATATAAGTAAACACATATGCTTTCAATGCCGTTTATAGTAGGAGCAGAATAGTTCCGATTTCTTCTTATTTCCAAAAAAATATACAGGTAGAAACTACGTTTATGACTCTCCGGGTTAAAAGAAAATTATAATCTGTGAAGAGACAGGACAGAGGACGATTGCACACCGCGATCAAAAATTAGAAATTGGAATGTTTACCATTCATGGTTATAAAAATAGATACTACTCATTAAATTAGGAAAGAATGCGATTTAGTCATACATTAAAAGCTATTAGATGAGAAATATTTGTAGTTCAAAATGTGAATGTGCAGATATTTTGCGCGACCTAAAGATTTAAGCTGTTATTTTCCGAATTTGTGATGAAAACTGTAAAAATTAGTGCCACACAAATAGTTGGAGATTTATTTACACAAAAGTTCTGGAAAATTTATGAAAATGTTCGAAAGAATTTTGTGGCTGATGCCTGGTGGAGGAAGTAAATAAAATACACAGTGAACGTGTTTTCCGGAGATATTTTGCCAAAATATTTTATAGGTAGTGTTGATAAGGTAAAGCATTAAATTAAAAATTGAAAAGAAGTAAATTAAGATTTAAGAAGACGATTGAAACAGAGCTTTCTGTTATACTACGGCAAGCTGCCTAACATCGACATAATATAAAGATATGTCAACAATATCCACGTAAATTTTACAATAAAAATATTTCGTTCTCGACATATGACCGGCGAGCAATAAAAATTATCCAGAAGCAAATAAATCCACCCATCGCTGCCTTATAACTGTTTAATACGTTCAAATAGATGGGGTGAGCTAAACCTCTCCATAATCCGTAAATACGGGGCTGCATCTCATAAACCCGCCGCTGGGCGTTCAGGACAAACAAAGGAAAAACTTAATTTTGTTCCGGTTTACTTCACAACGAGTGTATGAATGGGAGCCCATAAATCAAATGATCTCGAATGCGGGGCTCCATTGAATCGATAATTGGCGAAGTGAACTCACCGTCTGTAGTCTCTGGTTTGTGTGGCGGAAATCGTAGTTGAACTAGCTCTAGTAGTAGAGCATATACCTGCAACAAATACCTTCATCAGTGGGTTATAAAGCCAACTTTTTTTTTATTTTTCGGAAAAATTGTTCTGAAAATATTGATCATATTTGGCATGTATTGACATGTTTGTAGGGTACATAAGTGATTCAATTTAAAGATTGTAGCTTAGAAATCACTATCAGTTAATCTAAACACTTTTTAGTTTTTGCCATAACTTTTTATATAGACGGATTGTCGGTAATCTGACCCAAGTGTCTTAAAGAACCATTCAAAATAAACAAAAATAGTACTATTTTCTCATATATCTAAAGTATACCGCTTCATCAGAAGAAAACCCACTTTTCTTACGCGTGAAACACGTATTTTTTCGAGTATTACGCGAAATCTACGGTAATTTTAAAAATAAATTGTTTTCCCTGGTCTCAAAGTAATCTGTGTCAAGTTTGTGTAGACATGTCGACATAGAAACAAAGCATCACATTAGCAAATAAATAATTTGCGATGAAGCTTTCCTGCAAACTGCAAAATGCGAATCAATCAAGTGAAATTAAAGACGAAATTTTGGAATTGGTGTCAGAAGCAGAGTCAAGTTTGCTATCTACAAAGTCTAAAGCAGTGTACGAGAAAGTTTACCAACAGTTTTGTCTCTGGAGAAACGAAAAAAATGTGCAAGGAGCAAATGAAAACATTCTAACTGCGCATTTTTGTGAAAAGGTTTGTTTCATTTATGAAATTTATTACAAGAACTAATTTTAAATATTCTTACAGGTGGTCTGTGTATTCAATGCTACGAAGCACTATACAGTTAAACGAAAACGTGGACATTTCTGCTTATAAAAAATTGCTGGCATATCTTAAACGTCAATTTGACGGTTATCTCGCAAAAGTCAAAAATGTTATCAATGGACAATGTGAAGAATTTCATTAATGATGCTCCTGATAACAACTTTCTTCTTATAAAGTTTGTAACAATAATAGAATTGCACGGAGCCTGTCGCGCGGAAGAATTGCGACTTCTAACAGTTGATGGCGTAGAAGATTGCGGGCATATCTTAGTAGTTACATTAAACGACACAAAAATAAGAAGAAAAAACGCGTCTTCACAGTAACAGCGGAAGATGGAATAGACGGCATGGGGATTTACAAGAAGCATTTGAAGCTAAGACCAAAACGTGTGGACCACCGGAGACTCTTTATATCTTATAAAGATTTTTTGTAATAAATGAAAATTACGTTGTGTAACCGCAAGGCCCGGGGGACACTTTAGGCTTAATTAAACTAGTAACCGCCAGAAAGGAAGTAATTATTTTACTTGAGAACAAACCGCGGTATAATTATGCGTATGTGTTGACTTTCAAGAGTCGTGGTGGAGTCTTTTTTGTTGGCTTAATAAATCGTTTATTTGGAACTGTCATGGTTTAGCTCGGTTAGCAATTTGAAATGCAGGAGAAATTGTAAGCACAACGCACTTGGGTATCACTTGAGATCAAATATGGTAATGTGAGTGAAGTGGGATGGAGATTTCAGTTTGAATGTTCCGGTAGAAGTTTATTTTCGAGATAGTCATAGTCAAAGTTGAGAATGCAATTCATTATTAAACCAAAAAATTGTTCTGTCACTATTTGTTGTTCATTGTCGAAGTCATTATTTCTAAATTTGGTTCTCAATTAGTAGATTGTTTTACAAGTAAAGAAAACCCACTTTTCTTAAGCGTAAAACACGTATTTTTTGGTGTACATCGCGAAATTTACGGTAATTTTAAAAATAAATTGTTTTTTCCTGTTCTGTGTCAAGTTTGTGTAGACTTGTCGACATTGAAACAAAACATCACAACAGTAAATAAATAATTTGTGATAAAGCTTTCCTGCAAACTGCAAAATGAATCAATCAATCAAGCGAAATTTAAGACGTAATTTTGGAATTAGTATAAGAAGCAGAGTCAAGTTTGCTACCTACAAAGTCTAGAGCAAAGTACGAGAAAGTTTACCAACAGTTTTGTCTCTGGAGCAAATGAAAACATTCTAATTACGTAATTTTGTGAAAAGGTTTGTTTCATTTATGAAATTTATTACAAGAACTAAACTCTTACAGATGAAAACTCTTAAAGCTTCAACACTCTGGTCTGTGTATTTAATGCAACGACGCGCGGAAGACAGTATAGAATATAAACAACTCAACGCAGATATCCAAACAGAAGGCAACCAGGAAGACGAATATTTTCCACAAGATTTCGATCACTTGATTAAATTTCATGGTCCAATTAGAGTGCTGTAATATGTGGCAAAACAACACAGAATTAGTACAAAGACAGTCGAAATATTTTCCTTTCTGGATACTGCTAATGCACTAATCTCTGAGGTCCAGTACAATTCATATTATATTCGGGATTCTACGGTAAATTGATGTCTATAGAAACTTTAAATTAAAAACACAATTTCAATAATGCACAATTTTATTTAAAACACTCTCAATTTTGTTCGTCTCCGCCAACTTCGACTTCCTCTTGACCCTTCGCTTGATTTGCATTGATCACGTTCTCAGTTTCGATCGCGTCCTTTCTAAGTAGCTCCTTAAGTTCTCTGTCGATGCTCTTCAGTCTCTCATCGAGCTCGGAAAATTTCCACAATCTGCCACTTTTGTCAGCGCTTTTTAAAGGATCTCCTTTCTCACCATCGAAGCATGATGGCTTTAATTTCTCTGGATATACGCTGAGCAGCTCCTAGAAATTATGTCATCAGGTCCAAGCTGAAGCAGGTGGTAGAGTTACTCATTTTCAATCGAAATAACAATTGTTTACTGTTTAAAAGTTATAGATATCTTTATAGATTATCTGAAATTATTATCCTGAGACACTGAATCAAGTATGTCGTGAAATCTCAGGGTAATCTTTATGATATAGGTATAGTAAGTATTCGACTATAACAATTTTAGGTGCACATTTCTCTTATAAAGTTTACCTGTAAGCACACGTATCTTGAAAAAAGTACATGAACTAAATATATTCTACTTCTTTATACTTTTCCACGTTCTATGATAAGTAACTGAAAAAGAGAACGCTGTATCTGTTATAGTATTTCCATAAGAAGACGAAATATTACGTTTATCAAAGTATTTGTAGGTCACTTTCTCTCTAAAATGAACATATGTACAATATTTTGCTCATTTTTGTATGATAACTTAGTTGACATTTAAGTAACGTCCTATCATTGGGACATCGCTTAGCTACATATAGAGTGCGGGCAGTTCACTCCGTTTATGTGTAAAAAATTCTCAAATCGGGCCAGTTTGATACAATGGAACGCGTCACTGTAGCAGATTAAAATGCGTAAATCAAAATGCAAACACTGCACGAAAAAACGGTTGTCAAAATTCACGGTGCGTTACAAGAAGCTTGCCAGGAGTCGTGTGTGGATAGTTCAACAGTAACTTGATGGAGTAAGCATCCCAGAAGCGTTGGACCAGTGTTAAAGACGACCACAGAAGTTGGAGACCTCATACTGCTATCGACAACACTTTTGCTGCTGTTGTGGCTGTTCCTCCAGTGGAAAGGAGAATTTCGACAAGTCCGATTTATTGACTTGGAAGGATAAAAGCGCTGCAAAAGCATATGCTTTCCAACTTCTGAAACATCTTGACCAAAGTGGCGTAGAGAGAGAATGCGTTGCTGGAAAAAATTACCTCCATTTGCGCTTCCAGTTCCGTCATTTTCTGCTCATCTTCTTTCGTAAGCTTAAAATGATTCAAAGCATTTCTTTCAGAATCGATCTGGATGTCTGCTTCATCATCGTCGCTCTTTGTTATATGTTCTGCTTCCGGGTCGTTATCTTGCTCTTCGAAGGCATATTCTTCAGAATCTACAAGTTTTTTACTTATAAGAATGCGACAGTTTCATGGGGTTCAGTACCTAAATCTTCTAACAGTTCCTCTAATTTCGTTTTTTCTTCATCGGTGAGGCTGTACGTAGCCATATTTCCTTGCTTTGCTAACTGTAAAAGTTTGATCAATACTCACTCTCGATGTAAACATTACCTCTCACTTCGATGTTCCTTTCGATGAATTTTCTGTCAGCGTTAGTTTGTTTGGTTGACGTTTTGGTTACAGTGACAGAAGATTCCTCTGCAAAAATCGAACGGGCAAAAATTTATATCGAAATGTAAAACATTGCACGCAACTATCTCCAGGTTTGGGGCTGGCCGAATCATCATTAACTACGTGTGATCTTAGGCAGTTTAGTGATTTCCTTTCCTCTATGCTTCCAGAATGCTCGATTACGGAACATATTTCCTTTTGGAGACCTAAGGTCTCCACTTTGAGTTGCTAAAAATGGGAACACGTTACCTTTTAAACGGCGTATTACCTAGTTTAAAAAAGCAAAGCGCATCATCAGTTTTGAATGTTTATGAATACATAAAAAATGCAGAGGGAGAAAGATTGACTGCATATAATTAATAATAAAAAAACAAGTTTGTACTGAATATTTCTGATCGCACAATATCTATTTTACTCTTTTTTGTGCGCTAAAGAACAGGCGCCGATTCAGGATTTCGTTTAGTTGGGGACAATTTTTGTATGTTTATATCTATAGGTATGGAAAATACGTAAATAATACATATTTTTTACTACTAACTTAACAATAGAGCACCAAAAAAAACTCGACGTTGTAGAAGTAATCGGGTCATTCACAATTTCGAAAAACACACGTTTTAAGGGTAGAGGTTCACCATAAAAGGTAAGGTTGAATACAATATTAGTATTTACTCGTGAGTATATTCGAGAGGCCTGGAGCTCAATTTACTGTTAGATTAATACTAAAATTATTAACTCCCATAACATTTGAACTTAAGCAAGTAAGGGGTCCATATGGAAGACACAAGCACCATCTATGGTGGAGACCTGTACTCTTTCGAAAGCCCGCTTTATAGCAGATGTTCTTTCAATAACTGACAGATGTCCCCCAAGGCAAATCCTGCTTAAAGAGCAGTTTTCTAGTTTGCCTACATCATGGACAGCTGTTTCGACTTATTCAGCCTCCTCAGCATGATTATAGTCCCAATGCAGACACATTTATGAAGTTTTTGAGTTGGTAATCACTGCTACCTTGAATTTTCAGAGAAATATGTATCACCTATAAACTGAAATCATCCGGACCAAAGTTAAAATATGAGGGGGAGAGACTTTGGAGGCGTTTTGTGTTACCTGCTTATTACCATTAAGAGGGGCTGATATAGTGCTATTTACAAAATTGTAGCTTTGAAATTTTAAGTGATTCTTAAGTAATAAGCGTTTTAACTTTCATTTATTTCATTGAATATTTCAATTTTTAATACCTGCCACAGCTCACAAGTTTCGTTAATCTTCCTGTCTAATTCTGCCGAAGACGATAACATGCTTTTGACATCCTGTTGGTCATCTATGTTTTCTTCAGAACATGATAATTTCACAGGTTCTTCAGATTTACTGTTTTCTTGAAAATCCTTCTTAAGGGTTTTCAAGCTATGTGTCATTTCTTGGTAAAACACTTCTGATTCATAAAAAAGTGCACCATTCACAACTAGAGACAAAGTTAACTATAAGTATTAAAAATGAAACATGTTGTATAATGTGGGATTAAAAAAAAAGTTTGTAGTAAAAGGCAAATGTTTATAAGGCCTATGTTACTGTTTACAAGTAGCGATATATTTGGCTCTATTTTAGCCAATTTGAGTCATAAATATAGCTCAATTGCTAATTTGGTTCGATATTTATCCAGGTGGATAAATTGTCAAATCTCACACATATAAGGCAATCAATAATAATACCTTTAGAGGCAATCTGAAGGTCTATATCTTTCAAATCGTTCTAAAACTAGAGGAATATGTCTAGGTCTAGAAATACCGAAATTTTTAACTCTTTTGTAAAGAAATGTTTAGAAGAGTCAAATCAGTTCCTATACAGTTAAAAAACATCAACAGAACAAATATTTTATACTTCTTTTACTGTTTAAAAAATTAGGGAAGTTGGATGGGTTAAGCCACCTCTGGATTTTCAAGAAGTTAATTTTGAAACAGGATGACATTCAAAACTTACATTGTTTTTATCAGCCCTGTTATACAAAACACACACGACGTTGCTTTGATAAGTTTTGTCATTATGAATCCTGATACATAGTAAATAATGTTGGATTCAATGTCGTCTGGAGCAACATCATAAAGTTGATCCAAGAATTTATTTTGATTGGGAGAACGACTACCAAAAATATTTTTTGTAGAAATACATGTCAGTAGATTTTTTGGTATTAACATCTGTGCAGTTATCAAATATAAGGGGTTTTAAAAGTTTATGTACCTGATCAGGATGAACACTATATCATTAAATCAATAAAAACCAATACTGACACCTGCAGTTCGGTATTTACGTGTAGACGCAATTTTGCTAGTCATTAAAAGAAAAATTACACCTCCATGGACACATACATTACAAAAATAAAGAGAAATCCAAGAAATGAAAAATAATTAGTATAAATCCATTTCTTAAGAACATATTGCTATAAAGTACATTTTTAAAAATTAACCAGTTATTTCACACTTTTAAATAACCCTGTACATTAAGATTAATATAAAGGAAACTGAGGATGGGAAAAATATGGCATAAACAATTCAATAAGCTATAACAAATCCTTATATTTCAATTCAAGGCTTAAAATACGAATATCAGGTGTACATAATAATATAAAAAGTGCAATTGCAAATTCGCGTACAAAATACATTGATCTGGCATTAAAATTGAGTAAAACACTTAAAAATGAGTGACGGTGATTATTTTGCCGTACATTCTAACGTACCTTCCGACATAGAGGGAAGCTGTAAGCTACCTCTCTTCGGTCTCCATTCAYAATTCTCATCAAATCGTTGTTTCTCACTACAAATTTTGTCATCACTTATGGTTTCAGTGTTGTCGTCTGATTTGTCGGAAATATTGCTGCTGCTGTTGGAATATTCAGTGTCACAAGTGGAGGGACGGATACTTTGCTTTTTTCGGGGAGTGCCCTTATTACTCTTTGTTTTGGAATTATTGGATTCCTCGTCGCTGCTTCCTTCAGTGTATAATTCTTCACCGGATATCCAGGCTTCTTCTTCCTGAAAAAATTCGTGTTAGTACATCATTAAAATTGCTTCCATCAAAAATGATGAGCACACATACTTGTTTCATGAGCCTGGTGCACTGGGCATGTCTGAAGGCTTTGATACGCTCTGCCTGACTGGACATGCTGAAAAAAAGTATTAACTTTATAAATTGCAAAGAAGGCTAACGCGATATTTGATATGAACACCGGGTGACCTCACCAAGTCCATTAACACATGTGTGCAAATTTAAAAGTCGTGTTACACAAAACTGACCTACAAGTTAACATACAGAAAAAGCAGAATGCAAAAACATGACATTATGGGAGGTGTTTTAAACAAACATTCTGAATTAAGGACAGCATAAACAAAACAGTGGTTTGTAGCAATGAACTTATAAGAACCACGTCTTCTTTTAGGTATCTTGACATTCAGACTCTCAATGGTAAATGTCAATAGTGCAAAAATAGCCAATGCTTGTGTAATTGGTGACTTTTACAGCTTTTAAAATACTCGAGTATTTACAATTTGATGAAATAGACACATTTTGATGGGTTTGTAAGGCATGGCATATTTATGTCGATAAACTGAATAATGTAAACAAATATTATAGTCCAGTAAGTCAAAATAGGTGTGAACTCTTAAATTTCACATTCAAAACACCTTAAATAATAATGTGTCATGTAAAACTTGCTATAAAATCAAATTACTCTGTGTTAAACATTCTTAAACATATAGCAAAAATTAAATCGAATAGACCAGTATTAAAAGTAAGAATTATCTCGCCTACATCTTACTCACCTTGTTAAATATCAGTAATATGAATAACGTTAGAAGGTAGATGATCTCTTATAATAAATCGCTTGTCACTTGAGTGCGCTATCGTTTCCAAGAATCCAAACCAGTAAATTACCAAACCAGGACCAAATCTATAACAGGCACAATAATCTTTGCCTGACAAATAGATGTCAAAAAGTAAAACAAAACATAGATGCCCAAATACTTGCCTATTCCAATAACTAAAGTACTGACTCTTCGTGTAATCACTGTGGGCATCTTCGTCACCAAACAAAGCCTTACTTTCGATCCAGTTGATAACAAACCCATCTACAGCGACTGGGACTTCTAACTTTACATCCGGTGTCTTATCATAACCATACTTCCTCAGGTGCTCTTCGTCTCTAAATGCGAGGCCTAACTTTACAACTTCCTTGTATAACTTGATTTCGTATTGCTGTCCCAAAGAGCTGAAAATAGTTCAAATCAGCAAACTTGTTGCTGGTTCACCTAAACACTTACTGCTTCAAGGTTTCTACAAGGGGACTATACAAGTCGTCATACAACGTGCACAAAAAAACCTCGTATGCCAAATCCATATCAGGTATAAGAGCTGTGTTTCGCATATACGAGTTAATATTCTGTGTCACGTTAAAATCTGGATCGTTCGAGTGACCGTGTTCCTCGAAATATTTTTGCAAGATCAATTTTGCAATGAGGCAGGGGGCAACATCGTATTTCGTTGCCATTTTAACGATTACACCGGTACCGTCGCCGCGAGCAATGCAGCTCTTATAGGTTTCGTAATACTTGTTTTTCAAAGCTTGAGATTTTATGTGATTGGCCTTCATTCTTTTCTGATATTCTAGGGATATTATACTAGATAAGGTATCCTCGGAAATACTAAAATCAAGTAGAAACAAAATGTGGAAAACATAAATATAAAGAAAACTCACTTGGGGAAAGTTTTAATTAATAACGTTTTGCAGTTTTTTGATAGTCCCTTGTACGATCTTATGATGCTTACTATATTATCATACGTACTTTTATCCATGATGAAGAGAGAATAAATCACTGGTTGGTAAACTACGCCATAGGTCACTAACCCCAATATTTCGATCCATGGTCATTTCACCTACAAGTAGTTCAAGTGTCCAATGTTCATTGCAGGTTGCCAAATCTATTTGGAAGCGCTATCTGTCGTTAATAATTATTGTAAGCGCTTCGAACTGTCACATTTGAATTCGACATTTGTCAACGGAAAAGGAACACGTTTGTAAGGCTTTTGCAGCAGTTTTAGAATGCTACTAAAGCGTTGCAGAATATCGAAATGGCTGAAAACATCCAGCAAACAAAGCTTAAGCACAGTAAGTGCACTTTTATATCCCAAAAAGCCAAAAGATAAACCTTCCATAAATGTTAGTGGTGTAGTGAAAGAACTTTCACCCGGTCCACTTTACAAGAGACCCATTCGACAGGAGCCCGGAAAGGTCTGTATTTATGCAACTTAGTGGAATAAATTTTATCAAAAGTGTCACAGGTCGTAATGGGTTTTATACCAGCAGAGTGGCAGATGTTTTTTATGCCCAAAACGGGAGTATCCGGATTCTACACCTTCTTAGTTAGCTTCGGTACCTACCTAGCAAGCAAAGAAATATACGTTATGGAACATGAATACTACAACGGCCTGGGGATGGCAGCTCTTTGCATAATGGTAGTCAGATCTGTGAGGAAGACCATTGGAAAGCAGCTTGACCAGATGGTCGACAAATACGAATCAGAGTTTAGTAGCCAACGCGAAGAAGCTAAGAAGCTTTATGAATTGACCATAAAGCATGAGGAAAAGGAGCAATGGCGCAACGAGGGCCAGAGGATGGTGGTGCAAGCGAAACGTGAAAACGTCCACTTGCAACTGGAGGCCAACTATCGTCGACGACTCTTTCATGTTTATAAGGAAGTGAAGAAGCGTTTGGATTATCAAGTTGAACTGGTAACGGTGCAGGATCGACTTGTTCACAGAAATATTGTAGATTGGGTGATACGAGAAGTGCAGAAATCTTTAACGCCTGGTGTACTGGATAAGTATTTCGATAAATGTGTAGAGGACCTGGCTAAACTTATAGAACGTCACAAGAAGATGTAATTTGACTGTTTACTATTTTTAATAAATAAGACAGGAAACTTGGTTTGATTTTTGACACTTGACAAACTGTAATTGTCATTTGGTGGCCATTACATATTTCTTAGCTTTGTTTCATGACAAGATTTTTTTTCATGAAGGTGATTTAACTCGGAAAATTAATGCTACACTTTCCTATAATATTTTTGTCAAAACTCAAAAGTAACGAAGATACAGGGTGTCAAAATTAAAAAAAAAAACAAAGCATACTTCTAGCAATATATTTATTACAGTTTCTACAATTTCAATGGATGCTATAGTTCTTTGAAAAAATATGTAATTACTAAAAGGTAGAAAATAAAGTACTAAAACAAATAAATATTTACAATCTAACAAAAATGATACGCACACATGCCTGCAGAATGTGCAAAGTTGATAAATACGCTGTGTCAATTTACTATTGCTTGGTGCGTTTTTTCTTGGTCTTGGGTTCATCATCGTCTTCCATTTCTTCCGGTAGCTGCAACCCAAGTTCTTTACTCTTTTTCTCAAAGTGTTTGAGTAAACGAACGCCACATCTGAAAAATGAGTCGCAGAAAAAGTTGTGTAAGTTTTATTGTTTCAGCAACAATGTAATATATATTTTGTTAAAAAAATTAAGGTAATTTGATTTATGTAGGCTTGTTTTGATTCAAAGAAGGTACTGTTAACAGAATATGACCCCGTATACTCCTGAATGTAAAAACATTATCTATTGAATATAATCATCAATTTACCTTTGCAATGACATATGTCGAGGAATGTCAATTTTTTCCCAAGGAGATCTTGTACATTTTTTGCACCATTTGATCGATAACTCACTTTTAGTTTTGAATATGTATCTTACCTCATACTTTAGGGCAGTATAACAACAATAATCATTAAAACTTGAGCAATCTAGTTAGTTTCAAGAAAAACTTAGGTATCTTCATAAACAATTTCAATTTCAAAGTTTGTCAGTTTAAATTTGATTAATTTGATTTGAATCAAGCAAAGTTAAGGATGATTTTAATCTAAGAGAAGTGCCAAAAAAATAATAGGTGACTTACCTGTAAACCTCCGCATCTGAATTATTATACGTATTACAGTTCTCAAATACTAATACTGCATCTGCCATGAAGTCGGCATCTTTCTGATACTCGCCCATATTCAGCTTGTACTTGATGGTTCCGAAATCCATCGGTTTGGCTATGATTTCGTAATAGTCAGGTACCTTAAAAAAATATGTCATAACACCTGACCAAGGTACGCAGTCTTCGTGCTTACCTCGTTCTTCTGAACGGGTCTTATGAACGGCCACGCGTCCTCATGCTTCATAACATCAGTCAAGAGCTGATGCAAAGCGGCGTTATGCAAGGGCAGGTCGTCACGGTTATCTTCCCTGCGGTGGGATCTTCTCTGAGTTGGGGTTTCCTCGCCGTCCGTATCTATAAGAAACTTCTTCATTGCTTCTTCCGGTAGTTTTCTTCTTGAGATAATGCTTGATGAGCCGTGGTACAATGTGTTGCAAAAATTTCGTTTACTTGTTATGAGCAACACATTGTAGCACATTTGTTAATGTTCTGCTAGCCGTACTAAACTCTAACCACACAAACTGCTTGAAGACAGATGGTTAGATGATTCATGCGGGATAAAGCAATGGAATGATGATCTCCCCTTTGTCACATAGAATTCATTCTCATCAGGTTTTACATACAAAGACTGTTCAGTAATAAATGAAATTGCACTGTAAACATGTGTCAGTGCATATACAGCGTTGGTCAAAAAGGACTTGACTATTAAATACAGCAAAATTTTTGACTAATGTCAAAATGAATTGCTAATGGGAAAAACACATGTTTAACATTTATTATATTACCAAAATTGACACATTTAATAAAAAAGTATTCCTAAACATATCTGAAGGTTCTAAAAGTATGACAGAACAAACAATCCATCAGATGACACACAATCTGACAGACAACAAACAACATTATTTTTGCCGTAAACCTACATCCAGGAATGCAGAAATCTTTTCCCAAGTTTCAGCCTTATACCTCAAAATTAAAAAAAAGTTCTATGATCAATAAGTTAATTGATTGAATTGCTGGCTTCTATCGGTAATAGTAGATGAAGTAGATGTTATCTGTTTACTGATAGGCACAATAATGTGTCTTTTAATCCTTCTTGGTCAACGGGACTCAAACGATTGGCAAGGCATCTCAAAAATTTTTTTATAACATTCATCTTGAAGAAACACGAAATTTGCTGCAAATATGAGTGGAAAGAAGGAATAAATTTCCATCAAGTAAGTCAGTATGCAAAATAAAGCAGATAGTCCTTTTTGACTTGTTTATCAATTCATAAATAGAGCAGTATTTCCTTCTCTAATTATATTTCACCTCATTTACCAATTAAAAATACATGCTTTCTTTGTGATGATATATTTTTTTCATTTCTGAACAGCCTTTTTGAATGACAACAGGAAATTTTGGTGTCAGGGCAAAGAGGAGGTTTTTCTTTATAGAAAAAACCCACCCTCAGACTCCGACATCCTACGCAGAGATTTTATGAAGCCTTGGATCTTGAGCTGTGCCCTTGCAGCACAGCTTCTTTGGTTGTTTATTAACCCAGGACTGTGTGCGCTGTCACTTTTACTGTGTCTTCGCTCTGCACACCACCAAAACAATACTCATGTTAATAATGCAATTACGAAATTTTCCGAGTGCTGTGATTTTGTTAGCTTTTGTTTTGTTTAAGTAATCACCGTGATGTCAAAACAGGTAAAATTGAGAATCTATGCATTTTAGTTTAGTTTTTAACACCCTATATCTTTGTTAATATTGACTTTTGAACCAAGATAAGTTTGGATAACTCTTATTTTTGCACAAAGAATATGTGGTTTTATTGTGTACCAATACTTACAGACCACCTTGTATATTGCAAAACTTGACTTTTTGGAGCTTTTCAAATATTATAAAGTGTGACTGAACTGCAGAAATATATTCACATACATTAATATGCAAGTGGCAGTCAATACATCAACATATTTGAAGTACTTAACCTAAAAAACCCCTGAATACAAAATACTTCAATCCCTGCAAAAGTTGTTGAAGAATATCGATAATAAAATTGGAACTTCAATACACTGTACCTTTTTTAGTATGAACATTTGGACTAACATAAGTTTACCATAATAACATGTGGTAGACCTTTTTGGGGCACCCTGTACATTAGAAAATAACAGAACAACCACAAATTGCACTTGATTTATCAAACTAGCCGCAATTTATTATTTTAGAAACCCCGCACGCATATCAAAATATATATCACGAAAATAAAATAAAAGCTTTATTAAATCTAAGTATCAAGTACACAAAGAATAACGGCTCTGTCAAATACACAAATTCCGAAACACGCTGCCAAGTGACGATATATATCCTCAACGGTCGCTTAGCTACACGCATCTTAAATTGTACGTACCCCGGTTGCTTCGTCTGTTCTCTTTCTTCTCCTTGCACGACGTACAATGCCACACGCCCCTCGGCACCCGCCTCAAGGGCGGATTGACGCATTCCAGGTGATAGAGACTGGGACAGTTGTCGCAGCAGAGTAGCTCTCCACCCACGTTGCACGCATCGCATACTTCGTCGAGCGCGTTTCTGGAAGAAAAATAGAAAGATGCTGGCGATATCCTACAAAAAACACATGACAGGAGACTCAATACAAAGAAAAGGAATTAGTAAACATTAGAGATGGGGAAGGTCCAGTACCTTATTATAACACAGCAAAATTTTTGTGGGAAATGGATGATTATCACTAAAATAATACAATAAACAATTTTCCATAAGATGTTTTCCCATTTGACTCGGCAGAAATTGTATTATTTCGTTTCTTTTCCATATCAGTGCAGTTCCTGCTGTTGCAAATGATCAAATCAAATCGACTGATATTTTCTACTTTGGTAATTATTTATTTTTGAGATAACAGCTATAAAAAGACAGAAAAAAGTTTTTTTATCTTTAAGTGTACTATGTAGATTATATTTTTAATATTTTTGTAAAACTGGAGAACAGTGAATTCTGGCAATATAATCCTTTCAAAGGAGAAACTTAGACACTGTGAATATTGAGGTTGAATGAACAAACAACGATTTTAGACCGTTTAGTAAAAGAGAAGAAATGTCTTTTTCAATATTTAAATATTGCATGTGCTTTTAGTGGAATCTGGGAACATTCCTTACCCATTTTCCAAGACCATTCCATTGCCGTTAATCTTAGCAGAATCTTCAGTGTCCATTTCCATACCATCCCCAGCCGTCGCCACATCATCTTCACCTTCCTCCTTGAATATCCGTTTCTTTTTTTTCGGAGGTTCCGGCTCCTCCACCTTAATTTCCGTTTTCTTCTCTTTCTTGTCCCTCTTCTGCTGGCAAACCTGGCAGTACCAGTTTCCGGAGGGTACAGACTAAACAAAAAGTCAGTAAACGTTTGGACATGAATTTTTTTTTTGTAAGTTACCTTCAACGGCGGTTTTAAACAGTATAAATGGATTCCCCTAGAGCAATCATCACACAACAACAGCTGATCTGGATCTGTCGTCCTGCTACATTTTCTACAGCGAAGTTTCAGCAGCGAACGCGACCAACACACTGACGTGTCTAACGTGGAATAGTGTAGAAAGAGCTGAGAGAAACTAGTCGCAGATAAAAGAGATTCTGCCCAATGTATGAAACGTAGTGTGTTTGATTTTTTGTCTTTGACACCTGTAAATGGATTTTCTTCTATAATTTCAAAAACAACACACACAAAAAAATTATCAATTGAATACAATGTATTTTTAAAATCACTCTCTAATAGGCACAGTCTATTAAAAAAGAATATGTCAACTCCCTATTTCTCCTGGAAAAACCACCTAATGCGAAGTGTTTCTAATCGGGTTTTGTCAAACAAATGTACAATGCATTTTAATTTTCAAGCAGAAACAGAAGAAGTACAGCAACTTACCTAGAGGTGCCTTTAAAAATTTCGGTTTTATCGATTCCCCAACCTGTACTAGAGCAATAGCTAGTGCATGTATTGCTTCCGTTTCTTTGTCACTGTTTTCCAGAATCGTCGGATTCACATCACCGTTGGGATCTTCCGCATTGAATGGTGTTAGAGGCAGGAATTTCTCGGGATTTTCCACATCCATATCGAGCTCTTCAGAGGGCGTGCTTGATCTACTAGTGTCTCCTGTAGATTAAATTTTAAACAGCATAATATGTCTGGGTTTAATTATCAACCAAAGTAAATAACCCATTTATCAGATTTGCTTGCTTAACGCAATAAGTATTAAATCATTGTCGTTGTTAGTTGCAGGCAATATTTTATTATAATGAATATACGATAATAAATAAATAAGATACAAAATACAAAGAAGCTCAACGAGAAATGCACTAAAGACAAAAGTTAAAATACCTAAATTTAGATTGTATTCTTTGGGTGCGAAGAAAAATTTGTAAAAGAATAACGCATCCAAATTGACCTTGGGGTTTCCAGCAATCGACAGAATAATTTAAATTCTATAAGTTTTCCAGGAAAAGTATTCAAAAACTTGCGAAAAAATTAAATTTTGACCCTTCTACACTCATTTTTAACTCAGTATCGACCTGGAACCCATTCAAGGATATAGCGGAGCCACAAGGGGGCCCCAACGACCTTCCCATTGGTCCTGGGGGGTCACACAGGTGACCTGAGTCCAGGTTCTTAAAAAGCAGATCAAATTACATAACCGTACCAAAATTCATTGACCTACGACAATCTGTTTAGAACTGCTGATGATTTCAGTTTCGAGGTCAAAATGTAGATGGCGCCACGATCCAAAAGTAGTAGTAACTACGTTAGAAAGCAGCTTTTGGGCGAAAAAAAAACTATACTCCGGTATTTTGAGCTAAAAAAGCCGATATTTCCATCAGATTTGAGATTAGATGACAACTGAGGCTGCTAGGGCTGTATTTATGGAAGACTGTATTCTTAGGGGGCGAAAAAAAATTCGTAAAAGAATAATGCGTCAGGATATGATGACGGAGTCTTCAGCAATCGCATATGCGAGTGCATTGCCTATCTTGGACAGAATTTTGTGATTCCCCGGGCGTGAACACCGATTTATTCCGATGACAGCTCGGATAATACGCACAAATCTAATTTGAACTTGGGCTCGGATAATCGAGACTCCAATGGCGAGATGATGGCAATTTAAGACAATTTCTATTAAATGCTCTTATTAATATGCACTTACCATCGTCTTCAACTTTCTCAGACTTCGCATTTTCCAAAGTAACACAGCGCCTATCCATCTTATCGTAGTTCCTCTCCAACAGACATTTCCTCCATTCGTCCCTATCCTTCACCTGCAGCGTTCCCAAACTCCCGGCGTACAATTTGTCCTCCAGATCCAATATGTAGTCGATGATGGTCAAATGCAGGATCTCGTTGATGTCCGTCACGTCGGGATAGCCCAAGTTGGCGTCCGTATACTTCTTCGGCACCTTCTTCACCTTCAAGGCCTTCTGTTCGGCGGTCTCGTTCACCTCGACGTCGGGATTGAGCGCCGCGATATCCGTCTCTATCACCATGCTGGCGATGGAATCCCTATCGTCCTGCAGTATCTGCTGCAGTTCGCTCTCCCTCGCCCCCCTCTTGTTCAACGCGCCTATCAGCTCGTCTATTTGAAGGTGGTCGTGGACAAAGTACCACGAGCACGTCTTCTTCTCTCGCGAGTGAAGGATGCAGCGTTTCGGATCGGCCGAGCACATCAGGAGCTTGTCGCACTCCTGGGGAGTCGTCTCGGCGATGTTGCTGCCGTTCTGTTCGATCGCGTCCGATTTGGGGTTGTTCTCCTTGTCGCTGGCGTTGAACTCCTCGCAGATCTTGCGTATGTGTAGTATGACGTCGGTTCGGCCCGCCCCCACCAGTTTCTTGTTCTGGTGGACTATGTCGTCGTAACATTCGCCCGGGTTCGGATCTTCCCAGTTGATGAAAATGCCCGGAATGCCGGATATGCGGAGGTATCGGCGGAATGCTCTGTCGTATCTGTCAGATAAAATTTTTCCATCAATTAACATCAAATTTGTACAAAGAGGTTCTTGTCTTTGATAAAGATTACAGACATAATCAAAACATCAGATTAATATTTTTTGTCAATGTTTTATAGTGATATTAGTATTATTTTACATTATGAACGCTGAAAGCATTCACCCTAATATACTAATAAATTTCTGCATATGTCGCTTTCCTAGATATAGGCGATATAATGGCTTCCAAAACATATTTTTTTCTCAGTAATGGTTAAGAGGCAAAAATTTTAGATACTTGAAGCGTCTTTCCAATGAAATAATCTAGAATGAAAAAACTACTTCCGGTTTACAAAATTTGTCAAATATTTCACAGTCAACTGCAAACATTTGTTATCGTATGTTAACTGATAAATCCAATTTTTCTGTCAAACTTTGGAGGGTTGTAACTTAAAAATGAAAAACTTTTTACATAACTTTTTTTCGAAAAATTGTGCCGACTAGAACCCTGAATCTACAGTTAAGCGTTGTTTTTGAAGTGCCCATCATTTGGAGTCTCAAAAACATTAGGAGATATGAAGTCGGTTAAACGGGAGAATAATTGTTTATACCATCATTTTTTTAATATAATTTAATCAAAAATAGAGCTCTTCAAGTACAGGCAAAGAGTACTATAGTACTGAGTACCAAGTACATGGTGAATATAGATTGACCATTGATATGAAACATCAAATGAAATAAATCATCTGTTCTGGTCAGTTCACTCTCACCCTACGACTAGTTTCGCCCTGTTGGGGCTCATCAGGCAGGGGATATGAAACGGTTATGAAACACCAACTATTTTATTTGCTTTAAGGTTTACAGTGCAGCAAAACGAGGAATTTACTCACTGGGGTTGTAGCAGTGCAGTTGCTCCTTGAAATATGTAGTAGCTTTTTGCACAATAATTGTGTAGCTTGTAACAACCCTGACATTAATTTGAAAAATATACTTATTGCCTAGTAAAAAGTACCACAGTAAGTAGAACTGTATTTGGGTGTTGTTTTATGGCCTAAAATGAACCAAATTCAATTTGTGGATTGAACACTGAGTACACCAAAAGTACACTCACTGTATAAGTACCGCCCATTATTTAAATGTGACACAATAGCCAATAGGCTTCTTTATTTACTCACCCCAACATAACCTGATTCTTAGCATGATCCTTCGTCAGCTTCTCTATCTTCCTCTCGTTCTCCAGCCTCTTGCTCTCCAAATTCCTCTTCAGGTTCTCCAATTCTTCCGTCAACGCCTTGTCCCCGTCCTCCGTCTTCTTCAGCCTCTTCAGCTTGTACTTGGTCGTCCGGCATTCGTTGTCCCTGCTCCTTTCCGCCGCTATCACCGACCTCAGTTCCAGCTTGACGTTCCTCGACTGCTCCCTCCTCTCCTCCGTCAGGTTCCTCAAACTGGGAAACGTCAACATTTGATAGATGAGACAGCACAGCAGCTTCAGCTTGTAGTCGAGGGGCAACTCGACCACGCTGCGGTGACTCAGCGCCCTCAGGATGTGAGGATGGTGGAGACGAAGGTGCAGGCCCGGGTCGTCGGTGCTCGTGTAGTATCCGCGATCTTGGTAGCGCCATCTAGCAGCGGCGTCGCTGATGTGCGCTCCCGACGACAGGAGGTGGAGACGGAGGATCTCCGACACCGTCAGGGGGTACATGGGTAGCTGTTCGATGGCGAAGCCCTGGTGTTTGACGGAGAATTCCAGGGCTCTGGTCGCGAGACGGATCGTTTGGCGCATCGCACGGTCGCTCACGGCTTCGTGTAATCTCATACCTGCAAGGGAATAAGTCGCTGCATATTGGAAACTGACTGAGTTCATGTAGAAGATCGTACATATCAAAGATCGAAATAAAAATATTTTAAATCGAATTAAAGAAACAATGCTAAAAAAAACAAGTACCTGGTATTAAAGGACAATTTCAAGGTTCAGATTTAGAAAACGCTACTAGTGCTTTAAAAAATTCCAAGATACTTGTTTTTATTTTTATTATTATTTATATCATAATGATTCCCACCAAATTTGAAGCCGACATCTTTTATAGTTCAGGAATAATTTGGAAAAAATAATTTTTTTTAAATTTAACTTTAACACCAGGTACATCAAAAAGAAAACGTTTTTGAAAATTTCTTTATCTGAAAAAAGTTTTTAAAATCACGTTTCTATCACCTGTCAAACATTGTCGAGGACACCTTGTATATAATAATCAAGGATATATCCAACTCAAAACCTGAAAATATACATTGTCTGGAAGATTTTGGACAACTTACAGCAAAATCACAACTACTTTAGATCACTTATTTGTTAAACCAAAAAATATTGAAAAAATCCAAAGTCATTTGAAACAGGATAGTCCAAATAAAAAAACTCACCGTAATTCTGTGCTACACTGTGGTACTTCGTTGCCTCTTTTTCCTGAAGATCGAATAATGCATTCAGCAACATCTGGAATATATCAATTAAAGGACCAGCCACCTGTAACAAATAAACGAACTTGAAAAATAAACCACTGCATCACTCGAAAACTCTCAACTTGCCTCATTTTCGGTTAGCGCCCTCTCCATCAGATCGAACGTAAGTCCCGTGGAATAAAAGAACTTTTTCGTTTGCAACACGCTCGAAAACGACTTAACAAATTCTAAAATCATAAAAACGTCGCCTAGGTATTTGTCGGGTATCTTGCATTTGACCGGCGTAAATTCTGGCAATTCCTGGAATATGTTACACACAACATTATGAAATATGGCACTCTCTTAATTAACATCGAAATTCAAATAATTACAAGTTTTCATTTCGGGGACATTTGTAGAAAGTGTTTTTCTTTTCTGTCAAATTACACCGCTTTTTTAGAAACTAGCAAAATTTAATAATCAATTTAAATAGCTAAAATTTAAATTTTCAGGCACAATTTCTTCATATTGACATCATATATCGATGTTGTCTGATAATGTCAAAGTTCAAACCCAAAAAAATCGACATGAAATCTACCTTTTGATCCTCCAATTCCAGGTCCTCCTTCGGCTTATACCAATGTCTAAGATGCTTCGAAACCAACACGTTCTCCTCGTACCGCTTCTGTTTCTCCGCCTGTTTCTTTTCTGCAATCTCCTGTTGCATCTGTTTCCTCCTCTCTTTAAACGCTTCCTCCTTCTTTTTCATTTCGGCCAACAAATTGCTCTTGTCTTCGGCGGACGACTTGGCTCCTTCCAAACCGTTTCTGGATAGGAATTTGGCGAGCGTTTCCTGTCGCACCTTCTTGCCGTTCACGACTTTGACGGGTTTTCTAAGGGTTTCGAATTCTGGTATTGGACCGTCGAAGATTTGCTCGAATTTTATTTTGTCCACGCCGTAATCTTTCAGGACGCTGTCTTTTATGGTGCACAAACCTTTGTCACTGAATGTTGCATACTGTTTTAGAAATAGTTTGTTTTTCTCTCGGGTGTACAACGCTTTCTTTCTATGTATCGAACTGGAATCAAGTATCATGACTTCACTGATGTCTTCGTCATCGGCGTCTATTTGTTCTACTTGGTATTTAAATAAAGACCCTGAAAACGACATGCGAAAATGGATACACAGAAATTTTAGAGGTTTCCAATAATTCTAATGAACATATAACACTTATAATCGAAATAAAAGACTCCTCAGTTCCATTTCTAGACACTCTAGTTATAAGAATAAATCAAAATATAATAAAATCAGATTGGTATTTTATATAAGAAATGAAACAGGATTAAAAGAATGACGCGAGAATTATTTAAAAAGAAATTTGGAAGTACTTGAAAATTTATTCTTGTATTAAATCAATGATTCATAAAATACTATATAATCAATTTAGAGATTCAATGGAATTTAATAAAACTATTGCAATAAATCGAAATAATACAGACAGTACACAAAATTTAATGCAAAATGCAAAACTACCTTATTATTCAAATTTAACTGACAAAATAATTACAATTTTTAAACGAGAAAACATTAAAATTACTCAAACAACAGTAAAAAGTGTAGAAAAAATATTTAGTAAATTAAAAGAAAATAATGAATAATTCAAATGTTATATATTTATATTTAGAACAAACTTCACAATATTTAAAAAATCTGTAATACATTTAAATACTTGTAACTTCTTTAAAATTGAATTGTTGAGTTGTGTCTTTCTCTTCTAACAGGAAAAATACTTTTTTTAGTTATTACACCCTATACTTTAAAAAAACATTAACGAATACATAACTGTATATTATTATATGCCTTTAATGAAACAGTTTAATAATAAACTTTATTATTAAATTGTTTGATCTGATCAGTAAAAAACTGTGTAAAAGAGGTCGTCTTATTAGAGAATGTTCTATAGTTCAGTATTTGTCTCAATATTTTAATTTTTCCCAGAAATCATCCGATG
This sequence comes from Rhyzopertha dominica, assembly GCA_025024175.1. Lineage (NCBI taxonomy): Eukaryota > Metazoa > Arthropoda > Insecta > Coleoptera > Bostrichidae > Rhyzopertha > Rhyzopertha dominica. Next base: position 62,914,380 of record QCXZ01000064.1, read on the forward strand.
ATGAATAAAATTAGTACTCACACAAAACAAATGAAGTTGTGCAGCCAATAAGTGACAAAACAGTAAGCCAAATGCTCCGTTACCAAAAATTTATTATATATTATACCAAACAACTGGCATACCTAAGTTAAAAACCTGTTTTCGAGAAAATCAAGATAACCAATGTAAGAGGTTATACCACATCATTCATTGATGCAACACTTTTACTAATAATTCACTGACGTGTCAAGATAATAAGCTAATGTAAACAAACTTCACGAAACAGCCAAGTAACAAAAATATTTACCTGGAATTACGCTTTTGGCATTCAGAACCTCGCTCTCCGTCGGTGCGAATACTTGGGTTATGCGAGACTCCTTCCACTTGTTAGCCGAAAAAGCCGCTTCGACTTTCTCTCCAATGAAGTAGTGATCCTTAACGAACATGAACACATCCTCTGTCATGTCACCGAGGGCAGTCCTTTTGGTTTTCGATGCCAAAAACAGCACGGGAACCTGCAGTTCTTTGGGAAAGTCTCTCAGGCTTCGCCTTGCATTCTCTTCGCTTTCTAAAGCTTCCGCATAGGTCAATCCTGACTTGCCAGATAGTGAACATGACCACACCATGGAATTGCATAAGATTATCCTTTGACAATATTCACTGAAAAATTAAAATCGTTAAAAAAAACGACATAACCTCTATAAACAACGAAAATGCGTGTAAATTACTCTTGCACCACCATTTTATAACGAGAACGTCCATCTAGGAGCGTGCACATGGGAAGCGAAAGACCGTTAAGTCATGGTTGATGGGTTGTGTGTATCAAAGGAGGAACACATGAATCTTGCAGACGCAATAAACTGGTACACTTACTCGTAATCTCGAAATATCTCGTTTGTGATCTCACAATGAAACACCTCCTCATCGTCTCGCAAATATTCAGGTACGGTAGCCTTCTCGAATATCTTCTTCTTCAACAGAGGCATAATTACTAGGACGATAAGTTTGGAGGGAAACAGAACAGGGAATAACGCAAAGCATACGACGCGGCACGATTTTTAACACACTATTCTAATAGAACCTGTTTACATAATAATCTTGAACAGTTTGTGATGTCACTGGTTTGTTGAGTACGGAATTATATATAACATTAACAGCACTGGTATTATTTAACAAATATGATCGCACTAAAACATCATTTCCTCACGAACATATTCTGCAAACTGACAATAATTTAAAATCGCATGCGCACACCTCATGCTCTGTGCGAGGTGTTTGTAACCGACATGCGCCGTGATGACATTCATTGTCCTTTTAAAAAATCAGGGGTACCAAACAGTTGGGTTGTGCTTGGTTGCCAGATTGTGTAAACATAAATGAGATCTCAACGTGTCAACCAACAAAAAATAAAACCAATTTTTGCAGTTTTCTCTTATCAACATCTAAACCATACATCATCTGCTGCGACTTAATTATGTAATACCCAAGGTTCAACTCAGAAATATAGCAAAAACAATAAAACCTTTATTCGTTTAACCAGTCAGTGAGATAAGTACAAACTTTAGGATTAACTAAACCGGTATCTGCACACCTACTAGCAATCGGACATACACCACAAGTAGTCTTCACTAATCCCGGTATAGGCAGGAACCTGTTGATCGCCCTATACAAGTGAACACCGTTGGGAGCGACTATTTGTTCAGCATTATTATCCAGGACCACGGTATACAAAATGCTCTCTATATCTTCAACAGACAGCGGTACTTTACTGATCCCCAGATCAGAAATGAATTTGTGCACATCTTGGGCTGTCGAATAACTGCGGTTACGTATAATCAAGGGCCCACCGCCCTGCTTTCTCGCATCCTCAAATTTCTGTACCAGAAACCGATGGCACTGTTGACTCAAGATGTCGACGAATTCGGATTCGAAATCTTGATCCTGGTACCATGCGCCTCCTGTAACGGAACTGTCAGGTTCTAGGTCGTATAGCATGTAAACCTTCTTTTTGCTGGCCTGGAAATTATTACTTCTTAATAAAATGCTTATAATATACAGTTTTTTCTAACCGAAACTGATTTCACAGCCTTCACAATCTTCTTTGTTTCCAAGCTTTTTAAAACCTTGTTCAATTGTGTCATGTTTAGGTTTGATTTGAAACGAATGTCTCTTATCCATATCCCTTTGCTTCCTGCTTCTTCTATGATTCTGTACACGATTTTCTCCTCGTTATCAGCTCCCTTTACTGGGACTTTCTTGGCGGGATCTTTGTATCGGTATAATAGTTGGTTTTTGTCTTGAAATAGCTCCAGAATACTGAAAACACATCGAGATGGAAATTAGTAATTGTAAACTAATAAAATAGAATAATGTACCCTGATTTTAACAGCTTGTTTATTACTTTTGTCCATACTTCTGCGGGTATATCAGATAAATGAGCCTGTATTTCTTCATTGGATATTCCATCTGGTTTAGACTTGGCAGCATCCACGATTTTGTTTTCTACTACAGAATTTGTTTCAGGTGCTTGGGACATTTTAATTAGTATATTACAAAAGGTATTTGTAATTAAATTTGTCTTAACCTAACTATTTAATGAATGTGACAAGTCCTGCAGCATAGCCAACAGTAACGACAAAAATATAAACTGAGATGAAGCATCCAGTTAGAAGAACGTGATATATTTGCATGAAATATATATATTTACCAATTTAGTTGCTAGTAGGAGTACAAAAATGAATAAAATTCGCTTCTATTCAAGGTTTTATAAACAAAAAAATTGGATCGAATAAATTTGGCACACCTGCTAATTGACATTTGATTTTGAGGTTAAGCTTAACCTCAAATTTGGGCATTTTGCATGTAAATATGAAAGGCGATAGTGATGAGCTTTATCCTGAACACTGTAACTCGTGGGAAAAAATTGTAGACGCTAGCAAAAAGGTAAATGCTAACTTTGAATATGTAGAGCTCCTAATTTTGATTGTTCTGTAGGCAGGTTTTCGTGAAGGTGCCAGCATTGCACGAGAAGAAAACTACCAACAGTTTTTTGATATTGGATACAAAGAAGGATTTAAAAATGCCTTCGAGCTGGGCAAATTGAAGGCTCAAATCAGGTAAAGTAAATCTGACGTTATGTACTTTAATAATTGTAATGTGTATTGGATACTTGCAGGTCAACTAACAGTGATCCATGTCTTTCTAATACAAGAAAAGGTGCTTGCATTTTATGCACTTCACAGAATTTCACTCAGAGGATATCAGATATAGCACAGGACCAAACAACGCACATAAATAATTTAATAAAGAACAGTAACAAGACGTGATTTATTTTGTAATCTAATTTATTCAAATCGGCAAATTAAATCATTACAAAAAATGGGGTACAATTTATTTAAAGATATAAACCTTCCGGTGTCCCTTCCTTTTTACGATAGAGGACACTTTCCTTTGATTTCTTGAAATCTTCATTCATCACTTTCATTCTACGTTCCCTTAGGGCCATGAGGCCAGCTTCAGTACAAATTGCCTGGAACAAAGAAAGTTATGATAAATCAAACATGTTTGATTAATAAAAAGTACGAAAAAATTAATAACACCTGAAACAAACTTTAAATTTAATTGAATACATACTTTTATATCGGCTCCAGACAAATCATCCTTTGCCATAATCAATTCCTGCAAATTAACATCTTCAGCAAGAGTCATCTTCGACGTGTGAATATTGAATATCCTCCTCTTAGTCTTCTCATCTGGCAGCGGGAATTCGATTTTCCTATCGATTCTACCAGGACGAATCAGAGCGGGATCCAAAGTTTCTATTCTGTTCGTTGCCATGATGACMTTTACGTCGCCCCGAGAATCGAAACCGTCGAGCTGATTCAGCAGTTCCAACATGGTCCTTTGGATTTCTCTCTCCCCACCCGAATTAGAATCGTAACGTTTCGTGCCTACGGCATCGATTTCATCTATGAAGACTATCGACGGTGCATGCTCTTCGGCCACTCTGAACAGTTCACGAACAAGTTTAGGTCCGTCACCCTATAAAATGAACACTATGAATTTTTTTTTGACGTTGAAAGTTTCCAAATATAATAGTTTTAAATCACATAAACAGTCATAAATCATGATAAACGTTATATTGGTTGCTAGTATGACTTTTACTTACCAAGTATTTTTGAATTAATTCGGATCCAACCACTCGTAAAAATGTCGCCGATGTTTGATTGGCTACAGCTTTAGCTAGAAGGGTTTTGCCAGTTCCTGGTGAACCATATAGAATCACACCCTTCGGGGGTTTAATACCTGTAAGTTACATAAGTAACAGTATCTGTATTCAAAATTAAGCCATGCTGACAAGGTGTACTGACAATAAAACATAGGTCTAGTGGACAGCATATTATTGCTTACCCATTTCTTCATAATATTCAGGATGCGTAAGTGGTAATTCGACAGATTCTTTGATTTCCTGTATCTGTGTGTCCAGTCCACCAATGTCGGCATAGGTTTCTTGAGGAGCCTTTTCCAGTTTCATCACCGTTACCATGGGATCTGTGTCATCGCCTAACACCCCAACGACTGCATGCACTTTATGATTTAACAGCACAGAACATCCTGGTTCCAACTGGTCTTTGTCGACAAATGACAGGATGCTGACGTAGTGTTCGCTGCCTACTGAAGTCGAGACAATCGCGTGATTATCATCAATGATTTCTTCTAAGGTGCCAACTGACATAGGCGTACCACGAAGATCGTCCACCTAAACATAAGAAGTTTACCCTTGTTGTCTAAATTAAGATAGTGTAACTGACCTTCGACCTTTCCTCTTCATTCTTCTCCTCTTGCGGCTTCAGCCTTTCCTGGTTCCTGATGAACTCCTCCTCCATCAGCAGATAGTCCTTTATGCGTTCCAGTTTCAGCAACTTCAAGCGGCAACGTGTGTGCGGTGTTACGGCAGGTAACTTCAATGCAGTATCGGGCCCCTTAGTACGACGCTTCTTCTTACCCACACGAGTAGGAATTGGGGGCTCATACTTCTTCTTCTTGTCTTTCTCCTCCTTCTTGTCACCACCACCAGGTCCAGATTGGCTTTGACCCTACAAGGTGTTATTTTATGGTGTTTTTAGCACTGGCGGGCTCTCGTAAATAGTAACTTACCATGTTTGTAAAAACTACAGGTAAATTTCTTTTGTTTAAAGTAATAACAAGCTCCGTGAATTCAGCTCACACTTCCGTCAAAACGGCACTGTCATTGAGTAGGAAATTAGCTGCAATGTGTGGTGAGGTGACTGGTGACAGACATTTGCTTCCACACGTGACTAAGTTCACGCTTGTTGATTTGAACTACTGCTACTTTTAGTAGATAAAGAACGCAGTGATTTTTTATACATATAGGAAATTATGTAAAATGTTTCTATTCTGTAATTTGGAAAACTGTTGTAACAAATTTGGAGATTTACATCGTTTTTATTTGTTTGTTTTTCAAGGAATAAAATGTATTGAGCGATATGCTGTCTATAAAAAATACAAATGCATTGAGATCCGATGAGCATGTTCTTAGTTTATCTATTGCTATTATTTGCTTTTTTTAAAAATATTTTTTCCATAAAATATTATTATCTATATACTGCGCGTTAATTGAAAATGCATTTCAATGGCTGGTGTAAATTTGAAAAGAAAAATACAATCCAAACGCTGCAGAAACAAGATGATAACATTTGATGCAGCATAAAAAGTTGTCTGAATAATTATTTTTAGATTATTATGTATCCACCTGTCGCTTATCTTAATAATCAGCTAGTTCATTTCGAAACAGGTAAAATCATTAATTTTTTCTCGTGAATGTATAATATGAACAAATATAATATCTGGTACTTACTTTTTAATAACTTACCTCCGATGTCCCACTTCATCTTCTTAACAATATTTAGTGAGTTTTTCGAGAAAATTGAAGCAGTTACAAACTTACATGATTTACAACTAGTAATCGAAAAAGCAGGAACTTCAAGTTTAATAAAAAAAAATAGGGCAGCAAAGACAATGTTAAATAAAAGCAGCTTTTTCTTTGAATGCATCTATTTAAAAAAGTAAACACTAGTAATTAACAAATTAAAAGGAAAACAGGAAATTAGTCTTAAACATTGTTACTGATCTTTTGTTTTTTCTTAAGTAGACTTTTGGTATCGATTCTTTTGACACGCTTTGCATCGTACATCATTTTCGTTTTATAGTCTTTAGGATGGACTTCATCTTCTATTTTGGGTTTTTTGCTTTTCGTGTCGCAACCTTCCAACGCACGGCGTTTCTTGGGTTTCTTTAGCTCATGGCTTGAGGAAACCACGGGTTCTTCAAGCATTTCAACTTGCCATGATCCATCGTCAGCTGACTTAACAGCCACGGCGTTGCCAAACTTCTTCGCCTTCTTTTTTTCTTTGTTTTCTACGACAGCTGCCAGCAACTCAGACGGGAAGTAATTTACTTTGATTTCTTCAAACACTGACCCGCTAGTGGATGGTTTTAAAACTGGCTTTCTTAGTCTTCTTTTAAAATCATGTGCTTCAGTAGCTAATTCAGTCTTCTTGGGTTTCTTGAAGGAGGTGGTGGGCATGGATTCCTCTGTTTCCTGTGGCTTTTTCTTCGTTTTGATTACACTAGTATCTTCATTAGGGTGATTAACTATTGTTCTCTTTGTTCCCTCGATGATATCTTCGATAGTTTCGGTTACACCACGTTTTTTCTTCTTTCGTTTTGTTTCTGTAATTTTTGCCTCAGCCTCCACTTGTGTTTCAGTTTCTTCAGGTACCTGAATTGATTTATTGTTCCTTTTCTGTTTTTTGGTAGAAACTTGTACCATTGGGGTGGAAGTATTTTTCGCCGTAATCTTGCTTTCTGTCAGACTGGAATTTTCAGGTTCTACTGTGCTCTGATTAGAAACGTCAACTGACAAATTGAGTTTGATATCGGAGCCGCTGTGACGACACTTTATTTCCGTGCAAAGCATACTGACTACTTTTGAAATTTGTTCGGATAATTCTGTGTCTTGTACCTCTTGAATACTGATGTTCTCGAGAAGGACAACAGAAGATGGCTTTGAAGGAGACCTTCCAGGACTGCGCTTTTCAAGTGTGGTGTTTGGAGTAGCGTTCACAGAAGGTGACTTTTCTGGGGTTGCTCCAGTGACACGAATGGCGGGAGGAACCAAAACTCCTTGCCCCCTTTCGAGCTTGATGTTTTCGAGAATATGAACGGGAGACTTTTTCTGCTTTTCCGGACTTTTCGCTTCAAGCGTCGTTTCTTTTTCTTCTGAAAGACGCCTCCTCTTCTCAGGTTTCAAAGATGAATTTTCTTTTGCAGCATCTTCGTTCACTTCCTCTACATGGTCTTCTGCTACAGGCAGCCTGCTTCTATCGATTCTCCTCTTCTTTAAAGGTGGCTTTAGCTCCCAAGAATCCTCATCATCTAAAAGATCATACTTGGAGTCGTCGATGAAGGGGTCATCTTCATCGTATGTGTTACTGCTGCCATACTCTGAATCTGAGCTTCCCACGGATTCTCCCTCGTCAATCAGCTGGTTACTGTCTTCCGAAGGAGTATCTTCTTCACCTTCTTCTGCTTCTTCATCAACGAAGTTTGCATCTTCTGAATCATCACTGTTATAGTCTTCGATTGTCGACATTCTTTTCTTGATGTAATCGTCCAGCTTGGAACTGAGATCTTTAGTTTTAGGAGAGTCTTTGTCCGTTCCAGGTTCTTCTTCGCCAGGATTTAAGAGCGCCAAACTATCTTCGTATATGACAGACACTTTTTTGGTTACTAAATCGGATTTATCTAATAAATTTGACACGTTGTTGATGATATCTGCGTCGGCTTCTTCTCTCTCTTTTCTGCTCTCATTTAAAGCTTCTTGGTCGGCAATCACTGGATCCTCTTCTTGATTTTGGGCATCATCATCTATATCTTCTGTTGATTTTTGGGGTTCTTTGTCATTTTCTTCAGCTGTAATGTCAATTTCTTCGTTTGTCTCCATCTCTTCTCTCAGTTTTTGGGGTTGTTTGTCCATTTCTTTAGCTGTTACAATGTCACCTTCTCGATTTGTCTCCATCTTTTCTAAGGTCTCTTCCGTTAGTTTTTGGGGTTCTTTGTCATTTTTTCCCGGTGCAATGTCACTTTCAAGATTTGTCTCCGTTGTGGCCTCTTCTCTTAATTTTTGGGGTTGTTTGTCTGTTTCTTCAGCTGTTACAATGTCACCTGAGGCCTCTTCTGTTAGTTTGTCACTTTCCACAGCTGTTTTCTGCTCATTTTCGGCTTCCTTAGTTTTTGGGACCTCTTCAGGTAGCTTTTGGGGTTGCCTGTCACTCACTTCAACAATTTTCTGGTTTGAAGTGTCCGTGATACCTTCTGATTCTCTCTCTGGACAAGCATCTTCAGCAATTTGATTATTAGAGTCATCAGACATGATTTCAACAGAGACGCCATCTTCTTTACCATCTAAGAGATCGTTATCAGCAGGTTCTTCAACAATATCTGCGTTTGTCTCTTGCGGAGAATGCACTTTCTTAGGCAAACTGTTTTCTTGTTCAAACGATTTTTCTTGGCTGGAATTAGGCTCTTCTTTTTTAATTTCTTCGACAACTTCTTCATTTTTTCCACTCTCATTCCATGTAAAACTCTCTTGTCTATTGGTCTTTTGGTTTTCCTTATGTTTCGACTCTTCAGCTTCACCTGAATCAGACAGCAGTAAGGTTTCTTCATCAGTTATGATAGAAGCGTCATTACTTGGAGGTGTTTCTCGGTTTTCGCTGGCTTTTACCACTTTTATTTCCTCGGCGTTAGACGTATCCTTCTCCTTTGTGGTATCTGTGTCTACAGACGCCTTCTTTATTTCTGAATCTTGTGGTTTCTCTGAAAATTCATCGTGAAAGTTGGTTTTCTGTGGAGACATATGGAAGGATTCCACTTCCATTGGCTCCCATTKCCTACCATTAATTGTCTTTTCTAGTAAAATCTGATTGGCTACGTTCTCATTTTCTTTGTTACTTTCGGATGAACTGTTAAGCTCACCGTTTTTGTCACTAAGACCTCTATGCTTGGTTTGGGAATCATTACTACTGGACAAAGAAATATTTAAATGAAAGTTGAATGAACCGTCAGCGTTTGGAGTTATCAAGTTACTATCATCCTCGAGTGATGTTTTGGTTTCTTGGCTTACTTTTGAAGCAGCTACTATGTCATGTTCCGTTTCTTTGTCTTTGTTAGGAAGTGATTTTATATCCAGTTGAACTAGATTGACTATAGGTGACCGAATTTTGACATCCTTTAATGTTTTCTGATCTATTGGGTTCCCATTCTTTAAAGACGTTAGATTTACTACCGGTGATAACTGTAGTTTCTTGTCTGTTTCGCATTTAACTTCCTCCTTTTCAATGATTGGTTGAAGGCCTTCGGCAATTTTTTTAGTTTTTGGTCTGGGTGTATCTACTACTACAGCTTCTTGTTCAATGCTGGAACTCCGACCACGTGTTGATCTTCTTATCGGTGTGCCTTGCTTTGATGAAGACTGTGATTTTTCTGCAATGTATGATTTTCTGTCAGCATAGTTAAAGTAGTTCCTCAAAAGTGAATAAATGGATAACAAACACCCAAATTTATTTATGAACTAATCTCTTGTTACAGGGTGAGCAAATAAAAGAGGTGAGCGTGACCTAAGACAATAGTTTCAAATAAATGTTGCACCAATTCAAATTATCTAAGTATATTTCATATATTTATGAACTTTTGCACTGTTTCTGAGATATTTTAGGTTTTTTGAAAATTTTGACGTTTACAGTGCGTTGGAAAATACTACATATCTTTGGAAGTAAAAAAGATAAAAAGATTCGATATTTTTAGTTCTAGTAATAAAACTTGTCTAACAATGGAGTTTCAATTTCATAATTTTTGATCATCGATAACTTGTTTTTTTTTTTTAAATAAAATCTGTTTTTCTTTGTGCCATCCATGAAAGATTATGTTTAAAACATAAAAATGGTTTAAAGTAAATTTAACGAAAATTAAACATATGATTTTTGTAGTTCATTCCTATTGTCCTTTATAGTGGAACCACTGCTATCTATGTGACCAATTTGTTGCTTTAGCAGTTCAAAATTTGGGCAAAAAAAGCTTAGAGTAAAGTCAGTCAGATATTTAAGGGTGAACATACAAATATTCAACCAGGGGGGGGGGGCAGGACAGCGGTATACTATGCCAGAAATAATGCTAGCTAAGAAATTTAAATGTGACTGACTCATTAGTTTTGCAACCGATTATACCTTCAATGGAAGTGTTGAATCCTTCCTACTTCTGAAACCTCCAAAATTTCATGAATCATTACCACCTGTATTGAAGTATAATCTTTACACAAAAATATATCAATATATTATTGATCTATTTATATCGATGTATTGATGAGACGTATTGATTAATATATTCATATATTGTGCATTATCTTTTCATTCATTTCATTGTTTTCTGACTTGCGGGCTGGAAATGCCCTTGGCCGAAACGAAGTTAGTTATCCTATAACGTTGTCTACCTGTATCGTTTCTCTTTGCGGAATCAACGTCTGCCTCTTCCAGAACGACGTCCAAGGACTCCTTTGCCACCTTTGATGCTTCAGATATTACAGTCTCCTGTGACATCGATCTCCTTCGGCTCCTTGCATTTCTGATGGGTGTAGCTGGTGCATCTGGTTCGGATGATTCTGAATTGCGCCTTGCTATTATCCGGGTTGATCTGCGTAATGGGGATGGGGGCACTTCTTCCTCCGTGGAATTTCTGCGCGGCATTCTGCTCAAAGTTGCAAATTAGAACGCAAATAACCAGTAACGGACAAAAAAAAAGATAGTAAAATACACGTGCTGTGCTTTTACAAATGGTTACTTACGTTTCAGGTAGTACCAACTAATTTAAACAGCTGAAACTTTGCTAATGATAAGTAGTTTGCTTTTTAAGAATAAATAAACCTACGAAAGTAAGAGGAATTTAGCACGTGCCGCGAAAAATTGAAGAGACGTCGTTTCTTACTGCTGACCACTAACCAACCGAATAACCGAAAAGCGACCAATCATGCGCATTGTGGACTACTCGTTCGTTCACATTGGTCACTAAATAGAGATGTGCATTACATCAAAAGCATCGATGTTTTGCAATCGATGTGAAAATTTTGAAGTATTGTTCCATAGCTTTAAAGTAGAATGGTATTAAATAAAAGAAACAATAATGTTTGATTCCAGTGCCACACATTATTACATAATGCTTTTTATTAGATTAAATACTGTGGAATTAGACATTGTTATTTTTTATTTGAAGTGAAAATCTGTACATTTGATTTAGATTCTGATTCTGATAAGTAGTATAAATTTGCTCATAGTCCAAAATAACTGAGTAATGCTTCATCTTATCAATCGAAATGAATACATATCTACGTCCCTAATCATGAAATTATGATACGATGTCTTCCTAACAATATTTCGAACAATTATTGTCTTTATCCCATTAATAAAGCGAACTAAGATTTAATTATGTACCTAAATAAAGCCATTTTCAACTGCTGTTTATGATACAGTCTAATCTAATAGGTTTGGAGTTTTTATTCGTGGGTAAAAGTTCAAAGTAGATTGAGATTGGCCACATACATGATTCGTGCGCAGTTATTTCCGACCTTGATTAATAATTGCGATGTTGAATACAGTTCGTTCAAATTCTTGATATGGGTTAATGACATGAGACAAATTAAGCATTAAAATTGTTTTGTATAGATGGGATTCCATTGTATATCAGAACTGCATATCAAAGTTCAGTAACAGTAAAACTGGTTTATTATAATGCTAATCTATTTTCTTACGTAGACGCCAAAGTATTCCCAGCATTATATAAAAATAGCAAGCACTGTAGATCGCATTCTTTATCAAAAGACAATATAAGAAGTAGGCTAAAAAACGATAAAGTTAAATCGTATGACATAATAATACTTGAAAAGTTTTATATTTTCGTTCAAAGTTTAGAAGGAACTAGTCTCTTAGTTGTCAAATAATTAAGTCCAGAATCTGCGTATAAATAATTTAAGATCAAAAAAAGATCCACGCACATTTACTTCATTAATTCTCTACATACCTAAAAGACATTAACCAGCTGCAATTAAAATATATCAAAAAAATTACCTCTAAGTATGACACGTTAACAAATGAATCGTATTTCAATTTTAATTTTTTACTTAAAGTATTCCAACTGCGCGACTTATAAGATTCGGTGACCTTGCTTAGGACACGATTATTAAACATTAATTTATAATCAAATAAACCATCAAGATTATTTCTTTGAAGGAAAGTATCACCTAACAAGCGTCAAATATATCCCTCATATCATTTTTCCGCGTTACATAAAGTATGTTTTAAAATAAAATAGATTGAAAAAATTACAAACACGTCTTCATATAATGACGAAATCAAAGATTTACTTTTAAAACACGACCTATATTTTGAGGAATGTTATTCAAAGAAACAACTCTTGGAAGTTCTAAAGACAAAAAGGTTTTGATACCTAAAACATTCCAAATTGATAGTTTGAAGATTATGTGAAAACTATTTCCGACATTTGCAGCAAATAATGAAGCATTAAAATTCGATTTTCGATCAAATTAGCTCAAAATGTAATTAATTTTTACATTTTACCCTGGTACATAAAAGTAACAGAGCAATATACCTTTGGTATCAGTTCATTTATAGTGCTACACGGCAAACTGTTTTAGATTACAGTATCCTGAACGAAATGGAGGAAACACGATCATCAAATCCAACTCTGAAACCCGAGTTTTCCGACTTGCAGGTGCTGAAAGTTTCAAATCGCGGGGTAGTTTTTTGTTGCCACGTGTCGTGCGACGCATATTGACGACGCAAAACACCGGGGGCATTCGACACTGCATTTAAATTTTGAACTAGCCGACAAACGTGACCTGCGTATTCGAAGGGATGTTCCACTATTAAAGATGTAATTTCCAGTTCTGAGCGCAGACCGTCCCTGAAGCTTTGGGGTTGCGTTGCCAAAGGGGAGCTAAAAACACGCGAAACAATCGCTCGTGGGCCGGCTTCACGATCGTTCGTTGTTAGATGATGTAAAAAAAGTAAAGTTTGATAGAAAACATGTGCAGTAAGCTGGTAGTACTCGTCTGCTTGCTTCTTTATGGAAGTGCTTTCGGTAAGTAAAACAGTTTAATGAGTTTTTTTGGTAGATTTTTTAGTTTGATTAAAAGACAGACGTTCAAGGCAGAAAATGATTTTTTTCTTTGTCGAGTTACTAGTTAGTACCTCAAACTTAGTTGTGTCGAATGGCTTTTTTCAAAACGTGGGTAGAAATTCATTAGAAGAAGATAGGTTCAATCCAATTTTTCTGGTTCTCAGTGGATGAATGCCACAATGATTTTGTGTGAAAATTTCATTATTACAGGTTGTCATCAGACGATAACATTACCACTATTTGATTTTTTATAACATGGTCCTTGTTTCTGCTGTTTAAAAAAGTTTTTTCAGTCCATCAGTAACAAATTCACTTTCCCCTTCAGCCATACTAAATTCTGCTGCTTTGTTTTCTAGCTGGCACCCTGGGAACGGAGACTATACCACAGGTGAGTGAATTTTTCTCGAGTAGCGACGCGTCTGTAGATGTATTTCTGGTGAATGACTTTCGATAGAACGATTGAAATTGCAAAAGAACTTATACCCAAAAGATCACTCAGGGCGGGTTCCTTTCGATCTGTCTTCGCTCCATTAGGTAGAAAGCCTGTATTTATGTTGGAGCAACACGCTCGCCCTTATATTATGTGTTAGATATTCCATCTAGAAACATCTAACCCTGTAAGTGTTCGTAGAAGGAATTCTTCAGGATATATTTCCAAGACTTATTTTATGAATGCTACTAGACATAGTTTACAGATTAGGGCTATTAAAAAGTGCGCAACTAATATTGACGATAATAAATAAAGCATTCAGAGCTACGAGGAGCTATTTTCAACAATATATTGTCGCCTCCGATGGTGGTTACGGTAAAAAAAGATATAAAAAGGCTGCGTGTAACATGCTCTGTACACATAACTAATCTTAATCCACACATTTTGTGTTTAACATATTAAATAATCGTTTTTAGATATATACTACAAACACTGATATAGAATCTATCACTACATCTAGCAGAAAGTTCAGTTAATCAAGAAGTTATTCAGAAATGCTGAAAGAATATACTTCCGTTTAATGAAGACTACGATGACTTGTAAACTGAGTACTAGATCGACAAGAACACAACGATTTTTTTCATATCGATATATTGGTTCTAAAAAACTGCATTCCAAGGTTAATAAAGAAGACTAGCATGTTGCTCTTGTAAATAAATGCCGTTGTATTGAAAGGAATATGTTTACCAGTACCAATGACGTATGAGTTCCTATTTTGCAGTTCTGTTTTTCTTTCTTGAACATGTCTTGAGCTAGTAAGAATTTTGACTATCCAACCGTGCATTCGTAACAAAAATTCTTTCAGGTTTTGTTATTAAAAACAGAGAGTAGCTCTCTGTAACTACCAACCAATTTAGCTTGATTCAAACCCCTCAAATTAATTATTGCAAAACACTTAATTGCATCTTCTTTATGTCAAATACTTCTGTCGACCACAACTTATAACAACTTTTTATGCCGATGATTGTGTCCATTAAGCTAAGCTTGCGTAAAAGGTAACCCACATAAAGCTACAACGGGTCGTTTTTTTTACTACGTGGGTATTGTTAGACAGATAATTATTTCCTAAGGGACCTCGCTAACAAGCACGGGTCCGATAAACAACTATGGTGAAAGCGCAAGGTCATACCAGCGAGGTAATAAAAGAAAACAAGGGTGGTGTAACCAGAGCATTTGTCGAGCTATCGACTAAATATACGATTATCGTAAGTGTGTTATTATGATAATGTTTCCAGAACGGTAAATTGATTTTATCAAGCAGTTGTTGGTAACCATTGGTAACGGGAAGTGGAAAGGAAGTGAAGACATCTAACGTAACTCAAAAACAGCCCTATATTTTTTGCATTTATTATAACACAGTTTTGAAATATGCAATGTAGAAAACTAGGGTTCAGATTAATAAGTTTTTCATCACTTTAACGTGCTGCAACAATATACCACATAACTATTCCTGCAATCTTAATTGTCTTCGCAAGAAGAAAATTTTCGTGTATCTTCTAGATATAGGTATATATTTCTTAACGACGTCTAGGTATTGTTAACATTGACGTCCTGCTTCTAATATTAACTGCTTGTATGCTGCTACTACAGGAACAATGATAGGACAACACATTTTAATCATACATACATACATATAAGACGATATAAGGAACTTATATCACGTTTCTATGTAAATCTATGTAATCTAAAGTAATCGTATTTTGTATGTCTGCAACCTCCCCCCCTGGTACACTGGGTTAATTAGTTACGAACTTACATATTAAGGTAGACGGTCAGAATTTGGAAATTGTTAGATGTGCTAAAAGTTTGGGTTTATTGATCGATAATAGATTGCGTTTTAGTATGCATGTAAATTCTCTTATTTGTAAGGCATTCTGTGATCTTAGAATTATTTATAATATCCGTCACCTACTAAATTTACAGCAAAAAGTATATTCGTGTGATTTTATGGTCCTTTTTTTGTTTAACTTTCCGATAACTCGTACAAAATTCTTGTTTATGCTTAATTTTTGGGTTAATGTGAGTAAACCATGTTAATCACAAACTCAAGTTAATRCCTTGGATAGATATGAGATKACGTAGAAAACTACATTCTGCCTGTTTATTTCATAAAGTGATTTTTAATGAAAAAAATATATTGAGGACTGGTATCAATATACGCAGAAAAGATATTCTGTTGATTCCAACTCATAAACACAKCATTTTCTTCGTTCCTTTTCTTATTGTGTGMCCAATATATATAGTTCTGTCCCTATAAATCTAAAATCTAAAAGTTTATATTCCTTTAAGCGCGAATACAGGAAGTTTTTGAATAACATCTTTTTTATTGTTTTATTTCATACATGGTTATACTTTTACAGCTAATAAGGTTTCTATTTTATTTGGTTTTTTTCGCTTTCGGTTAAGTGGAAGAACAGCTGCCATTTTCTTTTAAGTGGTCGCTGAACTTCGACGTTTTGTAAGTGTTAGCAGCACTACAATTGTATATTTATGCTTGAAATTATGAAAATTGCAAAAGAATGCGAATAAAGACGCATTATTTATCATATCACTACTAAGTGCTTTAGACTGGATATTTCTAATATGATTGAAAACAGTTATTCCATCCACAAAATCAAACTTCAGTAAGTTTTGTACCCCTTCTCTCACACTAGTAGAATAAAATTGCATCAACTTTATTTATGTCCAATGATTTGAATGCCATTCGACGTTCTTGTGCCATTTTGTAGTTTAAAATTTAGGTAAGCCTTTTAACTGCCGAAGAAGTGAAATATTGAAGTTGTTTATAACAGCACCAATGTTTCAGTTGTCTCTGTTTTTTGAATTTAGATAAAGCTTTATCCCTTAATTTCATCAATAATTTTATATTACTGGTGATCCATGGTGTGTAGGTTCTATCTATGCTTTTGCATACTTTTACGTAAAGGTACATGTATATCAAATAACTTTATGATATAGGTATTTAGCAGCAATATTTAGGCATCAATTATCGCCTACCTGAAATATGTGATTCCAAGGAATGGGAGTTTTCTTAACCGTTCAAAGTTGATATTACTTAAGACATAGGTAAAGGAGAGCATTGATGTGATGCAACTGGACTTGTGATTGTGTTGAAACCATTGTTTATAAGTTTTAATAAGTAATACAGGGTGAGACAATCAGATGATGTACATTGTTGCACTCAATGATTCTCTTGACGACAAAACACGATTATTCTCTTTACCTTTCTCCACTGATAGTAATTATTATCGATCTAAGTTATTTCCAGTATTAATATTATCGACAGGAAATCGTTTTGCTGCCTATTTTGATGTTCCTTTAAATGGTACAATATAACTATTCCAAACCTGCGCATAAATTAACGCTTAAGTTTCGTTCCAGTATCAAATTTTAGGTACGCCCGTTGCGAGCATTATAAAAACCGAACTTAATAGTTATTTAGCAGATTAGCCTCCCTTATATATCCATTAGGTCGCGGTGCTTTTAATAGACCTTTATATAACCGCGGCAACGTGTTAATTCCGTTTGATTGATGGAAGCCCGAAGCAACATCCTCTTTAACAATGTTTGCAGAAACTTTATGCTGCCTGCCAGGGTCGGAAACTTATCATAATTAATGGAATGCTCGCACGTATTCTTATACCCATACGGCGTAGGATGCTTGAACAGCTGTTTTCTAGAGCCCAAGGCTTACTTATCGATCTCGACGGTGAATAATGAACATCCGTCTGGATCAATCCATTTTGAAAAAGTGCGCTTGTGTGCAGCGCTATGACGACCGCCCCGGGGGGTGAAGAAAAATAACACGTATGGGATATCCTATCCCCTTATTTCAACCAGCGAGGTATCGTATTCGTATTCGAACACCAGTTCAGTATCGGGAAGTAGATGGATTTTGTTAGCTGATGGTGACATGACGAACGGAGAAGTAGCATTTGATTGCTGTTTGGTAACTGTTAGGGTTCTAAGTTTTGTCAGAGTCTCGAAAATCCTCCAACGACAACAATGCCTCTGAGAGCTTCCTTTCAACAACACCCTGTACACCAGCGGAGTCAATCAAAACATAATTTTTATTGTAGTCAGAGCATTTCCACTATAGTCCTGGTATAATATTCATCAGATTAATAATAGCAGGATTTTTTTGTCACATAGACCGCATGGATTCTTTTTTATAGCAATCACAAACAATCGCAGCTCACCATATTTAAGGAAATATAATGGCATTGCTGAGAGGCAATCAATAATAAGTCAATTCTACTTGGCACCAGTTACACGACACTGAGCAAATTTTTATACTTTTTAAACGATGTCTACTAACATAAATATCACCTTTTATGTTGGATGGATAGGTTTTGCGAACAAGATAAAAGAATTATCAATACCAAATAACGCTATTCTAGTGTCCTTTGATATGTCTGATCTTTTCACTTCTATCCCCCTAAATGAACTTTTAACAATCCTCAAAAATAAAATAGAGAACTACCACCTGTCAAACATAGAAAAAACTGAGCTACTGGATATTGTGGAAATTTGCATTGATCAAAGTTATTTTACGTACAAGCAAGACGATGGACTGCCAATGGGTTCACCTTTGTCTCCAGTCTTGGCCGAAATTTTCATGTCAAATTTCGAAGAGAAGCTTTTTGCAAAGAAAAATGATATTATTAAACATCTGGACTAGATATGTTGATGATATTTTTTGTATTTGGACGGGAACTGACAGACAGTTGGATGTATTCTTAAAATTCTTAAATACAATAAATAAAAAAGATTCAATTTACCCTAGAAAAAGAAAAGGATGGAGTTCTTCATTTTCTGGACTTATCAATGTCGATAAAAAGTAGTAAAATTGACTTTGAAATTTATAGAAAACCAACACAGCCAGATGTTATAATCCCAGCTTCTGTAAATCAATCATTACAGATTAAGCATTCCGTCTTTTATAGTTTAATAAACAGACTAATAAATATACCATTGAGAAAAGTTTCGAAAAAAAATCGACGATAATTAAACAAATAGCCTTTAACAATGGATATGACACAAAAATTGTGGACCAAATACCTAAAAAGCAATATCAAATTGGAATACAAAGAATGCTGCACAATGCTAACATCAATGAAAAATAATATATTTTTGCCGCAGTAAATTATGTCAAAGGAGTTAGTGTTTGTGTTAAAAATAGGCTGAATAGGTTAATGAGTGCAATTTGGGAGGTCTTCTAGTTAACAATAAGTCAGAATCCAATAAATTGAACAAAAAGAACATGTTGCGAATATAAATTCAAACAAAAGCACAACAGATTTTGCTGATCATTGCACAAGAAATAACCATCACTTAGATGAAAATGACGTTAAAGTTTTACATTACGAAAGGAAAGGTAGAAAACTGAACCTTTTACAACTTTTGGAAATGAAAAAAGCTCAGCATCAGAAAAAACATTTGGCAAATACACTAATAGAAATTCCCATATCCAGATATTGCCAAAATTATAAAGTCGGCCTTCAAAACCTAGGCGAGAGAATTTTACAACTGTACTTTACAACCCCTGTAAAAAAAGGACGTAAACAAAATGCTGCACATCTGAGTTTAGTATAACGCTGTTATCTCTTTGACAATGACCGTATTTGGTCGAAACGATCGTCAGAGTTATCTGATAAATCAAGTGAGACAAAGCACATACGTTCAATCAGCTTGTTTCCAAGGATGTTTCACAATGAATGCACCTTTGAATCCATTCAACATATTTTTTACTTTTTCCTCTTTTATATTGTTCTGTTGTTCTTCTTCAGTACCTCTACAACTAGTTTCTCTGTTTTCTATACAATTTGTGCTACCTTTACGGTTAAGTAGCTGTCCAAAATATTCTTTCCATCTGTTCATTATTTCACTGCAAAGATAAGATACTAAACTGTATTCAGTTTGTTCAATATTTTTTACATCGCAGTAAGGGAATAAAATACGTATTCATATAAGTACATGTTTGCTACCATAAACAGCCGAAAACCCTAAATTCCATCCTTATTCGACCKTACKAATTCAAGKCCCTTCAGGGGGTGATCTTAGCCCACCGATCCGTCCGGAATTCCAAACAAATTTCATTATAGCGCTGTACAGCGTCCTACATGCCTTTCGATGCCTTCAACGAGGTAGTGGGGCATTACGAAGTTCGTTAAACAAGAACCGAAGAACCCGGCAGATAAATCTTCTTTAGTGTCACAATTTCACCAGAGATAAACGCTTACATTCGCCAACAGTGATTATTCAGCAACACGGCCCTGCTATTTATCATTGATTGCCTTTAGAGGCTGCGCAACCATCGGAGAGCGCTGAAAAAAACAGCGAGGACCTGAAAATCTATGCTTACAAATGTATTGACCATTTGATAGTTGAGAAAAGTACTAGAGCTCAGTCTGTACAGAAAAATTCAATTATTACGTATTGTAGAAATATGGATATATCCAATTTATTACAAGTTTAAGTTATATATTTTCTGAATCAGCACGTCGAGAATTATCTTCCTGAATTTTTTTAGATGTGTTGGAGATTTTGCAAAAATCGTCATTTTTTGCGTCCATATGCATCTCAGACTTTCGCTTTAGGAAATAAGGGGCTTATACTCGTAGATTTAACCGTTCCACTTAAAAGTGGTCCTAAATAGATCAAAGATTAGTAAACTTGTACTTTAAGAAATCGTAAAAAAATAATGGTTAGTTCTAGCGACCTGTGGTTAAGAGAATTAGAAAAAGCGTTAAATTCTCTACCAGGGTGAAGATTTTTAAAGAGCTGTGTCGTCACACGCAGATGCTATATAGGCAAATGCATTTCTACTCCCATATATACGCAAACCAGGCGCCTCCGCCAAAATTCACCAAAAAATATTTCACTTCGAATTCCGACAAGTCTCAGTTTATTTACTAATTTTGATCTTCTGAATAAGAATCTGGCCTCAGTTGGTCGCTAGATTTAGCCGTTCGACTCAGAAGTGGTCCTAGATAGATCGCAAATTAGTAAACTTCTACTTAAAGAAATCATAAAAAAATAACGGTTAGGTCTAGCGACCTGCGGTTGAAAGAACTAGAAAGAACGTTCAATTCTCTGCTAGGGTGGAGATTATTAAAGAGCGTTGTCGTCAGATGCAGATGCTATAGGCAAATGCATTTTTATTCTCATATAGACATTACTGAAATTATAAAGTCGATCTTCAAAGCAAGGCAAGCAATTTTTACAACAAAATTTTACAAAAATAAGGGACGTGGACAAAATTCTGCACATACAAGCTCAGCATGACTTGATTTTCATAAAAAAGAGTTTTGAAAGACCTCCAAAATGAGATATTATTCGATCTCCCCTCCCTGTTCAAACATTAGGGCTAAGAGCCGCAAGGGGTAGAAACTTATGCTGACAAAGTCCCCCCCCTCCTTCCAAATCGACTAGGTTTATTTTGTCTCCGGGTAGTTCGTCTCCAAAGAAACGGCATCTTCTTGCAATTCACTTACCTTCGCCGAAGAAAAACTTTCACTGCCTCCATCAGATTTTTTCCGCCATTTGTCGACCTTTATCGCCATTTAAGCCTCCCTTTTGAATAAATCTTTCCCCCAGATAGGGCAAAATTGTTAAGACCACACGCTGGAAAAAGGCCGGTGTCCGTTATCTCGTTTTAATTACTGGGGTTTTAATTAAACGGATGAAAAATATACTGCGCCTGAAAAAATAAATTCTTTTGCTTATCCCGTTTTATCTCTAACGAGCGCAGCGATTAAGGTAATTTGTTTCCAGGTAATGGACGAACAGAAGACATGCAGTCAGTTACTGTCAGTTTATTAAGGCTGCGTAATAAGATTCCGTCGAGAATTGCCTCAGTTGCACGGCATAATCCGAAGGAGAGACGTTTTCCGTCCGGCCAGGCTTCGATTAAATGATGGATGAGTTGGAAGTTTGTGTGGTACGAATTAGATTTCGGTTCTCTTATTCGAGGTATTCATATCATACCACCCATACTGAAAATTTATAATGAATGGCATACAGTCAACAGTTAACTGACACGGATTTAAACAACAAACAACAAAGTATAACTAACAATGCTGGTAGTAGTAGTCAGTATAGATGCTGTTTTCAACTGAACCTACAAAATAATAACAAAAAAGTACAGATGTAATTCATACAGCAAAGTAAGTAGCAGAGAAAAGAAATTAACGAGGCCCATAAGTATCCTACCTTGGTTGTCTAAAGTTTTGGAACGGGTTATGGCTTCCCAACTTCTTCAGCCAACTTCGTTTCCAACCACACATGAGTTCTTTGATTAGTCCTGCGTTTTCAAACCGAAAAATAATATACAACATTCGTCATTTCCTGAATATGAGACAAATAATGTATCCCTTTTTAGTTTTGCTGATTCTGTTTAGGGGCCGTGTATAGATGGGGACCAGAGAAGAGTTCAATTTGTACAAAATGCTTGTTTAGGTCTAATATTTGGTTTTTATAAGAGACGACGCATTAGTCACAAGCTGGGCGCGATACCATAGCTTAATATGGTAACTAGAACACAACTTCACTCTCTTTGTATGTTATGTAAAACAATATTGTTCAAATTTCCTAAATATTCATATGTTAAAATTAACATTAATATATACATTCACTGAAGTGTCTTCTTGCAAACGTGGTATTCTAAAAGTTGTGTGTAGTTTTTATATTAATTTAGTATATTTAATGTATTAATTATTATTAAATTTATATAGCTACAGGTTCATAAGGTTTACTTTTCAATTTTGCATTACATTCTTATTCAGGGATATAAGTAAGCAAAAAATGTATCAATATGTCTTTGTTTTAGGTACTTAAAATTTTAAATAAATAAAATGCGGCTGATCTACCGACAAACGAAACTCTTCCATGCATTAAAATTCGAAAAAAGAAAACAACCGCTTGATCTTGAAATCTTGGACAATAAACGTATTAGGGATTAGAACTATTGCTCATTTTAAATGTACCTCCAATATATCATCTCACATTTGTGTGTTTAAAGATTCAAGGTACTAGTCAAAAACTCAAAGAGCAAAAATAAGAAGTAAACAGGTTAGCATGACAAAAAGATTTGTTTCTGATAAAGTAGAATGTTATGATAACAAGATTACGAGTAAATATGAGTTCACAAAGGTGTGTTTCACAGGTTTACAATTAATTAAAGGCAGTTAAGTGTTTAACATATAACTGCATATATGTACTACATAGTTTCTTTTATTTTTACTAAAGTTAGTAATTCGATTTAGAATAAAGCATGGGCACTTTATAAAGCGTCAAAGTGTGTTTGCCAATCCCACCAAAATAATATCCAAATAATTCACAAATACAGCATCAAAATCATAACCATCTAGATACAACTATAACCACAGGTATTTCAAGTAAGCAGCCTCTTTCTTTTCATAGCTTTAAGTATATTTCAGTGTTGTTATTTAATCTTGTACTTATGTAACGTATGCCTTTTTGATATTTCATTACTTATCATTTTTATTCATTATAAGAATTTGCATTCCTTAACAAGTACTACAGCTTTTGGCAGCGGATTGTTAATTGTATTTATATAAGTAATATCATTCAATATAAAAACTACTGTTTTAAATGTATTGTTAAATGAAATGTGGTTTACATATTTTTCATAACTTTATGGGATGACTTAGAAGACGAAGATTAAATATTAGCTAAGTACATCTCTCTAATCTGCGAAACCTCCAAAATTTTATGAGGTGTTGTAGAGTGCTAAATCACATAACCCCCGTATCGAAGTATCGTTTGTCCACATAAAATATATCGATGTTTATTTGAGATATAACGATATATAAAATTTACGCATTACCTTGTTTTTAATTGTACAATTACAAAAGCAGTTTTTCCCTCCCCGGTTGTTTTTTCTTGCCCCCCCTCTAACTTGTGAGCTGGTGACGTTCTTGGCTACTACTCAGTATAAATAAACACTCAAACTATTATTAACAATGCCATCCAACAAGTATGTCGCTTCATTCAACAAAATAACAATAACCTAGCATACATTTACACCATCTTTATCCATTAGTTAAGAAATAAAGAAATAAAAACCGCCATGGAGAGATTTTTAATAGATACAACCATGAATATTGCTGAACTCTCTCGTTCTTAACAAATACACGTCGGTGGGAATAAAGGGACAGCTCTTGTTTGCAGTTTGACCATATTACAGTGTACATAGCGCCAGAAAAGGTATATTCTGTGCCTCGTGTGAACGAGCAATGCCGTGGGCAATGTCCAGAGAGACATGTAAAAGCATCCCTAGATAAACCCTTTACTGACAAAGCAAGAGCGCCCCCAAGCTTAAAGGGATTGATCCCACAACGCTGTTTGTTAAATAAATACCGTTAACAGAATGTCGAAGTGAATGTATAGGATGTTTCACGAATGATAAAGACCCTGACGAAATTAAAAATGCAACCCAAAATACCTTTGCAAGAGTTAGTATTGATAATTGTTCATCGTCTTAAAAAATATAAAACGTAGCGACCTGTATAAATTCGTAAATTTTGACATAAACTTCAATCATTTGCTTTAAGTTAATTCGGCATTGTAAAACAAATTTTATTTTTGAAAAATGTTTATTCAATAACTTTAATGTAATAAATGATCAAAATTTCGCCCTCCGCTGTTTTCACAAGCTTGAATTCGTGCCCAAAACGATCTTTTAACATGCATTAACATTTCTGGAGTGATGGATCTACATGCATCACGTATTTTATTTTCTAAATGTTCTACACTTTCACTTGTTGTTTGGTATACCTGCTCTTTTACCATTTCCCACAGAAAAAAATCCAAAGGAGTAAGGTCCGGGCTTCTCGGTGGCCAAGGATTAATTGAACCTCTTCCTATCCATCGGTTAGGCAAAACCAAATCAAGATGATTTTGCACTATTCTATGATAATACGCAGGTGTCCCATCTTGTCGGAACCATAGATCTTGTCTTACTTGTAAATTTACATTTTGGAGAAGTACCGGTAAAATGTTTCTTAAAAAATTTAGATAAGTATTGCCGTTTAAACTATCGCGAAAAAAATAAGGCCCAACAATTTGATTCCCCAATATTCCGCACCAGACATTCGTCGAGTAGATAGTTTGATAATGTCCTTCTCGAATCCAACGTGGATTTTCTTACGCATAATAATGCATGTTACATTTGTTAACTGCACCATTATTAGAAAATCTTGCTTCATCTGTTGTCATAAAATGTCACATTTAAAATTTGGTGTTCCCAAAAAGCCAGTATTTTAGGATAAACTGTCTCCTTTAAGGCCTGAACCAATTGCAAGTGATACGGATGAAATTGATTGCCTTTAATTATTCGTTGTAGTGAAGACAGACTAATACCGGTTGCTCTTGAGAGTACCCTTTGATTACTATGAGGATTTTCGTCAATCGTTTCCAATACTCTAATTTCATTGTCAGGGCCTGTTGCTGTTCTTTTCCTTGACTTTTTCAGTGGTGGCCAGTTTGTCCTTAAAGTTAATTCAAGTCTCTTGAAAATTGTACCGGCAGGAGCTCTTCTATTTGGAAAACGTTGTCTGTATAAACGGGCAGCAGCGGAAGCATTTTTTCTTACGTTCATATCATATCTGTTATTTCATAATTTGAATACATTCTGACTTTTAATAAATACAGTGACAGGAACCATAGGGCATAGCCGTCATGGATTCCCAATTTATTTTTAAAATAATATCATTATGTAAAATAACCACAGTGGCTGGTTATGAGAATGTTTTTTGTGTTGCATTTTCAATTTCATCAGGGCCATTATCATTCGTGAAACATCCTGTTCCATAAAAAATAAGTTGATTTTAAATAGTATTGATTATAGGTCATTAGATTTATGGATTTTGGGCAAACAATACAATTTAGGTACTTCGCAATTGGAAACAGAAGAAGTTTTAGATATTGTATCGTTCTATTGGTTTATAAAAACGTCTAGTACCCATAATATGCAGTATTATGTGAAAATAAGTAGTTTGATTCCTATTTATCACTACACTTTTTACACTGACGGAAGTCTTTGAGTTCGCCCAAGAGATTTAATTTTCTTAAATGAAACAAAAGTGTGTGCCAAAGACTTTAAGAAACGAGAGGCTTTTCAATCTCCCAGAATTTCCATTCTCCTTCATTACAGGATAGCAATTAAAACGCCGATGGAAATGTTAAAGCGAGAAAATCGCGGACTGCAGCTTCGTCATTCTACTCCGCTGTCACTCTAATCAGCGGGATGCACTGCATTCATTAGTCGTTCATTTTGCCCCCCGTGGCAGTGATTGGCCGGCATTTTCACTTCCTCGATTGTTTTTGTTCATTTGTTCCGCGCCCATTAGCACGAAAACGCATTGCCGAGGTGCACGACAACAATACACGGCCCTAATATCCCATTAACCCGACTGGAAGGCGGAAATAAAGTGTACGCTAGGTTGCCAGGTGTATGTACTGTAACAATTGGTTCTAGATGAATCGCTTGTACAGAGTGACTCAAATTTCTCTGCCTAAAAATGTTGCAGACGAAGTTTTGTAGCTATAATAAACGAAAGATGAAGATGACATATACTATGGACGACTTGACTTTTAAAGAAGGATAAATTCAAAAGAAAGTATGGGTAGGGGCTTCACAAGAAAGAGCAGATTGTGGATGTCTGTATAAAAAGTATACTTATAGAGACTTCAATTCGTTTTTACAAGACAAGCTTTATGCAGATTCCCTAGCGTAAAAATTAATAAGATTCTCTCTCACAAACAATGTCAAAATGTTAATGAAACTAAGAGATAAAGTCCGAAAGTCTAATTTTCTCTCGTTTTAACTGTGGTGCAGAGATTTTCTCGCCGCAAATAAAGTATAAAATACAAAAAGTGCAGTACTTACGTCTCCGTTTTATATCAAAATATAGTGGCGGGCAGACAAAAAAGCATTAACGAAAGAGATTGAGGAAAAAGAACGGCAAGCAACACGAACTGATTCAACAAGGGAACGTTAAAGGAAAAAGAAACGATCGGGAGAAGTGGAACTTGATGAAGGACACCGTAGAGTAATACAATTAAAGACCAAAACAAGAACAGAAGAAGCGAACAAGTATAAAGGGCTTATGGAAAAAATTCGAAATATAAACTAGAGATGAAGATTAATATGATATATGACCAAAACCCTTTCTACCATTTTATGGTGTAGGGACATGTTTATACCTCTTTAGTCCTTAAAAAACTATACCCATTTTTCTGTCTTTAGCCATTCGCTGTACTTCCCATTCCTTCAAGAACTTTTCCCATAATGAGTTGTCCTTTAATTTCTCTAGTATTCTTTCATATATCTTTGCTACGGTACGGTAACATGCTCCATTGATCAGCTTTAACACCAGCTTCATTTCTTCAGGTCTTTTTACCATTCCCCTACAGTTACTCGATCATGTCCTGTCGCCTTGCTCTTCGTTTTCTTTACTAATATAGATGAAGCAATCAGATTGGTTTTGGTATAACGAAAGGATAAAAGATCGTGTACTTAGTAAAAAAGCAAGTACAGAAACAATATATTGGACAGGGATAAGCGGAGAATTACTTAATATATAATGTAAAGGTACCTTATTTCTATACCAGGTGATTTTTTGAAAACTTCACACCTTAAATAACTTTAAATAGAGGAAAAATTTAAAATTTTGCAAAAACAGGTAAACTTTTGTTTGCAGGGGACAACTTTTGAGATAAGTTTTTAATGGATAGCGCTTACCCTCTTAGCAGGGTAGATACCCCTTCAAAAATTTTAAATGAAACTACCCATCTTACGATACATCATAACACAAGGAGTCTTGCCATGTAATTAGTTTTACTATTTTTTACCCATTGACGGGGTAGTGGGTCAAAAAGTGCATTGTAGCAAGTGGCTTATAAAATGGAATATTTTGGACTTTTTCTTAACAACATTTATTGTCTTGCAGTTACAATAAAAATTGTCCTTACTTAAGCCTAAAAAAACATGTTAAAAAATAATTGTTACACCTAAGAAAAATGCCAAAAATACTTAAAATTTTCTTTCGACATTACTTGATATTGCAACTCGACAGTTTATACTGAATTGGCTAAATAATTATCTACTTTGTGTTTCCAATTTTTTGTTTCAACTTTTTGGCTACTTCTTTGGCACGACCATCTTTTTGTTCACATGCCTTGTCATAAATCGCGTGAAATTTTAAAGTGAGAGTCCAAGTGATAATGGTTTATTCAACTGCCGAAAGGGTAGAAATAATTTTTATTTACGGTGCTGYGCATAGCTGTGCTCGTGGGTCAGCAAGGGTGTTTAACGAACGGCACCCCGATAAAAATGTTGACGCTAGGTACATTCTCGATCTCGTGCAGAAATTTCAAGACACTGGATCTGTAGTAAACAAAAAAGGGCAGGGAATAGAGTCGTTGATGAAATGGCCCAACTTGAAGTACTTGGTCATTTTGCAATGGATCCAATTAGCTCTTTGCGTAACATTTCTACAGCCACTGGACTTTCTTATTCATCTGTAAGGAAAGTTACAAAACTGCACAAATTCCATCCCTATAAGATGAAAACTCTCCAGGAACTCGGCGAAGATACTTCGATAGAAGACTGCAATTTTGCGAAATTATGACAGAAAAGATTACTTAAAGTAAATCCAAATCTAATAAAAAATATCTGCTTCAGTGATGAATGCAATTTTTTTGAACGGCTCTGTAAATAAACATAACGTCAGGTACTGGGGTGACGAAAATCCTTATATTTTCCGAGAAGGTCATACACAAGTTCCTCAGAAGCTGAACGTCTGGGCTGGAATACTTGGCAACGCAATTGTAGGTCCAATTTTCATTGATGGGACGCTAAATGGGGGAATGTATTTAGAATTATTTGATAACGTTATTGATCCTTTAATCACAGAGCAATTAGAAAACTAACGTGACCCTGGAGGAAATCCAATGTTGGATGAATACGAATTGTTTTACCAACATGATGGAGCCCCACCGCATTACGCCATTAATGTGCGAAATTGGTTAAATCATAGATTTCCTCTTCACTGGATTGGTAGGCCTGGAACAATTGAATGGCCACCACGATCACCCGATTTGACTGCTTTAGATTTCTTTCTATGGGGTCATTTAAAATCTGAGGTTTACAAAACACAACCTACTAGCCTGGACGATCTGCGAGAAAGAATTATTAACGAGTGCAGGAGGATTCCACCTGAAACTTTCCGAAAAGTGCAGCAGGAGTTCGAGAACCGTCTGTATTATTGTATAGAAAGAGGTGGTGCACATTTTGAGAATCTATTGTAAGGTTTGAATTTCTATGGTTTTGTTCACACTGTTTTTGGAGTTACAAATAAATAATTTTTCTTTTTCGTGGACATGGACTAAAAAATTACATGATAAATACTTTAATGTTAATAATAATGTTAAAAGAAAATTTTCAGTATTCTGGGAGTTTTTTTAAGTGTCATATTTTTTACAAGTTGTTTGTTTAAATTTTGGGTTCTCGTAAGGACAAATTTTATTTCCGCTCTAAAATAAAATACATTTTTTTGAAAAGAGTCCAAAATATTCAATTTAATAAGCAACTTGTTTCGTAGGCACTATTAATCTATTACCCCGTCAATAAGTTAAACTTGGTAAAACTAATTACATGGCTAGACTCTTTGTGAAATAAGCTTTCAAATGATGTATCACAAGATGGATAGTTCGATTTAAAAATTTTAAAGGGGTGTCTACCCTGCTCAGAGAGTAAGCGCTATCCATTAAAAACTTATCTCAAAAGTTGTCCCCCTGCAAACAAAAGTTTACCTGTTTTTGCAAATTTTTAAATTTTTGCTATATTTAAAGTTATTTAAGGTGTGAAGTTTTCAAAAAATCACCCTGTATAATGAGCCCACCTGCATCGTAGAATGTACTTCAATAAAACTTATAGAAGCTGGACTTAGTTACAAAACATTATTATTCGATATTCCCATGCTTTATACCCCAAATTTGTAATTAACGCCCACACCGGGCAACATCGCGTGTAAGCTATCGATAAAAAATAAAAAAACGCCGGGTGCAATTGGCGAATTGGAAGTAACAACGGCGGCCAGTGATCTGATTGTGGAAAGTACTGTACGGAACAATTTACTGGCGCTTACCGCAGCACCGTTACAATCCACCGCTGGGTTATCGCACGTGTTTGTGCAAAGCTGTAAAATAGTGTTCTGGTGCCAGCAGTTCCTGCCCGATGATGCGGAAGGCTGGCCTCCCTGGACGATTAAAATGCCGGTGGTTTTTAATTGATTCGGCCGGTATCTTTTATTTCTGGGTTCGACAAGCCGCCACGTTTCGTTTTGATTTGCGACGGAAATAACTTTGATGGGATTAATTATAGGACTAAATAACGAATATTCGTGATGCCGTCTCGTATGTAAATGAAGCTGTAAATTTACGGTGTTCAGTTTGTGGGAATCAGCTGGATGTTCAAATTCTTATTCTTGATTAACAGCATACTGATCCAAATGGGTACTGTTCCCAAAATTATTACCTATATTTTACAACGCTGACCTATATATTAAATACATGAAATCGGGAACTTCATAAGACAAAGGACTTTAAGTTGTTTTCTTCCCACTTTTTGGAAGACGAGCGTTATAAAATGAAATAAATAGCGCTCTGTTTTCGGTACGTGTATGCATACACGGTACTGGAAACTCATTAATTATAATTCGTCACTTCCTTTTTTTACTTTAAACAAGAGGAAAAACCTCAGGTAATATTTGAAGGCGGCTCATTATTTGATGTAACATCGCTATCCGCTTGTGTACCTCTAGATTTAACGCCGAAATACCTCGAGGATTTACTAAGAAGATCGAGATTCAAGAATATATTTATTTGTCCTGTTTATATATGCCCCAAAACTGTTTCCAAATTAACAATGAATCTTTTGAACAACACCAAGGGATAGGCATGTGAAATAATATCTCCCTTTTTCTGTGCTAGTGTGAACGAAATAGAGTTCGATGTGAACAGAAAGATTACAATTACAAATAGGTTTATCGTCTAAGGCATTCTGACTCATCTGCAAGATCATTACGACACGTTTTTGTCACAAATAATGTCGTAATTGAATTGTTACAATGTTGATTGTTTCATTAGATTTGGAATCGATTTTAAATTTCTTTGTACCCCATATAAATACTCGAAGGCCGCTCTAGTTTGCAATATGTATCTGTAGAACTAATTAATTATCCAATAAATCGGTATGAACCCTGCATAACTTTATTATTATTATTATAGCTTATAAGCATTACGAACGTAATGTTGAAAGAATATAACAATACTTGATTAAATTATTAAATTTTACTATTAAACCATTTTAGAATTAGTTAATATTGGATACGTTCAGTTATCCCATTAATCGTTAACGACTATTTCAATTATTTAAAGTACTTCCAACCATCAGGAGAAATGCTCGTAATTCATGCTAAATTTAACGTCGTTAATAATTAGGCCCATTAATTAGCAACGGTATGACTTATACCGTTTGAAAGTCTTATTTAATTATTTCGGTAACACTTAGGCTAATTTCTTTTGATACTGAACACTTCTTCTGTAAACAGTTGGGTACATATCTAAAATATCATGTCAATTGTAACCTCATTCATTTACACTGTTTAAGTTGGAATATAATCATTATTTGATTATGAAACATACTACGTTAACTCGGCAGATAAAGCAATAAATGTCAGTAAGTTGAACGAGAAATAATTTGTCAGACATTGAAATCATGTAAACTGACAAGTTGACGTTTCATACACTTAGAGGTTTTGCGTCTTACACCTGAGGCATGATAAGTAATTCAGAACATCGTGTGTTGAATACATTAAGTAAAACATGTGAAGGTAACGTATGCATTACTGGCAAGAAATACCAATATTCTTCAATCATTATTTATGGATGCGACAGATAATTTTTTTGTTGTAACCTGAGGTACCTCTTCATTTTTTTGAATTCTTTTCTTTCTTGAACTTTACCAATACCACCGGCATTATCAAACCTCCCAAAACTGAAATGAGCTAAGTGCTCTTTATCTCTAACTTTATAGAATGCCTGGTCTGAATAATATATTTAGGATTACAACTACTACATTGTATTTGATATATTTGGCAGTAAAAGCCAGTTTTAAACGAAAAGGTTTTAGGATGCGTTTTAATCTGTTAGTAAGCCCAAAGGAAATTTTGATAAACTTACATTCTGCAGTAGTGGTAGAGACAAGGCAATTGCATCTACAATCTGTCTTTGTGTTGTGTCTTCCTAAGTAAATTTCTGGTTTACCAGAAGTACATTATGAACTGCAACGTTCTTGATATGTTCGAGTCCTTTTTCAAAGATAGCTATTGATAATTGAAATTTAACTAATCTATTAATTAGGAAGTTTAAAACGGAAACTTTATGTTGATAAGAAGAATAAAACTCATTGATTATAAACCTATTTGTATTTGTATTTCTTTCTGTACACATTAAACTCGTTATTGATCCTTCTTGACACCAATACGCCATTTTTCCAAAGCTTTTTCATTCAAGAATATATATAATTGACTACTTTATGCATGTCCCAGAACATTGTAACATGGGGAACAGTCTCTCCTTCTTTCTGACAAACTTATTAATGGGTCGACATTCAAGAAGTTCTTCACTCCACCGAAGATTGTAGCTTAGCTGCCGAAATACTTACTCATTCTCTCTAAATCATTGTGGTTCATTATAGTTTGCTTAGAAAAGCACACTCAGTTCTTGTTTTATTTATATCGTTTATACAGCCGGAGGAGAGAAACCCCAGCAACTGTGCAAGTTCCATTCGAAGTTACACGAGCCTTTTGTGGTATACTGAAAAACAATTTCGCAGCGCCAGTGACCGAGCATTTGACCGTCAAGCTCTGCACAAAATGTTCGGGGGGAATGTAAATTAAAATGCCATTCCGGGTAGCCTCATCTCCATCTGTTCGTATGTAACTACTTGTTCGAAAAATAATCCGGCCGGTCTTTTATACAGCTGAAACGCCTGCCGCTCCACACGAATATTAATTTTGAATTTGCTCAGCTAATTAAATTACTGTCGGCAGGCACATGCTTTACGTTTGTGTTGTTAACAAGGCGAGCGAGGCGTGAAGCCGTTAGTTTTTCGCCGGTAATTGTAGACAGCGTCTCTCGCACTGGTGGATCTTATTAATTACTGGTAATGAGTAAAAAAATGGTTAAAGTATAGGTGTGCTGGTAAAAGAAAATTCGATATTGTCTTCTGGTTGTTTTTATTCCCAGTCCCAAGATTGGAATTGTGGAATCTAATGAGCATGACTGATAAAAATGTTTTTTAGATTGCTATTACCGTAACTGAGATATGAGTTTGCAGAATTAAATTATATTCGAAAAATAGATTGCGACACCTATACTAGTAGAAAAAAGGTTTCATTGTATAGGCAATAGGAGGAATTCTTAATTCAAGTACTAATGTAATGACTTGCAATTACTTAAATAACAAACTGACTAATTGCTTTTTCGAGTTTTAGCGAGTCCAACATGTTTACTTGTATTTGAACGTATAATTAATAATACTGCTATACAAACGTTGCAATTCCAAAGACAAAAAAGCTCTATGTTACACTTTAACTAATTTCGTGTGCAAAATTTAAATTTTAATGCACTGTAAATAATGGAGAAAATATTAATGCCCTGTAAAATGAAAAGAATCAACATTTGTCACTACGTTTCTGCTTTATTTCTTGCAGTTTAACAACTATGTAGAATTAATACAAWCTGTAAAATATAAAAATATACAAAGGCCTTATCATAGCTTCGTGTTCTTCGTCTAGTTTAATTTATGTTAAGCGTTATTGTCATCGTTGGTTTGTCATGGTTATTTCGGTGTTATCAGATTGTTATTGACGCAGTCTTTAAGCTTTTTTACATATAAAACATTTCAGGAATTTGTCTTTTGCGTGTATGTTATTCAAATAAGCACAAATAATGTTGATTTATTTGTGTGTTATCGAAATCAAAAGTGTTGTTAATATAATAAAGACCAATACCTGATGTGATTTATATAGAAAACACTAGTTTAATGAAAGAACAGATGTACAAGGATCATGTAATATGTATCAAGACATAATATAACATGAAATACTCCAACTGAATTTAATACTCACCATTCACCTCCTTTCTACCTATCTTTCTGGAAAAACCTTTTGGAAACGATGGATAATGGATATAAAAAATAATGACTGTTCCTCTTCTTACTGTGTCGTAGAAAAAATTATAAATATTACACTGGAGGAAAGTGTCATTTCTTACCTTGGTACTTATAATGATTATTAAATAATTAATAAACTTACACCCTTAAAATACGAGGCATGTTTTTTAAGTAAGTACCGTTTTGTAATTAAAAAAGGACGTGCAAAGATATCGCAATAATTTTATCTTACATGAAAGCCTGTACCTTAATCTACTTTTCTACATAATTTCCGTGAATATTGAGGCACTTGTCAGAACGTGGCACCAGTTTTTGAATACCCTCCTCATAAAATTCTGCCGCCTGACTTGTTAACCACTGTATCACAAATGTTTCGACTTCGTTATCGTCTTGAAGACGCTGACCACCCAGTGCAGGAACAAATGGTAGTCGCTGGGTTATCTAGAGTTTCCCATTTAAAAGATTTGATGAGATCTTTGGTCCGATTAGCCACATGTGGACGGGCATTGTCATGCAGCAAAACGATACCCTTACTCAACTTGCCACGTCTTTTGTTCTGGATTGCACGACGCAGATTGTTCAATGTCTTACAATAAGACGCTGCATTGATTGTCTCATTACGAGGCAGAAACTCCACTAGCAATACTCCTTTTCTGTCCCAAAAAACTGTGCACATGATTTTCCGGGCGGAAATTGTTTGCTTAAACTTCACTTTTTTGGGTGATGATGAATGTCGCCGTTCCATGGATTGTTGTTTCGATTCTGGTGTGACGTAGGCCACCCATGTTTCGTCACCAGTAACAATTTGGTCTAAAAAAATCTTCACCTTCATTGTGGTACCGCTCAAGGAAAGTCAATGCACTGCCTAAACGTTGGGTTTTGTGCAAATCCGTCAACATTTTCGGAACCCAAAGTGAACACAATTTCCGGTAATTCAAGTTCTCGGTCACAATGCGATACAAAACACTACGAGAATATTGAGGATGGCAGTCGCACAATGATGAAATTGTAAAGCGTCTGTTTTCTCTCGCCTTTTCGTTCACTTTCTGCACCAAATCTTCATTAACGACCGAAGGACGCCCACTCCGTTCTTCATCATGCACATTTGTGCGGCCATCTTTAAATGCTCTCACCCATTTCCTTACCATTCCATCACTCATAATGTTTTGTCCGTAAACTTCACAGATCTCACGATGAATATCGATCGGTTTTACGCCTTTAGCACTATGAAATCGCATAACAGCCCGTACTTCACAAACGGCGGGACTCACGATTGTCGGAGGCATCTTAAACACTCAGTAAACAACGTATACAATGAAGAATCAAACTGTAATGGCGTCAGTGCGTAGACAAGAGATGTAGGTAACCAGCGCGCATGCGCGGAACGCCGACCGTAGCGCTGCGGCGGCGGAATCGCAAAACGGTACTTACTTAAAAAGCATGCCTCGTACAAACAACTGTTTGGTGAGGGTGAAGTTTCTTGATTATAGTTATTATATTATGGACATATTTTATCAAGTAATTGTTGCTTCTTATATTGAATATAAAAAAATTTACTACTATTTTCATTCTTACAAAACTCTTTGGATAATAAAAGACCTAATACTCACGTACAAAATTTAGAGGTTTTATTGACAAAAGTATACCACCTTGATTAAACTTCTTGACTACCATCTAAAACTTGATATATAAATCTCCCTATAAAAAGTGGCAAAACAGCACCGCTGCTTCTAAATGAAGACCTATACATGCCGTAAAACGCAAGAGGCATTAAGGCAATGTTTCTTTGAAAAACTTCGGAACCCTTAAACTGCCTTCAGGTCAAGCACATAGTCTCACACGTGTAAAGGCCGAAAACTTCTAACGTCCACCCACTCACTCCTTGTTCTATTCCCGGCAAATCGATCGGAGGATGCCATGCAAGCCTAACTGAAATGTAATATCTCGCTGCAGCGTTAATTACCAATCTGGGATAAGCTTATTATTAGTAGGCCAATAGGCTGGCGTGCATCTTGATGCAAATCGATTATAAATGTTGTCCGCGATATTAAGAGAGACTAAAAAAGAGAAGCAAATAAATTGAAACCTTCTATATGTTCTTTTGATGTAAGCTTTCGTTCTGTGGCATCCACCTCCATTTCTCGGGTAAGGCAGGCAAAGTACCGACATTTATCCGTATACAAATACCTTCAATATTTAGTTACAGAATTTTCAAACCAGGTTCAAGTGTAAAATAAAATTGTCCAGTAGTTGTAATTGGTAAATGATGTAATGGTTGTGGGAGAATTTTGTGTTCACAGTGATGGTTACTTGGAACTACATGAATACTGAGTTCAGGGTGGTTTCTTGAATAAGAACTACCGTCTTCATCACGTAAAGTCTCTAGAACTGTTAATAAAGTTAAAAAAATATAAGAAATGTAAAATGTACTGTTTTTTGTTGTGCTAAATAAGTGAGATTGTTTTCATTTCCCTAAAAAGTTTGGTAAGTTATATGAAATAACGAAACAAAATCAAACATGCTTTGCCAGAGACCAGCGCAAACGAACGCCCGAACAAACCACCCAAGGGGCAAGTACATTGGCTTTTATTTTGCCGATTTCGCTGTAGACTGGACGCGTATGAGTTGTAAATTCCCGCTAATGTACTCGCCTATCGATTTCTGGCTTGGGTCTTTTGTACTGTTCGTGTTTGTTTGAATCTGAATATCATTGGGCACCGATTCATTGCGCCAGGTTCGGAGTTCGATCGTAATGTAGCGTAAAGATAAGCAACACCAGGCTGATCGAGTTACACAATCAAGTTGCCCTAAGCGAAACGGCAACAAACTTTTTCTGTTGTGCATCGGTTTCATGTTTCTTATCTCGGTTGCCCCAGAGAGGTTTAATACCGGATTTGTGTCGCTGCTTCGGTATATTAGAATATATAGAAACTATGGAAACAGCGGATCATGGGCGAATGCTTTCAGAGTCCATGGTATGAGATAATTATATTTTCGGAAAAAAGTTGCCGCTAATTATTGATCTGACATTTCGACTATCCTTTAATCTTTGTCAATACGATTGACAGCTCTTTTTTTTAAATTAGCAAAATGCTAAGTTGTCGACAAAGGAGACTCAGACGCAGTTCTGTCTCATTTTTATATGGATGGCATTTTTAAATATTGTCAACTCTTTACCATTCATGGGCTTAAAAATGAACATTATATTCCCTTCCTGTTTGCATAGTACCCACCAAATAAAAGTGCCATCATTTACAATTTGGCCTTAGCTCTTTGAAAGAATAATTTTTGAAACTGGACTGCGCGATTTTTCCACGTACGGCTACTGCAGATTTTGAAATTGCTACCCATATTTGGGTAGATTGCATTCCTGTTGTTCAATACATTCAACTCGACTTTATCTATCTTGCTGGAAACGTTTTTAATCTCTTGTTAAATAAGCCTTGCCGAGTATAGTCCAGAATACTATATTAATAGGTAAAAGTGCTTTTGACTAACAGGTCATCGTCGGTACCCAATTACAAAGAAAATATTATGACGTCAAATCAATAAAATGCATCAAAAAATGTCAAATATGGTGTTCAGCTGCGGAAGATTTATCTATCTGTTACAGCCTAGTAGCACGTATATGTTCTTTCAAACGCGTACCTGCTTTTCTTTTAGTTTGACCTATGTAACACTTGCCGCAAGAACACTTTCTAAATGTACTTTATCTTAGTAGAACTTAATATTATATCTAAATTATTATACGTACTATCAACAAGTAAAATATCATGCTTTCTAAGTATCGTCTTAAATTTTTCCGAAAGGCCTTACATTTGGACGAGCACCTTTATTAAAAATTGACCAAATGTTTTTATTGTTATAACCATTTATATTTCTTTATATTTCTGTTTGTTAAGATTCTTTGTGCTGTAACAAATAACGTCCTTATAAGACTATTCTTCTGAGTGGGKGAATGATGAGATGTGACATGTAAATATATGTTTGTGTGTTTTTCTTTTTTGGATATTCAAGAAAGGTAAACCACCATTGCTTTCTAACTCCATAGTAAATTTTGTGTTTGGATTTCGACTGTTCAAATGATACACCATGGGGCCAAGTAACAAAAGAATTATCTATATATCTATACCAATATTTTGGCTTAAACTGAAAACTGTTGATCGCTACCTCTACAAAAATTTTTTGCAAACAAATTGACCACTGTAGGACTATTGCACAACCTGAATCGCTATTAAATTTGGATTTGATGATTTCTATTTGTACAATCAATCATAGAAACCAGTCGCGATAGGAACAAAAAGTATATCACGTTAAAAACACGAAAGATCAATTCACGATCATAATCACGACTAAACTCGACTATCAAGAAGAAAAACCCGTTAACACTATTGTTTCAGCTATGGGTACTTTCGTAAATAAAGAAACCACGTCATACTAACTAAAATACCAGCTTTTGAAATACTTAAACCTTTTATACCGCCAACAAAGTCTGAAGAATTCTTGATGAATCTACTGGTGTTTTAACTATGGGTTTTAACTTTACATTAGTTTTATGGATTTTGGGTAAATAATGCAATTTAGGTACCTTGCAATCGGAAACAATTAAAACATTCGAAATATTTGAATTGAGGTAGGATCTCGGAATAATGTTTGATATGTTTCCTCATCTAATAATTCTCTAACTTTAGTCTCATGATCTGTTGGAATTGTCCGGGGCGTTACAGTAAAGCTTATCCTCTTTGCTAAAATATTTACAGAAGCATCTGAGACACTCTTTTTTGACAGGTTTATCACAATCTTGTTGATGATGTTGCTTTATCAACCTGTTCCAGCGCATATCCTTTTGTTACACATTGTTTATAATCCCCGTTGAAAGCTCTAGCCTCTTCCTTCTGCTTATTCGCGGTATATCTCTAATTAATTTGTTCACAAATTGCCTGTAACTCATCCGAACGCCGGTAAAACAGGTGGTAATTGCCCGCAGCGTCTAATCTCATTAACCGAATTCGAAATCCTCGCCGTTACAGTTTTGGATCTATTTACATAAAGTTAAACAGGCCATAAATAGGGTATCCGTTTATATGATAGAGTGGTATCGGAGAAGCGGGGCATTTAATGTTTCCATGGCACTTAAGTTGATGCGTCGACTTGATATGCCATTCGACGTTGTGCCAATCGATAGCGTTAGCGGTTCGATTTTATATTTTCCTTGTCGTAATAAGGCTTTGCTGCCTTCACAACAAGCAGCTCGTTGCATGCAGCTGGAGTTGAGCTTGCAATTTTGTTTTGCCGATACGCCCTCGTGCTTTACAGGCTCCAAACGGAATCGTTATCGTTGTATAAGTTACCTTCGTTAAAGGAGCTTAATTTTATTTATTCACAATAATGGGTAGAGGATTCCAAGAAAGAATGAAGTCCCAAAATACCTGGGTAGAAAATGAATAAGTTGTCGAATTCGGTCTGCATGTAAGCATGAATGCATGAATGTTATTAGACACTGCTGACAGTGAGGGGCCATGAAATCCATAGGTAATAATGAAATTTGTATGAAATCCAATATACATTGGATGTAAACCTATGACTATTATGCAACCATACAGAACATGTGACGAAATTTCCATTGGGGAATAGTGTTTGTTCATTAAAAAATGAAACAAGGACAGCTTCTTTGGGGTTTTATTCTTAGTTTTTCCTATTTAACAAGACGAAGTTCAAAGGAGAATTCACAAAAGCTTTTGCTATTGTGGATCCAAATGTAAGGCCTATATAGGTATTTTCTGAACGTACTTACAAGTGTACAATCTATTTTGAACTACAATGACTTACAAACACCTGAGGAAGTGTTAATTTTTAACTGTCTAACAAAATTACGTTGTTTGGTTTTAATGTTTATTATTCCTAGTTTATCATGTTAACTAAATATAAGTATACATCTACTTTATTATTATTTGTTTGACATTTTTATTAACTCGTATTGTATAGGATGTTTCACGAATGATAATGACCCTGACGAAATTAAAAATGCAACCCGAAATACATTTGCAGAGGTAACATTGATAATTGTTCATCGTCTTAAAAAATATAACACTTAGAGAGCTGTATAAATTCGTAAATTTTGACATAAACTTCAATCATTTGCTTTAAGTAAATTCGGTATTGTAAAAAAAATTAATTTTTGAAAAATGTTTATTCCATAACATTAATGTAATAAATGCTCAAAATGTCGCCCTCCGCTTTTCACATTTTAACATGCATCACGTATTTTATTTTCTAAATGTTCTACACTTTCAATTTGTGTTTGGTATACTTGCTCTTTTATCATTCCCCACAGAAAAAATCCAAAGGAGTAAGGTCCGGGCTTCTCGGCGGCCAAGGATTAATTGAACCTATTCCTATCCATCGGTTAGGCAAAACCAAATCTAAATGATTTCGTACTATTCTATGACAATGCGCAGGTGCCCCATCTTGTTGGAACCATAGATCTCGTCTTACTTGTAAATTTATATTTTGGAGAAGTACCGGTAAAATGTTTCTTAAAATATTTAGATAAGTATTGCCGTTTAAACTATAGCGAAAAAAAATAAGGCCCAACAATTTGATTCCCCAATATTCCGCACCAGACATTCGTCGAGTAGATAGTTTAAAAATGTCCTTCACCAATCCAACGTGGATTTTTTGCGGATAATAATGCATGTTATGTTTGTTAACTCCACCATCTGAGAAGCAAATGTTGTCATAAAATCTCGCATTCAAATTTTGGTGTTCCCGAAAAAGATACAAAAAGCCAGTCTTTTAGGATAATCTGTCTCCTTTAAGGCCTGAACCAATTGCAATTGATACGGATGAAATTGATTGCCTTTAATTATTAGGTGTACTGAAGACAGACTAATACCGGTTGCTCTTGAGGCTACCCTTTGACAAATATGAGGATTTTCGTCAATCATTTCCAATACTATAATTTCATTGTCAGGGCCTGTTGCTGTTCTTGCTCTTGACTTTTTCAGTGGTGGCCAGTTTGTCCTTAAAGTTAATTCAAGTCTCTTGAAAATTGTATCGACAGGAGCTCTTCTATTTGGAAAACGTTGCCTGTATAAGCGGGCAGCTTATATTGCTTGCATTCACCATAATCAAAATCATATCTGTTTTTTTCATTATTTGAATACATTTTGACTTTAAATAATTATTTAATAATTAATAATAATCATGGATTCCCAATTTATTTTTAAAATAATACTATTATCTAGAATAACCACATTGGCTATGAGAATGTATTTTGAGTTGCATTTTTAATTTCGTCAGGGTAATTATCATCGGTGAAACACAATGGTTAAAATATTATATTTTGTTCGTTTTTTTATTACTCCTGCCTTTTCTGAATATGTTTAATAAGTTGTTTGTTTTGAAATACCTACAACATTAGTTTAATTACCTAATACTTGAATTTAAAACAATCTTCTTCAATAAGCTGAGTTTGGATATCGCTTTTCAGTTATTTTGCGCTGCTTTTATTAGGCGTCAACTGCCCAAATAGAAGAAAACTGAACAGGGAAGTTCGACAAGTTAAAACTTTTTCCTTTACGCTTGTACGGCTGTTTGGTGGATCTGAACGCCGTTTACAGCACGCCTAACTTGGGAATTCCGTCTTTTTGGGGGGAACATTTGTCTTACGATTTTTATGTATCTAGAATCAATGACATAACATCTAGTCCACTTTGTAATTATTCTGATGTATGTAATCCTATAATTTTGGAGGTAACTTAATTGACCAGTATATACGCACAATATTTCAAATAAAACCAGCAACTGGCAGCCGCTGTCATAGCGAAATGTCAAAATATTTTTTTTCAATGAAATCAGATAAAACTCCGGCGATTTTGGTTCTAATTGCCTGTGATTATGGATAAAGCGTTGTATTGTATTCGAGTTTCAGTCGCATTTTATCGGGATAAGAAAATAAATATTCTTACGTGAATAAAATGCTATCTGAAACACTTATACAATAAATAGCTATTAGCTATTATTTAGTGCCTAGAATTTGATGTATAACCAAAATCCCGCATAAAAAGAATTTAATGGATTTTAAAGTTTAAATCCCATTTGATCCCTGTTTCCACGGAGCAAGAAATAATATTTACTCCTCTTTATGTTTTTGGAAACATCAGTTTTTCACCGGCATATACATTTCGCAATACACATCAAATTAAATGAACAAATAAAGCAGTAGTTGAACTGTATTTTGGTGAGGTGTTGACGTAATGTGCGAATTCTATAACGAATAAACGCAAACACGCTGTTTGTTTTTCATTACGGGCTTTATAGTCCGCATCGACAAACTAAACAATGTCGAAATGTAAATTAGCGCACGCTGTACGGCGATTACTTTTTGATTTTGTACGTGTACAAAACGATTCCGCCCGCAGCATTAGACGAAATAGGGCACTAAACAAAGCTCCGTGTTAATCTCACGGCTAATGACTTTAAAGCCCGGGGCCCGACGAAAATTCATATTTTGTCGGGAGACGGGCTCGGCTGATTTTAATATTGTTTCGAAATGAGGGCATTTTGGGGAGTTATCAACTTGGTAACGGGTACGCCCTTCTGTGCGCGCAGGTAATACTTCGATTCACAGAACATTCCAAAATCATGATTAATATATGTTATATTCGATGACGATTACTATTTATAAATAACCAAATATTAAAATAAGAAAGAAACTTTGTGAATATTTGACTTTCTCGTTGTTCGGTTTACTGGTATTTTATCCCTGTTCTTTCTGTCTTCTTTCTGTTTTGGTCTATGGCTAGTGTCTTTTATTCATTGTAAAAAGGGTAATACTAGAATTCCTGGCGTTATGACATATAGTAATCTGGAACTATCCAACCCACAAGATACTGTAAATGCCTTTGCTACTTTCTTCAGTAATGTATATATCGGTTCTAAATCAAATGTTAACATTAAGTCCAAATCCTCCCCCACTTCTGTTCGTCTGGACTGCATCTCTTAGGATGGGATTTGTGCCGCTCTGAAACACTCAAAAAATTCTTTGACTGCTGAAGTGGACGGCATTCCTAGCTTTCTTTTAAAAGATTGCGCTTCTGTGTTTGCTGTTCCACTGTTTCATATATTTAACCTTGTTCTACGTTCGTCGGTCGGTCGGTCGAAATATAAAAAAAACATACGTTTGTCCTGTAATAAAAAAGGGCAAGGTTTTTGAGGGTATCGTCTATAAGCATATAATTCCTATATCAATAAGTCTATATCTTCCGCTCACCATGGATTTATGCATGGGAGATCTACTATCACGAACTTAGTATGTTTCTCCCAATTCGTTTCTGAAGCATTGGATGGACTTGGTCAGATGGACGTTATCTACACTGATTTTCAGAAGGCTTTCGATCAAATTGATCACTTTGCCTTTAAATAAGCTGGAATGGTTTGGCTTCTCTTCCTCGTTGGTACGCCTTTTTACTCATTTCAAGAAAATAGTGTACACTATACTAACTACATTTCCTATTCCTTTCTTTCCGACTTCCGGAGTCCTGCAGGGATCGAATTTGGGCCCTCTTCTATTTCTAATTTACATAAATAATCTTCCTGGCT
Source organism: Rhyzopertha dominica (assembly GCA_025024175.1). Lineage (NCBI taxonomy): Eukaryota > Metazoa > Arthropoda > Insecta > Coleoptera > Bostrichidae > Rhyzopertha > Rhyzopertha dominica. Next base: position 62,957,987 of record QCXZ01000064.1, read on the forward strand.
CACTTAAATTCTGAAACTCATCTTTGCTGATGATTTTAAACTATTCAGTACTATACTTCCTTCAAATGACTTTTAATCTACAATTAATTAAATCTTAATGTTTCGGAATGCTTACTTAACCCAAGAATATTATCCTCCTAGGGGATATGATCATCAAATCTTATAGGACGAATTCGAGTTTATTTCACTATTTGTGCTGTGGTCATAATCTTATATAATTTGTTGAATGATAGGGTTGATTGTAGTTCGCTGCTTGGGAAGCTTAACTTTCTTATACCTTCTTGTATCTTCAGAGCTACTTCTGAGGAAGACACCGACATGAGTGTGGAAACGTCAAGGTCAAATAAGCAACGTGGGAACCAACCCGGAAAACAATATGTCATCGACAACAACCGCGGAAACCTTCAAACCGGAAAAGTTACTGTTAATTCAGATTGTATTAAGAAAGTTGGGCAAAAAGCTTATAACGTTGAGAAACTAAAACTCTTATAGGTGTATCCTATACAGATTTTATTATATTTACAGAGCATGTTTGGCCAGACGACGAGGTGGATTAATTGTATGTATACAGAAAAAGTGAACGACCTGAAACACATTGCGTTAGGTGTATGACCCTTAGTAGGCTAACAAAATGACTTCTCACTTTGCTTGCGAAAAGAAATACCAAAATAGACAAAGTATCACGTCTGTTAAGTATTGCGTTCAACAGTGTAAGGGAGATTAATAGTTCCTGTGACAGTTTCTCGTTCCTCGAAATTTCTGTAATAAAATTCAAACCACGGACTAGCAGTGCTGAACTTCTCCAGAACTAGCACTATGACTACAATCTGTGCGAATACGACAAAGTTAGGTTTACATTAAGCAGTAGTCTTTGCACTATAAAATCTGATAGTATATACATGCTAAAATTTTACTAGACTAGGTCTAAATATATCAATTAATTAAATAAATTTGTGACTTAACACAGTGGACTTCTGGGGTACAGATTTAAAATCACCGGTCAAAGGTAGGAGTTTACTATATTTAAAGTTACAAACAATACAGAGCCCAAGTAAGAGCACTGGAGTACACAAGATGAAACAAATACTGAACAAGCCAGCATAGCATTTAACAAAATACATTTAAAAGGGTACGTTCAATTTTTCTTTAATAATTAGTTCATGTAACTTGCAATTTATAATTACGCGGAAATATACAAAAACCTTCCCTTTTACTCGCAGAGTGCTATGTGCAAGTAAACCGTTTTTCGGTTGTGCAGCTGCAGGTACTCATTTTATCCGACTCGACTAAAGTTATCGCTAATTTTATTTCCAACACTGCTCATTTGCATACAGATCTTCCATATTTTCACTGCGATGCAGGATTTCGCGTATTAACGGCATGGAAGCAATTTGCAGTACGAGCTTTTAAACTAATTGAGCTACGTTTTCGCAAATGTAAAATGCTTGTGATTCCAATTGTTTTTTGTCTGTATAAAAGCATGATGGTAGACTGGTTAGTGAGAACACCGTATAAATAATAGGAAAACGAATGTGAAACCATCTTTTTTGTAAATTACACCATAAAGAGTATTGGTAACTTGATGATGTATGTGAATGGTGTTAGATGTCTGGGGAGATAAAAAAATACATAAAGAATTCCTTCATAATCTTCTAAAGTACCTTTCAGTAGCTTTAAACTTTTATTTAATAACGGCAGTTTCGCTTTAATTTGTAAATCCAGTGCAGCTTTAAGAATCTAAGTAAAAATATGCTTTTTATGGTATACTATGAAAACTACATTGATCCAGATGGTTTTGTACGTTGCAAAATATTAATTATACCATACCCCGAAGTTAAATTTAACTTGTAGAGTATATTATGTGATTAAACAAACATAATGAAACTTTAAACAAATATATATAAAATACTGCCACATTGCCTATTTTGCTTTGCTGGAATCAAACCGCAGTACACCAGAAAATGGTGAAACAGAGGTGTCAGCCAGGCGTGACTGTGTTCCATGTAATTACAATGCCAATTCCGCTGTTTCATATTTCAAAGGAATCTCGCAGGATCTAAATTAATTACCTGCCTTTTCCTTAAGACTCCACAAATTAAATGAGAGACGGGTTTACATGCAGTCGTTGGATTTAGATGAAACAATTTTACGAGCACGGGGAAATTACACGAAGATCGAGTTGAAAAAGTGCCACTCCGTAGTAATTAGGTGTTTGTTGGGAATATTTACTGAAGTGAATGGTGTATGGATGTGCTTTTATTGAACATAAAAGAGGTGCTTTGTTTCTCAAACATTTAAGTGTGAGGCATTAAGCATTAAGGGTCGCAACTTAAAAAGATATAACTTCTTGAGACATGATTTGCTAAATGGTTATTTACAGACGTATATTGGCAGCCTATTTGAAGTTATGAAAAAACAATACTTCAGTGCAGGAAGTTTCTAATACAGTTTTGTTTGTTTCAGGTATGTATTTCGTAGAGATTACTACATTGTAATGGTAGTCAGAAAACTGGTAAGTTCCAAGTCCTTTACATAATCCTGTGGCATTGTATTTCTTAGCATATTATTATTATTATTAGAACCTAATGATTCGGAAACACTTGTTTTATATAAACGACGGTCGTACTGTCAGGACCATATACCAAAAGCCGTATTCAGCTTTATCAAATGACTTTGTAGGTACCTACTAAAACTGTCATATTCCTAGTCCCATCTTACATACCTAATATTTATTTGGGTTTCACAAAGTAATTATATGGGTTGAGATTAGTATAATTATGTCTTTAACCTTTTACTAACAAGAGATCAGCAGAAAGTATATTACAGCTCGATATTTAAGGATTACTGGATCTTCGTTTTTCCAAATAATATGTATCATTTCATGTTTTGTTCAAAGTGAGAGCGATTCAGTTGAATGCTCTACGTATTACCTGACTGAGATCAACAATGAATAAATGAGGAATAAGGTGAGCTTTCCTCTTTAGATGAATAAAACCAAGTGATCGAAAAAATTGCCAGGTACTAAAAAGGACTACGTATACTAATATTAGTTTTTTCAAACAACAAAGGCTATACCTTTTTTATTACCTGATACTGCTATTTATCCTTAGCAACATTGTAAAATGTGTGTTATCAATTAAGTTGCCCAATTTAATTCGTTTTCAATCAATGAACCAAAAAGCTTTGTTGAAGTGCAAGCCAGCATTGTACAAGCACTTAAGTTACATTACAGGCCGTTTTCTGCCCTTTCTGTGTCATTTTCAGGATCACGGCACTACAATGGGCAATTACACGTTTCTCTTTCAGCAAGTAATATCGGACCAGCAAAATTAGTTCGGTATTCAGAGCCACTGCTGCGATAAAATTTGCGTAATTGCTCTACTGTCTGGAATATTCTGCAGTTTTCAGGAAGCCGCACATGCCATCGGAAGGATGCCATCCGTACTTCCGCCTACAAAGCCACCGCGATGAAGCATGCATCAGATTGCTCCAATTAACCGTTTTGTGTTCGGATGATCACAGGCAGATCTGTGTTTAAGCTTCTTTGTTGGACGGATGGCATTTTGAGTCGTTTTCTGACTATTAGAAACCAACCACAATACAGCGTACGTCCATAGTAGGTCCCACTGCGTGATCAATATGCATAAAATTGTAATTGTTAGCTGGTTGTAGCTTATAGGTAGTTAAGTTTAAAAAATAAACAAATTCTCTTGCAGAAAATTGATACTACAACTGTGAAAAAACAAAGAGCTTGAATAAAAAAATAATGACAGATGCAGAATTCAACACAGGTCCGTTTACTACACAATTGCTCTCATAATTAGCCATCATTTGTATTCAAATGATGAAAAAACAGATATGATTTTGATTTATGGTGAATACAAGAAAAATGTTTCCGCTGCTGCCCGTTTATACAGACAACGTTTTCCAAATAGATGAGCTCCTGCCGATACAATTTTCAAGAGACTTGAATTAACTTTAAGGACAAACTGGCCACCACAGAAAAAGTCAAGAGAAAGAATAGCAACAGGCCCTGACAATGAAATTAGAGTATTGGAAATGATTGACGAAAATCCTCATATTAGTCAAAGGGTAGTCTCAAGAGCAACCGGTATTATTCTGTCTTCAGTACACCGAATAATTAAAGGCAATCAATTTCATTCGTATCACTTGCAATTGGGTAAGGCCTTAAAGGAGACAGATTATCCTAAAAGACTGGCTTTTTCGGGAACACCAAAATTTGAATGTGAGATTTTATGACAACATTTGCTTCTCGGATGAAGCAAGATTTTCTAATAATGGTGGAGTTAACAAACATTACATGCATTATTATGCGCAAGAAAATCCACGTTGGATTCGAGAAGGACATTTTGAAACTATCTACTCGACGAATGTCTGGTGCATTCCGCATTTCCCCGTTTGGAGAATCAAATTGTTGGGATAGTTTAAACGGCAATACTTATCTAAATTTTTTAAGAAACACTTTACCGGTAATTCTCCAAAATGTAAATTTACAAGTCAGACAAGATCTATGGTTCCAACAAGATGGGGCACCTGCGCATTATTATAGAATAGTGCGAAATCATCGTGATTTGGTTTTGCCTAACCGATGGATAGGAAGAGGTTCAATTAATCCTTGGCCACCGAGAAGCCCGGACCTTACTCCTTTGGATTTTTTTCTGTGAGGAATGGTAAAAGAGCAAGTATACCAAACACTAATTGAAAGTGTAGAACATTTAGAAAATAAAATACGTGATGCCTGTAGATCCATCACTCCAGAAATGTTAATGCATGTTAAAAGATCGTTTTGGGCACGAATTCAAGCTTGTGAAAACAGCGGAGGGCGACATTTTGAGCATTTATTACATTAATGTTATTGAATAAACATTTTTCAAAAATCAAATTTGTTTTACAATACCGAATTTACTTAGAGCAAATGATTGAAGTTTATGTCAAAATTTATGAATTTATACAGCTCTCTACGTTTTATATTTTTTAAGACGATGAACAATTATCAATGTTACCTCTGCAATTGTATTTTGGGTTGCATTTTTAATTTCGTCAGGGTCATTATCATTCGTGAAACATCCAGTATAAAAAACCGACAATGACAGACACTTTAATTGACAAAGCAGATTTTGACAGTAAATTAAGTATTGTAAAACAATTAGCGTTCAACAAAGGCTTTGATCCCACTATGATAGATAAAATGCTAAAGAGAAAACAATCCAAATTAATTTTATCTCAATTTTATCCTAAATCCTATTTAAAAAACCCAAATTAATTATATTCAGTCAGTGTTTCATATAACACTAGTAAAGCTTTACTCAAATCGAACAATTGTGAACAATAATATGATTTTTTTTAATTTGAAACAAGAAACGTAAACTTCGATGTATATGAAGAGAGTGGTTATCCTGGATACTTATTTTTCGCATTCTCCGTCGCCTTAGGGAACTTCAATAGGAGGTATTATGAAAGCCTTGATTAAAATTTTCTGCAGATCTTCAGTGCTCTGGAATGTTTTGTTGTAATCAATAATAGCCACGCTTTAAAACCCTGGACTTGTGGTATAGACGTACGATATTACAGGATACACCATAAATATTTCTTCCTCCCGTGGTGTTTTCATTGAACTAATAATAATAGCAGTAATTATTTATTATATATTAGTTTATTTTAATAGATAACCTAGGGAAAGAACTGTTTAAAGCATATCAGTAAAGGTGAACTTTTCTTGGTACATCGTAAGAGATGTAAGGTTCCTCTTCCATAGGCAATAAATTTAATTGTACTTGGACTAATTTCACGTAAATAAGCGTGCAGAAATATTAAACATTTCAGAATTCTAATGGACGATAATGAGTTTTCGGTAACGCTAGTATTATAACTCGTTAAATTCCACGTTCCACAAAAATTTCTAAGAAGTAATACTTTATTTCATATAGCATTTCGTCGCACTACTCAGAGCTAAGAAAATTATCGACACTAAATTTTGTTCTGTAACTTTGCAAATCCCAGTCTATTCGTATAAAAGACACTGTATTGCCGATCCAGGGTCCAGTTTAATAACGGTTCACCTCCCGTGGGCCTATTTTCGCTATAGCAAGCACGTGTGCCCGGTGGACATGCAAATAAAATTCTGACCGCAGGGTTGAACGGAAATTTGAAATACAAATGTTTATGCTCATCACAGAGCTGCGTTAGGGATTTTGAAATTGRCGTTCCGTCAGATCGTGAAAAAGGAAATTCTCCCTCTCTTTGAACTTTGAACCTTTCGGGGTCTAAATCCGGGAATAATGGCACTAAATAAATGTTTAGTCACCTTGCTGTACTGAGGTGGATTCACGACCGGATTAATTATAGCAATAATTTATTTATTGATTATGTGCAAGACCATGGGAGAGCAGATAGTTTTCACTGCCTTCCTTCGCCAGCCTATAATAACACTAGTACTGGAACCAGTGTACATACCTAAAAGAAACTACATTATACATTGTAGTACATGCCATAACACAATGCTTTTAATTTTTCTGGAGGTTTATTATCCCAAGCTTTCGACCGATCCATTAATGTTAYTATGGACAATTGAGATCTATCCAGGTCAGAGGCAAAATCGTACACCACGTCATGTTATGCCCTCTACCAAAAAAATAATTATTTTTTTCTAAATATGTATTTATTTCCTTGCACCACGTCCATTATCTCAAGTATATTTGAGAAGATCTTTGAGTATTAAATAACATTTGTCGATTATTTTTAATAATATTAGCAACTTCTTGAATTTTCTGTCGTAATTCTTCGATGGAATTAATTGTTTCTTTGTATACCATGTCCTTCATTTGTGACCATATTGAGAAATTTAGAGGGTTGAAATCTGGACGACAAGGTGGGCAAAAAATTCACTGCCACGCCCAATCCACCGGTAAGGAAAATCTTCATTCAGGTTTTGGCGTACTGGCAGAAAAAAATGTGGCGGTGCCCCGTCTTGCATAAACCACATTTTCCGCCTTATGGCTAGTGGTACATCTTCTAGTAGTGGGATTAAATTTTGTTCAAGGAAGTTTAAATAGAGGGGCCCGTTCAGATTAGGAGGAAGTTCAAAAGGACCAATAAAAAACAGATATCACACCACACCAAATATTTACCTCGAATTCATGCTGAAAATGTCGTTCCTTTAGAGCATGTGGATTTTCGGAGTCCCACAAATGATTGTTTTTCCAATTAAAAACACCTCGCCTAGTAAACGTCGCCTCATCGGTGAAAAGGAGGTTATTAAGAAAATCCTGGTTTTCGGTTTGTTTACCTAGGATAAATTGAGCAAACTGTAGGCGAACTGGTAAATCTTGAGGCAACAAATTTTGGACAGGAGTATAGTGATATAGATTGAGATTATCTTTCTTTAAAATTCTCCAGATAGACGGTTGGCTTACTCCTGTTGCCGCACTTATATAGTTTTTTGGGTATAATTCTAAATACATTCTGGCTGCATCAGGTCCACTATAATTTGACTGAGCAAAAACACAAATCGCCTTGCTATCGATAGATATACAGGTATAATGTATCAAATTATGAAAAAATGAGCCATTGGTTTGTTAATTGGAAAGTGAAGAAATCGCCTACTGCTAGTTAAAAGTTATCTCAGTACTCCAGAATAGTTGTCACTTACTTTTACAACGCACGTTACTTTCATCGTTTATCTCCCAATTAAAGTTAAGCGACTATTACTGCATAATAAAACGGACTTTGCCCGGAGCTGCGATAAATCACATATTCTTGAGCGATCTCGTTAATTTCCATTTCCAGCGCTATTTTTACTTTATTGTGCTCTCCCGGCTTTTATCTGTAATAAATGCCCACGTTAAAATTCCATTCCAACTAATAATTACTTTGGCTCAACGAGGAATGCTACTGGAGAAATTCTTTCAGCGCTGAACTGTCTAACTGGAGCAGCATGTGTCCTTATGGTACTTAATTTGCGGCAGTTATTCTTCTTGTTTAAGTGCCGTCTACGTTTCGAAGGTTGGCAATCATCAGGACGACTCTTATTAGTCTCCCCATGTCAGCTACCTTTAGTAATCTTACAGTTACCTATTGTCGTAGAACTCTTTCATGTTAGCAGCATGGGGTATTTGTAGAGACGGATATATTTTTGCGTTATGTAGTAACACAGTATTTAAGCTAACTCCTGAACAGTACTCTAGGTCCAGTGTACTCATTACCGAATGTATATCGTTACAAGAAACCAAATTTCCTTCTTGGGAGAAATAGCTCACAAACTCCCCCTAATGTTTGCGAGAACACGTTACTTTTGTGTTTTGGTGCAGCATTTCATAAGGTGGGAGGTTACGATTGGCGACCCAAAATGGAAAATCTTCTGTCTTCGTATATCCTGGAGGTATTGGTGCAGGCAAAGTTTCTTCATGTGGAATTGGTCTGGTAGCAGATGGCGAGTCTGTGATGCCTTTTATAATAGTCATGCAAAAGTAGCAATCGGAAATACGGTTTTTCAGTTCCTTTCATATCAATGGAGCAACGAAGTAAGAAGTAAGTAAGTAAGAAGAGTAATACACGGTTTACAACATATATGAAGTACAAAAATCTTGTTGCTCAGCGTAATCAGGTCTAACATGGAGGAAAGAAGAAAACTTTAAGCAGTACACCTCTTTATTTGGCTTTATCATGTAAAAACCTTGTTTAAATTGAACTCCATCGTACTGGAAATGCTCTGTTTTCGGCACGTGCGCTTCAACCTGCAGTATAACACTAAACTGGAGCACCTACTCCGTTTTCTTTTTGCGACATGAATTCGGTCACGTCATGTACAGTCTTGCAGCCACTGACAGCTTGTTTTCTAGCGTGTTCTACACGGTAGCTTGTCGGATTCCCCCATTCAAAATCATGAATAGCATTATGTAAACGCTTCCGTCTTCAAAGGGGAGTCTGAATATTTTACGGACCGGAACTCGCACAAAGAACTTCATTTTTGGGGCGGTGCGCCTCTTTACAATTCAAAACTAGCGACATGAATCGATAAGCAGTAATATCTTGCGGTAATTCGATGACTCGACGCTGTTGGGGGAAATTGAAAGACAAGGGGACAAAAMGACGTCCGCCTTCCTTGCGATAGCTTAATTGCTGTTCGATAATAACGGTAGAGTMCTCGGAGTGGTAAAAAGCGTGTAAAAATGAGCTGCGAGGGACTTATTGTTACCAAGTGAAATCGTGAACAATCGAAGAGTATAAACTTTCCTAAATGCTGGATAGGAATCTTAAAAAAGGTACAAAATATGCATGGTGWTCACAGAGAAATTTAGCTTTCAGAATACATTTTGAGGATATAGGGTAACCGTGTATTTGCTATCCTGTTTACACGTAATAGTAGAGTAAATAGCTATGTAGGTATTTTAATTTTAATGTTTAATGTAGACTGGATATTTGTGAACATCATCATCTTCAATTTTCGTATTGATTTATCCCCCTACAGTGGATCTAAGACTTTGAAATTATCTCCTCAGAACTCCCCACTATCACGTTAGTTATTTAATGTTTTTCGGGAGCTGCTACAGTAAATCAGTTCTAAGATACGACAGAACGAATGTGTACAAGCACTCAGGCTCTCAAAAACGGTAAACTTGTTTTAAAACTCCACTCAAACGGCATGTAACCCTTGCTTTCAGTTGCCACATCCCCATTCTTGTGTCGTGGTATTTTAAGTGGCATGAGAGGTGTCCACCCGCTTGTACTGCGGCCACCCTCTGCCCTGTGGTGCTTTGAAGCTTGAACCGAATCCTTTGCAAACGTTTTTAATGGACAGGTGTTCTAAATCGCATCACCTATTCCACCGTGAAATTCTCCTCGAAACGCTGTTGATGTGTTGAGCCCTGCTTCGCTAGAATTAGCAATGAAAGTATAACAAGCTGCGATCTTTTTTTATATGCTTCGAATACTATATAATAGAACGCAATATTTATTTATTTATGTATATACAGAAGCACAAACAGGACGAACCTAAAACAGTGCTTACAACTTTTTCAAAAATGAAATTAACATATTATAGAATAAACCACACCGCAAAACAGAAATTATTAAAATGTAAAATTAATACCTAATTAACACCTAATTTACGATTATAACATTATATAAGAAGTAAACTATCAAAATACGAAAGGAAACGGACGAATTTATTGGTGGAGCACTTTAAAAATTTTTCTCCGAAATGAGTATACAGAATCACTAAATATATCAACTTCAAGTGATGGATTACTTAATGAATTGTAGGACTTCGTACATCTAAGAAGTGGGGAGTTTGCATATGCATTAGTGAAATGAACTGGTACATAAAACAAATTATGAGACCTAGTGTTATACACAGAAGGCACCGAAATATTCAACATACTCAAAATAACTGTCGAGCCCACTGCACCACTGCAAATGCTGTGCAGATAACGAAGATCAGCAAAACTTCGTCACTGCTCCTGAGGCAGCATGCGAAAGTGTTCACGTATAAGATCAGTACTCTGCAGATCTATACGAAGTTTATAAGCAACATATCTAAGGAATTTGTTCTGATGTTCATATCCGTTAGTAAAAATTATTACACAAACCGATAGCATTGAATATCTTAAATCTCTGACCGGGTTTGAACTCAGGCCTCGAGGTTTACGCCATGTGATGCTTGCTTACCACTCTTGCCATTTACATACGTTATTGTTCGGATTAAAAGTAATCTCATCTAACACACAAACATATGATCACATTAGCAGGTTGCTCAAAGCAGAACCCAATGGTATTTTGTATTTTTGATTGAATTATGTTATAATGTTATTAACAAAGAACAAAAAAGGAGATGAAACGTCGGGTCCAGAAACAAAGAAGGAAGGCAAAGATTGCAGAAGATCGAGTTGTTTTCACGTGGATGAATTAAAATCATCCATCTCAGCAACTAAATGTAAAAAATCTGATGGCTTTGATGGAATATATCCAGAATTTATCAAAAATCTGGGGAGTTTTGTATTGAAATGGCTTACTTCTTTCTTTAATGATGTTTTTGTCACATCCTGTTTACCACCGGAGTTAAAAAAGACCAAGGTAATCACAATTTCAAAAAAGGGAAAATCTCTACAGGAAGCGTTCAGTTATCGACCCATGTCTTTGTTGAGTGGGCTTTGGAGGGAATGGTTTATCAATGCATTTCTCCTATAGTTGAAAATGTTCTTCCCCTGAACAAGCTGGATTTCTTTTGGATCTCACTGCTACTTAGGACACAGTGCCTACTACACAAGCTTTACAAGATTGTACCCTGTAAACGGAAAAAAGAAAGTTTGTTTATGCTGACGATATTGCTTTAACTTTTCAACATAAGTAATTTAAGCATGCAACTTTCCGAAGATGCTACTGCTTTATGTGATTTCTTCAAGCAATGACGATTATGTGTAAACCCATCCAAAACAGAAGTTTCCTGATTTTATTTATCAAATGCTCACAAAGATAAGAAACTAAATGTTTCGTTGAATGGAATACCACTTAAACACAACTTTTATCCGGTCTACTTCGGTATCACTTTTGACTGTTCTCTTACCTACAAATCCCACCAAGAAAAAGTAAGGCAAAAATTGAAAACAACGAACCATATTTTATTAAAGTTAGCCGGTTCGACTTGGAGTGCTAATGCTAAGGTTCAGTTCACATACAAGTAAAGTAGAAGCACAATTGAATACTGCTGTGCGACTTATAACTGACACTATAAAATCAACTCCCAACTACCAGCACTTTCTAATATTGCTCGTCCTATTCTAAGAAGAAAACTTGCAGTAAAAAAAGCTTTGGATAATATATAGCAAGTATCCATAAGATTATCCAATTTGGTCTGGCTGAAAATCGGCTAAAATCTAGAAAATCCTTCTGGAATGAATCGTCTAATATTGAAAACTTCTTTGTCTTCATGAATGGCACAATATGTGGTCCAATGCCCAATTTTTTAATAAAGATTTAATAGAAGATTCTACAAAAATGGGTCAGCCAAGATGGATCTGGGTGAAATTGAGCAGATTAAGAACTGGTCATGCTGGATGTAGTCGGACACCATGTCGAAGAACGTCGTCTGACAAGTTTTCCAGAAGGCCTTTCTGAAATTCATCGTTATCTCCATCAAAAATTTATTTTAACCGATGAACCAACGGTGAGCGTCGAAATGTGGACGCACTGTCACCATTAAGTTGCGGTATGCATAATGCTGGGATCATTGCCGCTCTAACATTCCTATGTAACTGTCTAAACAGAGTTTGTCTGCGTTGCGACGATAATTAAAATCCCCCATGACTTCACAGCTCGCCCGCACGTAATCCAAAACCATAGACAATTCCATTTTTGCCCGCCGCCTCCCCCAACCAAACTTTGACGTCTGACTAACTGCATTACCTACAATGTGCGGGAACGTGATAATCCTGCAAATGATAAACACGTGTTCATCTGTAGTGCACCATCAGGCCGCGTCCGCCGCTGCATAATAATGAATAAATTACAGGCGTCATGACGGAACTCGCGAGCAAGCCCATCTGGGATCGTTACTAATTCATAGTACACGAATACGTCGTTATTGCGTAATCGGGTTATTTTCGAGGACGTTGCAAACTAGCTGGCTACAACTTGGCATTACGTTTCCAATTTGCCTCTTGGAACTAACCGCTGCATCTTATATTGTAACATTCCGTTTGTCCGTTTATTTAACTAAATCAAAAATCACTAGATTTGTACATATTCAGTAGTCCGTCTGTGGTGTGGGTTGTCCCTAATCAGGCTGTCGTTCTGTCCGTGGATTTGTATTGTTTTTTCTTACATTTTTTCGGCCTCTATTTTTGTGGAGATTAGTCCCATGTTTTGGCACTCCGCTGCCGACTTCACTGGCCATACCATCTTGAGCTGAAAGTAAAACAATAATTATTATATTAACTATCTACCATTTTTGATTACGGTAATGTACCATTATTCATTTCGATCATTTGCTCTTACCTTTACTACTTCAGAGTTCCTGATAAGTTACTGGAATTTTCCAATTTGAGGTGCTTGCTTTGTTGGCCTTATTTCTGTCGTCGAATATACTTATACCTATAAGATGACCCTCCGCGAAGTGAAGTAAATTATATAATTAATTTTGTACAGCTTACTTACATTACTTTGATTCAATCGTTAGGGTTGAACGTCGAGGTCACAGTAAGGTCATCCATCAGTCCATTTTATATACCGAGGGTCTCTGTCTGTCTGTCCCTACCTGTAGGGAGCTAAATATAAGAATGGAAGCTTGCTTACTTACCGGAAATCGTCGAATTGCATAACCACCCAGGCCACCAACTCCATACTGCACATACCACCACCATTTGACAGGATACAGATAAGTGAACACCACCTTTCGATATTACACTATACGTAGCGGTTATTGAATGTACGTGAGATCAGATTGAGATCGATACATAAAGATTAATTGTAAATCTGAGCAAAGCTTTGCGAAGAGTCACAAATTTTATCTGTTTGTTCACCGCATATACGTTAATTATCAATCAGTACTCTGCCCACCTTGTGTACAACCGCCTGCATATATTTTATAACTTCTTTTTATCTTATATTAAAAACTGTATCTTTCCAAGTGGTCATTTATTTAGCGGTTTTCCAAATTTCCCGCACGGTGGCCGTATTAGTTACTTTAGTAATAAAAAATTTGGTGGCGCCCATAAAGCATCACTAGTCCCATTTGTAAATTTACCATAAAGGTAAGTTTATAGTGAACCCGCGACCTCGCCTCGCTGTCAAATAGCTGCCTCGCAACATTTGTAACTAAACTCCTCTCAAGGAGCAGTTACAATATACGCTAACGGGAGTCTGAGTCTGATGATCAGCAAAAAAATGAAGGGGTCATACTACTTAAAAAATTACTGCCACAAGTTCCTATACCATTTTTGTCAAAATTCAAAATTATTTCTTTCGATTATTTCGATTTTTCGATTAGCTTTAAATTTTCTATATTTGTGCACTTGTTGTCCAAATTTAAAGGAAATCATTTAATACCACTGAGTGTCTAAGAAGGTTGATCCTCTTAGATTTTTTCAAATTTTGCAAACAGGTAACTCTTATTTTAAATTTTACTCTACGACTTGTATTTAGAATTCAACCTCAGCAGCTCTTATTTACAATAGCAATTTCTTTGTTGATTTACCCCAGAAAGTCTATCCACCATTAAAATTTTACCGGATTCGCCGTCAAAATTCCATTTGTTTACACATCCACAACGGTTTGCCGTCATCCTTCTACATTATCGCATTTAATTCGACCGCCGCGGGGGGAATACCCCAGAGATCGCGCGAGAGGCCTGTACACACCTGACGGTAAATTTTTTGATCAAGTCCCAGAACAAATTTACGACCGGCAACAGATATCGCGCGTGTACATGAATCTTTTCTTTTCGTCCCCCCGGTAGGAATTTATTCGGGCGCTTATTCGGTTTGTGTTGATTTATTGAGTGGAGCATTGTGCCAACATAAATCTGGGGGCTGAATGCGTTTCAGGGACGGACGCCGACGTTATGGGCCACTCAATATCCTGCTGGGGCGTCTTTGCCCGAGTGTCTGCACTGTCTGGGGCGGGACTGCAAAATGATCCCTTACCGATATCAAATAATGGGAGATTGGGACCTCGACGACGACGTAGACGAACAGTGTGTGCTCTGCATTGACAGGCGGGATCTGAAGAGAGAAATACTGAACCTGAATAACTAAAAATTGAAAACCGGGGCAAGAAATAAACGACAACTAACAGGAAGTCAAATAATGGTTTCCTTAGCTTACACTAAATTAGATATTTTTAGTGACGTGGTTTTCTTCAAGCTAACACAAACTATTTGCGGCCTTCAAAACCTCAATCATTAGATAAAGTATCAAGCAACGATCTCTGAGACTCATTATACGAACAGCCGATTACCGCTCACAAAGGTTTACAAGTATTACCTGTAGCTGTCGTAAATAACAGACGGGTTCGGCACGTTCCACTGTTTTGCAGCGGAGTGGACCGTATCCAAAAATTGTTTTTAGGCTTTTTTAGAAGTTCTCTTCCGTACACATAAATCAATGAGCATTATTTGGTATTATTATGTGAACTACAAATATTTCTCATCTAATAGCTTTTAATGTATGATTAAATCGCATTCTTTCTTAATTTAATGAGTAATATCTATTTTTATAACCATGATTAATGCGGCAGCCCATACTTTCTAATTTTTGATTGCTGTGTGCAATCGTCCTCTGCCCTGTTTCTTCACAGGTTAAAATTTTCTTTTAGTCCGGAGAGTCATAAACGTAGTTTCTACCTGAATATTTTTTGGCAATAAGAAAGAAAACTATAAACGGTATTGAAAGCATTTGTGTTTACTTATATTTTAAAGTTTAAAGTCCTCGAAGAGGACTGCACAAAAAAAACAAGTGCTTGACACAAAATTTTTTTCGAAGAAATTTAAAATTGACATTCTCGCTTCTGAATGTGGACACACCATTCTCCGATTACCCCCATATCAAGGCATTTTCAACCCCATTGAAATGATATGGGGGCAGTTGAAACAAAGAATTCGACGAGGGAACACCGGTGGAAAATTTAGCAATGAAATGCTGCTAAAAATTAGACACTAAGCTGAAATAACAAGTGTCGATGCATGGAGAAATTCAGTGCGGCATGTACTGGACATTGAAAATCGGTACAGAGCGAATCATGTACAAGAATTAATAATAGAAGTTAATCGTGGTCTTAGCAATGAAAGTGATAAGTTTTTTAGTTTCTGACTCTTGCAATGTGCTTATTAACAAGCTGTAATGAACATAATCGATACCGTGTATAAATTTTATTGTGTACTATTGCAATTTTTTTCTAACAAATTATCTACTTACTAATTTGTATGTTTTTACCTATATTAAATTTGTATAAATTCGTTATGACAAAGGCTTTTATTTTATACATCGGAAAATTAAAACCCAATAAAGTATCACTTAAAAATAGATCGCGGGCCGCACCAGTTAGCATCAGGTCTGCATTAAATAAAATTTGTTATAAAAAAAAATATAATAAGCACTCTTACTTAGTGACAGTAAAATTGTCAAATATTTATTTACACGAAAAACATACTTTAATTTTTATGGCTACATTACTTTTCCAACATTTTCCTATACCTTCTTCCCTATATTTCTTAAGACTTCAGAACTTATTTCTAGAAATTGGACAGGACAAATTTTTGTGACAGGTCTCTTGTTCTGTTGATATTAAGCAAGGTTTTAAATTATTTCAAAACCAGGAATACATCACAAATACTAAAATCAACACAAATGACATATGTAAGTTTTTTAATTTTCATTACATTCACATTTCATTAAATTATTCCAAACTTCTTTTACTTGTTAGAGAATTTTATGAATGTAATGAAGCATAAATTATTGTACTACTAACGAAGCGAAAAAAGGTGAATTGTGGCATTAGCCCACCCCTAATTATGTGTAAAGCTGCTGAAATCATAATAGGCAATTATCATAAATTACACAACAACAAATTACTGAACACGTGCTGTAATCTCATTTTAATGCCATACATGATCATTATCTACGCCAATATGTCATATTACCCCATTAATTGACAAATTGATCGCCCGGCATCTGGTCCGATTTAACACAGCAAGAAACGCGTTGATTGTCAATTCAAAAACTCCCTCGCCCCTGTACAAACTGTATCCAATACGACCGATGAATTATGGCCGGTCCCTTTTCGCTAAGTCCACAGTTTTGTTCCCGGCGATTTATGCACCGGTTCCAGTTTTGCTTCCCTCCGATTTCACCTCGGAAAATCGAAGCTGACCGCGCATTTACCATTCGCTGTACGTTTAAAACAATAGACTGGCAAATAAATCTTCATAGAGTTTCTGGCGGTGCCTTCCTTTCTCGTAAATTCGACGCCCCCGTGGTAAATATGAGATGCCGAGACACCAGGGGCAAGGGTCGGCCAGGGATCAGGCGAGCTTGCCGGCTTGAAAACCTAGAATTGCATCGAAGGAGGCCATATAAATTGCAAGAGGTTTAGAATACATTTACCACCTGAGGCATCAATGGAGCCCTGATGTGCAGGGAGTGTCCCATGGACCTTTATCAACGTTCGCTGCATTTGCTGCCCTTCTTGAAGGCGAGTTTTGGGTACAACTGACACGGCGCAGCAATTAGCGCGCCTGGGCGTAGACTAGGAGACCCGGGTTCAAACCCCGGTAGGAACAGAGACATTTCCCATTAAAAATATGTCACTAGTAGAGCACAAATTTAACAGATCCAAATTTACTGTAAAATATATTAAGTGTTACTTACTTTTCGTACTTTGAGTTCATTTTATGATCACTTTTTGCTATATGGATTTTTGCAAACCTCTTGATGACAATCAAAAAGAGGAAGTAATCAACATTGATGATATCAAACCTGCCGTTCCTATGTTCATTTACCTGCCATTGCAAAGCAAATTGTTTTAAACGTTTACACCTACTTAAAACACACGAAAGAAGAAGAGAACCCAGCAGATCTCTTTAGATAGGTATTTATTTAAACTCAAACATAATTTACATCATTTTAAATATAACATAAATTGTATTAAATAAATAAAATCTCACCGCGAAAGCCTAAAGGCTTGTATGCGAGAAATGAAAAAATCAATATAATTATTTTGTGTGCATGTGCTGAGCAGAATCTAAAAAAATAAAAGTATTTGTAATAGTATATCTACCATGTACATCACTAAAGAAAAGGAAACCCATACACATGTATGCAAGACAAAACAAGATTTTTACATAAAATTTAAATTAGACTTAGAGAAACAAACGAAATGTACATCGTTGAACAGAGCTGAGGAGTAGATATGACAAATAGGAGAAAAAGAAAAATATAGCTAGAAAATTATAAATAAATAATAAAAAGTTTTAATTTATTTTGTATAATTTATAATCGATCAATTAAATTTGAAAAATCATGACGATCCCTATTCATTATCATTGCTTTAATGTTCTTACAATAGGCTATGTAATTTGTGCAAGATTTCAAATCTGGCGTTAGCATGTTATATAATAAAGGTGCAAAAAAATCAATGTTTCTCTGACACAAAGTTTTTGTTGCAAATGGCACACAGGCCGAGTTGCTAGTCATTCCTCTTGTTACATATTCATGGCTGGGATATGTTAGTAAAAAGCTTCTGTTTTTGTATAAATATTTGTATATCATAAGTGCGTATAATTGCCGCAAGTCCATTAATTTTGATTGTTCATACAAAAGATCCGATGAATATCTGCAATGCTTGTTCATAATTACTTTTATAATAGATTTTTGCAGTATTTCAACGCATTTTATTGGCGGATCCCCAAACTATTATACCATAAGTTAATACAGACTGTATCAAAGCGTAATAAACTGTCACCAGATTTGAAATGTCCAAAATGTTTCTTAATTCTTTAAAATAAAAATATACATGCCTAATTTTATTACATAATTGTTCGCAATGAACGTTCCATCGCATGTGGGAGTCAAAAGTACACCCAAATATTTAATATTTAGTACTTGCTGTATTTCAATATTACAATTGCAATTTATTAGATCACAGGATGTTTTGTGCAATATTATGGATGTATATGGAGGTAGTGTTTTATTCTTAGCTGCAAATGGAACGTATTTAGTTTTGTCTGTATTTAGTGACAGCCCATTACACTCCAACCACCGGCCTACGTCAGAGAGAACTCCTTCAGACTTGCTCTTTACCTCGGCCCAAGTATTACCATTCACAACCAAAACAGTATCATCTGCATAACAATAGATCTTACACTCCACCGTACCCTCTAGCAAGTGATTAATATACATTAAAAAAAGTAAAGGTCCTAGTACAGTGCCCTGTGGTACACCATTCTTTACAGTCAGGGTATCACATACTCTTACATATTGGTCTCTATCAGTTAAATAACTTTTGAAGAGCCCTAGACTGTGACCCCTAACCCCGTATCTCTCCATTTTTTTCAATAGGATATCAAATTGAACAGTGTCGAAAGCTTTTCTAAGGTCTAAAAATATTGCCATGACTAACTTGTTACAATTTAAATTGGTGTATATTTCTTTAGTAACCCAGTACAAGGCATCATTTGTACCAAGACCTGGTCTGAAACCAAACTGGTTGTTACTTAAAGTATTATTCTTTACAAGAAAGTTGAGCAGTCTGGAGTGCAAAACCTTTTCAGTTATTTTAGCTAAGCCAGAAATTAAAGATAGACTAGAAACGGGCATACTATTTAGTTCTATTTGGGGAGTTCAAAAATGAAAAGTTAGTTGAAGAATCGAAGTTGAATCGATAAACGCTGTCATAATAATCAAAGTAATAATGAAGATATGTGAAATGTACGAAAAAAACCTTATACCTACTATAACCAACTAACACCGTCACTTCTATAAGCTGTTGAACATTATAGAAACTTCAATCCACAACATGACAGCGTTCATGTTGCAAAATCACTACCAGCTTGAACCAGTCTTGTAAATTGTATCGCTTTTTCGCTGCTTAAATGAAAAGTACGGCGCTTTACGATCTAAGTTTTGCCATTACATACACCTAAGCCGCTGAAAGCGGGACGGCGTTGTAGATCCTCGGAAACGTGTGAGAACAGACTGGAAGCACAAAGTTTAGCTTCATGTGATTTGCTTACTTTATGCTCTTACACCAAACGTATTCAAATTGAAAAAAAGAGAGAACAGATGATGTATATAACTTCCATATTATTATTATATTGAGAATTGAGAATTTACTTAATTTAGATGAGCACTTTTATTAAAAATTGACCAAATATTCTTATTGCTATAACCTTTTCTTTTGGGTGGGAGGGTGGTGAGAAGTGGCATGTAAATATCTGTCTGTGTGTTGGTTTTCTCTAAACCTTGGGTCCTATCTGTACAGTGTTTATTCTGTAAATTTGGATATCCAAGAAAGTTGAACTATCAAGATTTTAGCTTAAACTGAAAACTCTTAATCGCCACTTCTTTAAAGCTTTTCATAAACAAATTGGCTACTATAACATATAGGAATGTGGTGATGATAATAATAATACCCTGTATAAAAACAGATGACAAACAGGAGGGTTTCGAAACACATTCATTTTGTAAAAGCAATTCTCGGGCGCACCAGATAGAGAGAAAACAAATTGTCTTACCTATACCCTGCTGCCATTTATGAAATTCGCCATCCATTCATGTCACGAATTGTTGATTAAATTCCTTCGCCGAGGACCTGCGTCAAAATTCTGGTGTGCTGCACGAAATGCCGCATAAACAATTTGTTACGTAAATGAAGTGCGAAACTTTATACAAGGGCTGGATGAGGGCTTAATTATAGCGGTTATGACTTGGGTCTAACGTGTAGATTCGGCATAAGGCGGTAGGTAGGAATCGCGCAATTGAATAAATTGCATACGAGTTTGCACCTTTTGTTTGTTCCCCCACTTTCGGAGTATGTAACAGCAGCATTTGCATGAGAAATTGCATGGGAACTCCAACTTCTCTTCGTGTTTATGACTGTCTTCAGTGGGCATGATGTAATTTAGTTCCAAACATGATACCTGCATTACCTTTATTTATGATTCCTTATTGATTGATTGTAGCACATTACAGGATGTGCAAGAATAAACAAAAACTTGATTCTACAATATGGTGTGACATCGGCAAAGCTTTTTTCAGTTACATCATGAAGTTGACAATAGGTGTCGTGCTTTTAACAAGAAATCCTTTAGAGCATACTGAAAGGTAAGCGACAAATATGTAAAGTTATGTCTTGGAACCTCAATCCTATGAACTTAGTTCATACATATCTTTTCTAAATATAACCTTCTAATAAAGATAATTTGGCACAGATTTAATACCGAAAAGCATTTTTAATATTAAGCCAATTTACCTGCTAAATGTATTCAGTAATATTAATATTAAAGCAATAACGTACACAAGCCCTCTGTATTCTTTGTTGAGAACAGACAGACAATAATGAACTACATGCAAAATCATAATCTCCCATAA
Organism: Rhyzopertha dominica; assembly: GCA_025024175.1. Taxonomy (NCBI): domain Eukaryota; kingdom Metazoa; phylum Arthropoda; class Insecta; order Coleoptera; family Bostrichidae; genus Rhyzopertha; species Rhyzopertha dominica. The sequence goes on from QCXZ01000064.1 coordinate 62,979,085, forward strand.
TTAAATCTTGAGATCTACAGGCTTATTCAAAAGAAGCGTAACATTTTTGGCAAATACTTGATACGTGATTAAAGAAGGAAACGTTTAATGCTTGCTAAGACTAACAGAACGGTAAGAATTTTCTTATCGTTCTATTTACCGTACAGTTGTACATGCTGTATTTTATGTAGATGAATGTATGAATATGTCACATATCGAGATTTCAAAAAATTCATTTATGCTGATTTCTATGCTGACTTAATACATGTGAAGTGGGACACAATACTATACGTATCCGATATAAATGATAAATTTCTTAATTCCTGCATTCTGCAATTGTTTGATAAACTTGCACCAGTTAAAACTGAGGACCTAGGCAACATTAGTGAATGTTCTAGTAACATTAATTTAAAGTTGAACAGCAACAAGTGTTCTGTAGTATAGTTCGCGTCGAAATCGTCACAAAAATGTTTTGTGAAGGATGATATTAAAGTACATGTGGACCATAATCAACTGACTGTATATGAAAGGATCAAAAGTCTTGGTTTAAGTATAGATAATGACCTTCGTTTTAAAATTCACGTGTCTTCTGTTATTAAAAATGTTATGTTGCTTTAAAGCTCTTGTACCCTAATCATGTTATTCTCAACTTTAAACTTAGAAAAAAATTATGCGAATCTCTGGTAATCCCTCACTTACTTTATTATTAATGGTATACTTTCCTTGTCTTGATGCCGTTAATAAATACAGGCTTCAGAAGGTGCAGAATAACTGCTGCAGATTCATATTTGGACTAAAAATGTATGCTCATATCAGTAAGTGCATACGTAAGCTTAAATGGTTAAAAATTGATCAACTTTTTCATTACCATCTTGCAACTTTCTTGTTTCGTGTCTTTCGATCCTCTTCGCCAAAATACTTGCATGATAAGTTTCATAGTCGTCGCAGCTTGCATTGCACTGATTTATCTCTTAGATATGTCCACCATTTATCAATGCCTAGTTTCCGAACCTCCCTATACACACAGTCTTTTACTTATGATGCTATAAAATGTTATAATGAACACTATGATTTGTTTACTAAAATGTGCTCTGTAGAAAGTTTCGAAAAACAAATGATATATAGGTTAAGTCATTAGCTTGTAAATAGTCATAGCATGGTACTATAGTTGTCTATGTTTTAGGTTTGTTGCTCATATTGAATTAAGTTTATCTTTTTTTGGTGTTGAGTGGAATAGCTACGCTAGACGTCGCCCAATAGTATGGTTAAATAAAGTCCTATTATTATTATTATTATTAATGTAAATGATTTCTCCTTACACTAAAAGAGAAGTACATTTCCGAACTATGTTTTCTAAGCCTGTTGGTGATATCCTTCAATGAAAACCAATTGTTCACTATTATAACTTTGAAAAAAAAATGCAAAATAAGCTGACACACTGGCTATACAGTAAATGGTTACAGGAATGAAGTATTCTTTAGTCAATAACGTACAAACCCTTCCAAAAGTCGCAACAGCAACTTATAACATCCCAAGTATAGAATATTATTACTATATGATTTTAATTATTGTAGAAATCTGGGACACTCAGTACTTTACTAAGGAAACTATGACTATCATAGCACTTAAGTGTAGTTGTATTGATTTAGGACAGTTTATTTATAGTGTGAAGAAGCGCAAATATTGTCGAGGTTGGCATAAATTAAAATATAGAAGAGTGTTAAAATACTAGTTAGATAATAGCGAACTTTACAAGTAAATAATGTTGTGTTTTTGTATTTCCTATATTGAATTTCTTCGTATTTCACTCTATCAGGTTGCAGAAATCGTAAAAATTCAATCGGCTGCTACGTGTTTCAATCGATGAAAAATTAAGTGAGGGCAAAGCCGGCATTTTCAAACAAGGTTAGGTCGCTTAAAATTTAATCGGTCAAAAGTCCAAACGATGCTTTTGCATGTCTTGCTCAATATACGTCTATCAGTATATGATGATATGAAATAACAAAAATAATGCATCGATAGCTTAGATGTACAAAATTACTGACATCCGCAGGTGTATATGGAGTTGTCCTCTGTTTCAAATGAAACATGTGCTGTTTCTCAAATGACTTATTCAATTACCACTAGGTGTTCTTATGTCAATATGTACGAGGGGGGACCCAATAGAAACCGGACTCCAAGGGCGCTGCCATTGGTAGACGTAGTACAGGGTTCTCCCGCTGGATGGAGTTAGCAGAGACCTTCATGAAACAGCTGTGCAGACGGCGTCAGTGTAGACCTGATCCCGCAAGCGTGGTGTTGTGTGTCTCTGACTGTTGGCGGGTTACCCCTGCGAAGTCGTTATGGCAACTGTGTGAAATTTTGTTTCCTGGGAAAAAAATCTGCAACGGAGACACACCAAATGCTTCAGGAGGCTTTCCAGGAGGACGCTATGAGCCGCACACAGGTTTTCGAGTGGTTTGGGCGCTTTAAATGTGGTGAGATGAATGTTGAAGACCAAGCTCGTTCTGGACGCCCTTCAACATCGCGAAACGAGGAGAACATTGAAAAGATCAACGAGGATCGTCGCCAAACGATCGACGAAATTTCAGCAGAGGCAGTGAGTGAGGATTTGCACACACACAGGAGCAAAAAACCATCCGCAAGAATGTGTGTCAGGATTTCAGAACAGAGATTGCACGTGATCCAAACTTCTTGAACAAAGTCATTACAGGGGATGAGAGTTGATGTTAGGGGTATGACCCAGAAATCAAGCAAGCGTCAAGTCAATGGAGGACTCCCATCTCTCCCAGACCAAAAAAAAGCAAGGCAAGTGAGGTCAAATGTGAAGACGATGATCATTGTTTTCGTACCCCCTGGCCAGACTGTTAACTAGCAGTTTTACTTGGATGTTTTAAGGCGACTGCGAGTGGATGTGCGGAGGAAACGTTTAGAACTTTGGCGATCAGGTGATTGGTTTCTTCATCACGACAACGCTCTAGCACACATGACCTTATGAGTGACCCACTATTTGGCATCTCAGAGATGGTCTGTCGTTCCCCACGCTCCGTATTCGCCGGACCTAGCCCCGTGCGACTTTTTCCTATTTCCACAAATGAAAAAACGTTAAAGGGGAAGCGTTATGATGAGAAGGAGGCGGTAAAAACAGCTTCGCAAAGGGCACTGGACAATATCAAACTTGAAGAGACTTGACAAGTGCATCGCAAATTATGGAGAGTATTTTGAAGGTGACTGAAGTAATTTTGTATAAAGGTTTATAAATTATACATTATACATGAGAGATTCGTATACCAGACATGCATTTCGTAATCTTCGCGATGTCACCCGTTCTTCAATCTCGAAGCACGCGGGATATAAATAAATTCGAATCATTATTCACCGATGTGGTAAAATTAAATTCAGATTCCATCGCCTTCCCGGTACAGAAACGTCATTTGTATGCATACAATAACAGCTCGCGCTGAAGGGTACACGAATATCGAGCGGAAATTTCATTTGTGCCTCTCTGTAAATATTCATAAATCATTTGCTCGCTTTTAAGATCGACGAAAAGAAACATTTTTTAAAAAGTTCGGCGTTTCCTGCTAACCGGCGCTGAAACACGCGTCAAGCCCGTAAAAAGGTAGATTTATCAATGCAATGTGTATAGATCGGGCACGAAAGGTCTTGTAAAGTGAATTAGTAATATTCAACACACTTAAGTATCGGTCGAGGGCTATGTGTGAGCTAACCTCTTGAAATTCAGGAAAGTGCATACCAACAAAGTACCACAAGGATTTAAAATTGATGACAGATAAAGCTAAAAATAGAAATAGCAGATTTACACCGGAAAAGGCAAAAACTACAGTCAATTTTTGTTGAGGACATCGAGAATTAAAACCGTTCTGTTCTCCTGTGCACTGGAATTTTTCGCAGAGAGATTAGTGAAATAATGAAACAGAAATACCAAGGGTTTATCCACATGACACCAATTTACTACGCATAATGGTCAGGAAAAGTACAGTATAATAAAAGTAATATTTCATTTTCAAGTATTAAACTTGATCTGTTTGCATTTTCCGACTTTCAGGCAGACTGTTGTATAAATTACATAGTTATACAAAAATGACCTGCGAAACAAGGTGGTACGATATCTAGGAACTGATAGTGAAGATAGATTCCTTACKTTKACGTTTATGCCATCAGATCTAAAGTGAAACTTGCCTCGGAGGAATGGAGGTGAGGAMGTTACCAACATATTAAAGAAAAACACTMACCAACTATACCTATAATTATCATCTACTGTAAGCCAACCCACTGCCACTATTCTTTGAGACACTCTTTCATTACGGGGTATGCGATAAACGAATCTACGAAAGCTATTCTGGATTTTCTGTAATCTTAATTTAGATATTTTATCCAGACATGAGTAAAACACAATGGAACCGTAATTAAAGATGGACAACGCTAACGATTCACAAAGTTTCTTACGCATTCTGAAATTTATTAAATATCTGTTGCAATACAGCAGTTTCAAAGCTAGATAAGCCTTCCTTACTATGCCGGCAATATGTTGTTTAAAATTAAGATCGCTTTCAAATATTAAACCTAAGTTTCTTACGCTGTTAACAACAGTCAATGGTTGATTATTAATATTAATTTTAAAATCTGTCAATATGGACAGAACAACATTCTTGCACACTTTTTCGGGTTTAACTTTAAATTATTGTTTCGAGAATAATCAGCTGTAGCCCTTAGGTCACGATCCACGAGCTCGCAGGATATCGCAGTGCTTTTAGGATTGAAAGAAAATTGTAACTGCGAGTCATCTGCATAACACTGAATACTACAATTTTTAACCCAGTTTGGGGGGTCTGCGGTGTATATAAAAAAAGTAATGGGCCCAGTACTGAGCCTTACGGCACACCAGAAGGAATGGAACGGCTTTCAGATATATTATCACCGAAAACGACAATTTGGGATCGACTACGAAAATATGAGTAAAAAAACCCACAGCCACGTCATCGAATAGCAAGCAATGATATATGGTACCAAATGCCTTGGAGAAGTCGAGCAGTACTAGACCCGAAGAATTTGAGCTATCTAGTGCCCTAAAGACATTATCCGTGACATCAGCTAAAATAGATGTACTATGTCCCTTACGAAATCCTGATTGGGCAGAAGATATAATGTTGTTTGAGAGGACATAGTCATAAATCTGCCTTTGAGCTATTTTTTCTCAAAATTTTCGGCAGCACTGGAATTTTAGTAATGGGGCGTAGATCAGTTACACTTTGTGGATTAGTTTTCTTTGGAAATAACCAATTTCATATGCCTAATATGTGGGCAAATTGCAGGTAAACACAACTGAATCATCTTTGTATTTGTATGATCGGATCCACTAGCATTATATTTTAAGCTAAGAATAACCTTATATACTTCATCAGTGGTAGCCATAGCAAAGCTAAATTTCAGAGCTCTATAGAATTTATTTCTACAAATCATTGTGGCTAGATGTTTTCCATTACAGTTTGATTATAATATAGCCTCCAATTTTTAGGGCAGATCCAGTATCCAGTTTGAATCGTCTTTATAAGTAGCGATCAAGTAGAAATGGCAAACGCACATCAAACCTTTGTCTGCCATCACATCTGCACAACATGCTGTTTTGTCTTCAGTCCCGTAAGCCGGCTGCCAAGCGCATTATGAATGCCCTCTGCATGACCGCCCCTGTAATTATTCTGCGGTCCATGTTTATGAAACTTGTATTATTACTGCGATCGCCACGGGTCTAAATTAACCGCCGGCGAAGCTCACACGTGGGATGCACAAGTCGAGTCCCATTTGCTCGACCGATGGCATGGCAACTGCGACAGGAAGGGGTGGGCTTTTTGTTTTGTTTGAGTTTGACGAACATCTTGGGGTGCCGCAAAGTTCCAGAGAGCTGAACAGTTGTTGGGATGCTGTTTTTCTTTGATCGAGGTAAATGACAGGGAAAATTTCTGGTAAACGGCGATTAAAGTTTGGGAGATTTGAATGAATAATTAATGATTTGTTCGCAAAGTAATGGTTCCGGAGATATGAAATTTTACTTCTTCTCTTGATCAAGTTTTCGATTTTTTTTTAAATATCCTTTCGATTAATTGCCTTAAAAAAGCTTTTACCCGTTTTGAGGTTTATTTTCTGTGAAGTAAATAAACTCTTTTAAGAAAATATGGAAAACTCTTAAAACACGCTCCAATTCATGATAATATAATAATATTATGTACTGTATAGTGTATACAGCACTCTTTGGCGTATACACAATTGAAGGTATCCAATTATGTTATTTGACATAACTTTAAGTTGTTTTGTCTTTTGATGATTGTTGAGATAAATCAAGTTACTTTTGTCTTCAATGGATTAGGGCACAAGTGTCAGGGATCTCGCATTTGCGCTTTATCCATAATAGATACATACATGTATGTATTTATTCTGGATAGAATATTGAAGAAAACCACAGAAAACTTCAATCATATCTCTATTGTCTTAAGCCAGTCTTTAACACCTTCAACACGATGGGTAGACGCAAAACCACCAGGCTATGCTGTATGGGGGCATCTGTTGACCATATGTCCAATTGTTTGGAGGGGATCTCCACATTCACAAGAAGGGTTGATAGATGAATCCCATTTATTAAGAAAAAACCTGCATTTCCCATGACCAGTGCGAAGGCGATTCAGAGTGACCCAAGACCTTCTTGGGAGGTCAGTTCCTGCTACCTCTTCCGTAGGATCGTCTATAAGCTGCTAAATATATCATGTTTCTTAAGTTGCCAAACAGAACACCATCCATCTTCAATGGTATAAGGAAGTTAGCCGAGTTGTAGGTAGCTCTTGCAGATCTCGGGAAATCAGAAACTTATTAGGAGCTGATTGATATTTTTGCCAAGCTTTACATGTAGCAAACTGTCTGCGAATCTCCGGAGGAGCAATGTTTGAAAGAATGGGAAGCCAAGTTAATGGAGTTGACTTAATTCTTCCAGTGATTAGTCGCATTACAGTATTTAACTGAGTGTCAATTTTTCCTGTGTGATGACAGCAGTACTCAGCGGTGCAATAAAGCAAGGCAGTTGCAGAAGTACGGAGTACATTTACATTTACACCCCAAAAGAATAGGCGACAAACCTGCTGCAAACCCCTTTTGCATTTGATGTGTCGTATAAGCTAAATTTCACACCATTAGTATATTTAAATAAGCTTTACCTACATTCCAGTTTGAATATTTGTAGTTCCTAAAATAACCGTCATTACATTTTGAATACATAATTATCATTTAAGCGAGGCTTTTCAAACGAATGTGGAACTACACCTACTCACAGGGATCCTTTTAACCTTATAAATAGAAAACAGACTGCACATTCCGAGAAATGAAATGTGTTCACAAAGACTCGAGTTTGAATGCTATTTATCCTGAAAAATGGAGTCCATCCAACTGTCATGGAACGAGAAGACAATGGAAATCGAGTTTCTTATTCCGCTTATAAGGAACAACAGAAATGTAATGAACGTGTCACGGTATATATAAATCATGTTTAGAAATTCCGCTTCATTCGCGACGTTAAAGATATTTCGAAAGTACTCGTTCAAGCGGCATATATTTGGATGCAAATATCAAATTAATGCACAGGTTACTGTAGCAAATAATTTTGGTTGGGTAACCACCGATGCAATGCCAAAAATGATTAAATGCACAATGCACATCATTTGCAATGCGCTACCTGTCCCTGTTTCCGATTAAACACAAAACTAATTATGCAGCGACGACAATGCGGTTTCAATTTGCTAATTAGAGTGACTAAACAGTGATACCCCTGCCAGAAATTACGTAAACTACCGATATTAAATTAACGTGGAGATACAGTAAACCAAACACCAGTTCTAAGGTGAAATATCGTCAACAATTTTCTACGGATTTTAGGTCGAATAATGTTCCACAAGCAGCTTTGCACAAATATAATTCGTCGGCTGAAATGAACCCGTAGCTTTCACGGGTCAGAGTCTTTCATGATACTAAAGGACTGCAATATTCCTAATTGAAAACGAGCAGACAGGTCCGGCTGAATAAACAGAAAGACATTTACTGAAATTTATCGAATGAAAGAGCTTTTTCAGCCCAAAATCATTGCTAGCAGCTATTGACTCGGGAGTGGTAAACATAATCTTTTCAACATGAGGTAGTATATATAATCAGGGGCGCCGACTCCATGGGTGCTCGTGTGCTCCAGCACCCACGACCAAATAGGCTTCAACACATGTACCATAAATTCAAACTGACTTATCACAGATATAAAAAAGAACTCTTTATCAAATTTATCAAATTAGAGCGTCTACAGTGCTGTCAGATGATTCAAGCCCACCCAGCCTTGTTTTAGAATTTCTTGTGAAAGCAAGTACGTGGAAATGTTGCTCAGTTTTTTAATATCTGATTTTTTTATTTATTATATTGGAATTTTGATCTATGTGAACCATTTCAAGTATTAATCTCTTGTTTGTATTACTTTCTTTATCCTAAATTTTCACATTATCCCACTTAATATGATGTCCATGTATTCAGTAAGTGAGCATCTATCCCTTTGTTTAGTTATATCACTTTTGTAGACGGCCAATCTACTAACCATCCATTGTGATACCTGTCCTATGTGTACTTGCCTTCACAATCCTCACATTCCAAACATATATTATAGAACATTTGCATGATATTTTGCAGGTATTTTTGATTTTAGTGTTGCGAGTATGGTTGAGCCATGCTTCTTGTTCTCAATTGTAATTTTTATGTTTTCATTTTTTAAACGTTCTGAATAATTTTGTTGTCAATCCAGTAATGTTTGTAGGTTTTTGTCAACCATAGGATCATGATTTACCCTCTGCCCTACGTCACTCTGCATACTACCGTTAGCTGTGTTTGCGTTACATGAAGTGTTGATAAGTCAGTAGCAGAATAGACGATTTTATTTATCAACGCTCTCGGGTATGAATTGTGTATTAGTAAATTTTCTAATTTTTTAAATTTTTTCAATAAATTGTGAATATTTTATTTTAATAATTCTATGTTTCATCTGTTTTACGAAGTTTATTTTAACTTGTATCGAATGATTTGAGCCGTAGTTTATATACCTCCCCGATGAGGTTGGTTTCCGTTACCAATACAGTATTATTTTATAATTTTTTAGTATATCTTTGGTTTCAAAAAAGAGTACTGCACATTCTACTTCTCGTTCTGTAGTGAATTGAACACAGTTTCTTTCATAAAAAAGTTTGTCGATGACTAATGCTGGTACCAACAAAGGCACTAGAACAAATCTAGCATTTTTGTACTTATTTTTTTCCTCTTACCTATTGAGCTCTATTGGACGGATTCATAGATACTATTTTCACGATTATGTTAGCATGAGCACCCACGAGGTTTTCTAAAAGCTGGCGCTCCTGTATATAATCATATCCTCTTCTATCTTTGGGTGTCGAGGCTATGAGATAACATAATAAACATTATTGAATATAACCATAACAATAAATGCAAAATAAAACATTAACAATACAAGGAATATAAGAAAAATTTGTAGAAAATTTACAAATATCGTATACAGAAACAGATTTATATTTATCTGAGCTGTTTAGTATACACCATTGGTAGTGGACTTTGATGTAAGTTCATTTTTTTTTCTATTTCTACTAATTTGAATGCAGTCTTCAAAAAAGCGTGAGCAACTAAATACATATTCAGCTAGTATTTTTTGTTATAGCCATCACAACTGGAAAACCAGATCACAAGTATTACTCTAATTCTATCTAATTAATTTGTGACTAAATATTCAAAATAACACAGTTAATAAAATCAATAATATATACTAGGTGTTAATATACTACAAACAATAAGTTTATGTTAATTTTCAGAATTGTCTGTTATTATTTCTTTTATTTCCTGTTATCTATATTATGCACACACATCGTTAATCTGTGGGATATACAGTTATTGGAAAAATTAAGTTTTGTATGTTTGTTCTTTATTTTTTTTTACATTATGTATGTAAAATCTGGCTGGCACTTAGTTAATTTCCCTTCATTTACTATTTATGGTGATATTTACATTTGTTTCTTTAAGACTTCTGCCAATACTATCTGCTACCAGTGAATGTAAGAAAGTGGTGCAGTTCTTTTATAAGTTGGGGCTTCGTGCGTTACTTTGAATTTGTATTTCATTTTTGGGCATTAGAATCTACAACATAATGCTCCTAGTACATAAATAGCTATTATGTACTTCATGGCATATTTCTTTTTTTTTATTTTCACAAATCCATTTCCAATAAAGCGAGTCTTCACTCCAAAATGTTTAACCACCAAAAATTTTCCAAAAGAACGATATTTAATAAGGTAAGACACGACTGGCGGTTTCTCTCCAGTGCGTTCGTTCCTTTTTCACCTGAGAAAATCAAGCCGATGTAGCAGGCCCCACATCTGATTTTCATGCGTTCTAAAAAGCCCGCTTCCCGGTGATTAATTATTTAGAACCGAGCTTCGAAATTCCTGGGAGCAGTTTTTGCCACGAAAGCAACTATTCCAAGTTTCCACCTGCCATTACAGCAGTTTCGCAATTTGTCTGCCTCCAGCGCTCTGTGGCAAACTCTCGTCGCATTATCAACGACAAGACGCAGCTCTTTTGGCGCTTTGTGAAGCCGTACCCATGTGTGTAACACAAGGACAAAATATTTTATCTACAATTCCTTTGTGAAGGCATCACTGCCTGATTCAGTTGGCACTGGCTGAGTTAAATAATCAAGCTTATTATACCTGTGATTGGAGTAATGATAGTTTTGTAAAAAGGATACAGAAGCTCAATTAAGACACGTAGATTACAAATTTATTATTTATTCTGTTCGTTTACACGAATAAAATGGGTAAATTCTATAAGACGATTCGTCCTTTTCGTGACTAAGACATCGTAGAAAGCCAGCTTACCTTCTTTCTCGGTCTCTGTAGTAAGCTTTTTTATGCTTGGGTGCCTATTTAGATGTTGCAGGAACTATCGAAGAGAGTCTCTGAAATTGACCATCAGACAAATTTCCAGCAACTTAGCATCACAAAAATCTGATGTAAGGCTGGAAAACCATGAATTACTATGGGATATGGATCCCTTACAGCTGTTCACCAAAGCTGAAATGAGAAAGAGGACTATATCAGCTTATTTGTACTCATCATTCAAATTTTTATAAAGTTCGACCTGTCTAAATAAATATTAAAGCCATCGCATTCAGATTCAAGCTGATTATGGCAATTAATTTGGATGATTGGTACTAAATCTGTTGAAGTCTTAGTATGTCATCAATTACAAATGGACCAGAGCCTTCTCAATATAGAGATAAGTAATGAGAAACCACTAAATGAGCTCCCGTACACACATTTACATAATTTGACCTAATGGTCATTGCCAAAGAGCGTTATACTAAACTCATATGTGTAGAKTTTTGTTAACGTCCCTTTTTTACAGGGGTTGTAAGTTAGAGTTGTTATATTATCTCGCTTGGATTTTGATCCAACAAGATCTAGGCACTGCGTAACTCTTTTATCTTCTGCAAGGATCTTATATCAAAAGCAACAATCAACACCCAATGGCCATGGGATATAATCGTGTTTCACGTTTCTGACTTCCAAGTGAGCCCTTCTTCTGTCGTGTAAGTACAAAAATAAAACAGCCCCATTAAAATCGTTCCAGCCCCCTCAGTCTTGGTAACTCGGCTTTGTAATGAACGAGTGCCGCAAACCTTTTAGAAGTTTATAAGAGTGGCTAAAGGATCAAAGGGCGCGCGACATCAAGGAGTTTCCCGACTTCAGCAGAAAATGCCCCTGTCGATAAGTTATTCGAGGAAGATTCTATTACAGCCGACATAATGCGGCAACCAAGTACTTAAATCTAAAATCGATTACCTGCCGTTATGATAATCCGGTAAAAGCGGAGCTGGAATCGCCAGGTTTTTGATGACGGCGTGCGTTTGCGGCTTTCGAGAAGACAGATAAAAAAGTATGGTATCGAATTGCTCTTTGCTTCATGGGGATTGTTCATGTTCTTGTTTCTGTTTTTAGTTGTTGAGCTACAAGCATTTAATGGATATAACTGTCAAATGCGAATGTACCTTCGGTAATTCACGCACTCTTTTATAGTTCATTCAAATGTGTCTCTCTTCGTGTTAATTATGCTTTTGAAGGAAAGAGGCATCAACGTCTTCATTGAGAATTAACTAAGAGAATTAATTAATTATTAATATTAAATGAAAACTGTCACTCTTTATCCCTCTCTTCTAAATATGGAATATTACTGCACTGTTAGCAGGAGCAGGTTATGTAAATATATATAAATGGGACTTCACGAATCTTCCTTTTCACTGGAGGAACAGAATGAAATCTGGAGGACTCATGTCAGGGCTGTACGGGGGATGTGGAAGAATTTCACAGCAGTTTCTTTTCGCAAACTCCTTTGGCTGACACTGCTTTATGCGATAGGCGTTATCGTGCAAGAGGATTACCCCGCTGTCTTTCATATCTCGTCTACATTTTTGGAATCATGAATTTAAATTTTCTACAAAGAAGACAAATACATTTGTCTTTTAGCATTTGTCTATTGCTTGTTTGTCCATTATTGTAGCTACAATAGCAGCAAAAGTGTTGTCGGTAGCAGTAGGAGGTCTCCAACTTCTGTGGTCGTCTTTAACACTAGTCCAACGCATCTGGAACGCTTACTCCATCAAGTTACTGTTGAACTATCCACACACGACTCCTGGCAAGCTTCTTGTAATACACCTTTTTTTGCGAAGTGTTTGAATTTTGATATACTCGTATTAATCAGCTAGAGTGACTCGTTCCATTGCTTTAAACTACCCCGATTTGAGAAATTTTACACATAAACTGAGTGAACTACTCGCACTTTATATATAGCTGAGTGATGTCCCAATGCTAGAATTTTGTAATTCGACAACACTTGTTTTTTCACCATCGCCAGTTCAGCGTATTTACGCAGCACATTCACAATTAATGTTTCAATTATTTCTCTTATGACCTCATGTGCTTTCGAACTAGGTAATAAAATACAGCTCTACTCTATTATTAAATTTAGACAGCTTTGTATTAGCAGTTTGTTATTTTGTCGATAGTACAAGCGCGGTAATAAATAACCAAGATGAAGCATATACTTGTACAGTGCTGTGTGGCAGAGGACTTTTATAATATTGTTTTATAATATGTTGCGATTTGAAAGCTATGAATATTAATAATTTTTTTGCTTAGAATTTGATTACTATTCCTTGATTTGATTTGAGTTTCTTAAAAAAAATACAGGTATTGTTCGGTACTTTAATACAGGATGTTATACGAATGATAATGACCCTGACGAAATTAAAAATGCAACTCAAAATACTCTCATAGCCAATGTGGCTATTTTACATAATGGTATTATTTTAAAAATAAATTGGGAATCCATGACGGCTATGCGCCATGGTTCCTGTCACTGTATTTATTAAAAGTCAAAACATTGTGAATACATTTCAAATGATGAAAAAACAGATATGATTTTGATTTATGGTGACTGCTGGAAAAATGTTTCCGCTGCTGCCCGTTTATACAGACAACGTTTTCCAAATAGAAGAGACTGGCTTTTTGTAACTTTTTTCGGGAACACCAAAATTTGAATGTGAGATTTTATGACAACACTTGCTTCTCAGATGAAGCAAGATTTTCTAATAATGGTGGAGTTAACAAACATAACCTGCATTATTATGCGCAAGAAAATCCACGTTGGACTCGAGAAGGACATTTTCAAACTATCTACTCGACGAATGTCTGGTGCGGAATATTGGGTGATCAAATTGTTGGGCCTTATTTTTTTCGCGATAGTTTAAACGGCAATACTTATCTAAATTTTTAAGAAACATTTTACCCCGGTAGTTCGCCAAAATTTAAATTTACAAGTAAGACAAGATCTATGGTTCCAACTAGATTGGGCACCTGCGCATTATCATAGAATAGTGCGAAATCATCTTGATTTGGTTTTGCCTAACCGATGGATAGGAAGACGTTCAATTAATGGTGAAAGGGCAAGTATACCAAACACCAATTGAAAGTGTAGAACATTTGCATAATAAAATACGTGATGCATGTAGATCCATCACTCCAGAAATGTTAATGGATGTTAAAAGATCGTTTTGGACACGAATTCAAGCTTGTGAAAACAGCGGAGGGCGACATTTTGAGCTTTTATTATCCAATACCAGATTTACTTAAAGCAAATGATTGAAGTTTATGTCAAAATTTACGAATTTATACAGCTCTCTACGTTTTATATTTTTAAGACGATGAACAATTATCAATGTTACCTCTGCAAATGTTGCATTTTTAATTTCATCAGGGTCATTATCATTCGTGAAACATCCTGCATAGTTACTGTAACTTTTATTCAAAAAATTTTCTCCAAGAACAAATTTGTAGCAGGAAGATATTATGTTAAAGACTCACTCGCAATGAAAAACAAAGTAGCAAGTGACTGGAGTGTTCCCTTAAATAATGTGTTAACTATTTTTCACGAGTAACGATAAGATGAACAATAATCTCTTGGAGGAACAAATTTGAAAATTAGCGTAACTATATATTCAACATGTTACGAGTACATGTTTAAATAAATGACAAAGTATTTTTGTAACCTCAATACTTCTATTATGCCGTTTGATGTGTTAAAGTCAGGCAATTAGGACCTAGTGGAAGACAAATACTCGTGGAAAACGTTATTTATTCACTGCACCTAATCGCGTTAGTAGCGACATGTGTTCCTTTGCGCAGATCCACATGGAAGTCTTATACAAGCTGTAATTAGCATCGCAGCTATACGTCACTTATGCCTAATTAATGGTAACGGTTGCGAATTTCCCCAGTTGATGTCTCTTAGGATACCGCATACTCCCTTAATTATTCATGGGCCTTTGGTACAATGCTCAGTCGGCAACGGTGTACAACATGTTTAGATCTAACTCGCGTATTAACGAACATTTCGGGAAGCTTGTTAATTAAATTTTGCCACCATAGGAGCGAAAACGCAGTTCTTGCTTTGATTTTCGAATCTGAAGTAATACTGCTGCAGTGTAGGAGCATGACGTAGCACGTAAGTCAATTAACATTAGTACAGAATCGTAAGCGAAGTAGTTAGTTAGTATAGTTACGTAGAATAGCATAAACAACAGCCAATAAAGTGTTTACAACTCGTGGACGTGAAGTATCATCTGAATATACACCCAACATTTCACTGCTGATAAAACGAGCATGATCTGCCCACACCCGGTGTAGGAAGGAACGAGAGGCCTAATAAAAAATTAATACACCTTCTTGCATGTCCATACAACTGAGTAACCAGTAGCTACCATTTATTATGGCCACCAATTTATAGGTATTGGTAATCTAATTTAAAGGCTCAATTTTTGAACTCTCTAAGGCATTAATGTTTATATTATGATGTGGACTCCATGCAATACTTGCATGTTCCAACTGTTCTCAATAATCAAAATTGTAGAGTAAAAAATACCAGCTATTTAGGCCGAACCCTCGTTTTTATCTATATTATTTGCGGAAGTTTGTATACAGGTGAAAGTAACATTTGAAGTGGCTGTGCAATTTCGCGTAACTAAGACTAAAAGATATTGTTTACTTGACAGCAGACGTTAAAATTATAGAATWTTGTATTGAAGAATTAAAAAATGACTAGAGCAAAAGCTATTGATCCGAACATTCGTTCAATTATAATTCGTTTAAATAAATCCGGCAGATCTAATGCACAAATTGGACAGTTATTGGGGTTGTCAAGATACAGTGTTCGCAACTTAGTGCAGTTATTCAAATCAAGCAATAATGTCGAGCCTAAACAGAGGTATGTGAAAAAGTGCACTTACTGATACTGTGATCGGAGGGCGTTGAAACGAATAATTAAACAGAACAGGAGGGCAAACTACGGTCAACTAAGCACACTTTGAAGTGATGCTGCAGGAAGACATGTTTCGAGATCCACCTGTCACCGAGAAGCACAAAGATGGGGTCTTGGAAATTACAATGTAAAATCTTTTGTTTTTAACTTTTGAAATGTTTTCAACAAAAATGTGTTTTTGTTGTCTATGCCAAGCAAAAGCCACTGTTAACAACGCAACAAAAAAATCGGTTGAAGTGGGTAAAAGAACATAGAACTTTTTAACGTGACGTTCACGAAACAACAATAAACAAAAGCTCTCGCGATTGATCCCAGGTTAAAGATTGCGCGCGAATATTTGGAGGTAATTGAGTGACTCTCTAGCTCTGTGGAGACGGGTCGGGATTATCAAGAAATTGACCAAATTATTCCGTTAGAAATGTGAGCGCCACTTGGTTTATTTACCTCCAAAATATTTATAAATAACAAAACCAAGAAAGTTGAGCGGAAATTCAATCACTAGAAGAGCTGAACTGCCTAAGCGTCGCTAATTTACCAACAAACATAACTAAAATTCCCAAAACACCACCCTAAGTGATTCAACCGCAACTGCAAGAGACGAGTATAAAAAAAACGTACGGTTTCACACAAAATCAACACAAGATTTATTGCCAGAAGTGTGAATATAAAATTAGAAATGAATTTAATATATTAAAATGCAAGAGGATTATTAAATTAAATATACGCTATAAAATAACAAGGTAAGTATCCTTAAAAAAATAAAGCTTATTGGATTAATGAGGTAAGTATGCGTTCGCGATAATATGAATACAATTTTTATAAATGTACCTTTTCTTTTGTTTCAGGGATAGCGATGGAATACCGTTAGTGTGCACACGTACGTTTACAAGTTCTTCCCTTTACAAATTGTTCTTTCAGAAATAAAAAAAAACAAGTGAACAAGTGAGATGTATAACTGGCGAATTAAGTTAAGTCTGATTTAAATGTTATATAATATTAAATTATATATGTATTTTACACTTAAACAATATGTAATATTAATTAAAATTTCATTTACTGTACTTTATCAGACGAAATCTTAATAAACAATAATTGAATGACGTTGATCTGGAGTAAGTTAATTTATGATCTAAATGTTGGAAAGATTAAGCTATATAAAATCTCGGCAAAACCGCATAAAACCGTCAATTTGAACTAGAAACTAGTGTTGACTTATCTGTTACGCAAGCAGTGGGTTGAATCCTAGGGGACGTTGAAAATCCCTCGATTCGGGACTGAGCTAGTTCGGTTCTGGTAAGATGACCTTCGGAATCCCTGGCGTGTTCGATAGAATGTTCGGGAAAACGTGGTATGATCAGCGGCCTCCAAGGAATCCAGGAACCAGTCAAGGGAAGCAATCGTTAACAAAAGCAGTTCGAACGATCGATCACAATCAAGAACGTGAAAAGAACCATCTGAAGAGGGTTCTCACAAGAAGCAATATCGAGCGAAACGTGTGGCGTTGTGATTTAAATCCCGCAAAAGCGGCTTGGACGAAGCTCAAACGAAACAACCAATAGCTTCTAGCGTCCAAATAGAATTCGCTGGTCGGATAATCCCAAAACTTTTGGATGAACGTTACACAATATGTTCATCGACCGATCAGCGAATTTTCACAACACACCTGTTTCAAATGCTACCAAATACGAATCTAAAGGCTCGTGGAAACCACACTGATTCGCATTAATCTCTCGCGGTTTTTGTCGACGGCGCGGTAAAAAGTGGTCCACAAGAAGCATATTCCACTGGAAATGCAGGTGCGAAAGGAAAAATACTTTGAAGAGAATTCTGGCTATACGGGGGAAGTTCAGAATACTAAATCGAAACCATTAGAAATATTTACGTTGCGAATGTATTCCACAGGAAATGCCGACGTGATTAAACGATGGAAAACGCAAAAAAGACAACTCCAACAATACGGGGAAAGTTGAAAATGTTATTTGGAAATATTTCAAAAAATTATTGTAACAACTTGGAGTCCTGAACAATGGAACAGTGTACATTGGACCGACGAGTCTAGATTTGAAGTCTGTGTAGGCGGCAGTCGCAGCAGAATTATTCGGCAAAAAATGAAATTTATCATCCAGATTGTCTGAAGGGAAAACTTAAATTGCCAGCATCTATTATGGTGTGGGAATCAATGTCTGCAAGAGGAGTAGGAAAATTACATTTCATTGAGGGCATTGTGAACACCGAAAAATATCTTAAGTGAATCTTTGCTACCCACCAGGGACGAGTCATTGACGTCAAAAAATGATTTTGTTTTTCAACAAGATGACGCTGCATGTCGTGTATCCAAAATATTTTTGCAGTGGTTCACCGACAACAGTATTCGACTTTTAAAATGGGTATCCAGTAATCCTGACCTTTCTCCTATAGAAGCTTATGGCACATCATAAAAAAAACAACTGCCAGGTCCATTCCCGAATTAAGGCATAAACTTCAATTTATACGGGATAAGTTCACACCACAAGATTGCCAGAATTTAGTGAATACAATGCCAAGAATAATAACAGCTGTTATAAAAAGTAAAGGCGATGTTACTCAATGGTAGCCTTTGAAGAAGTTAAGTCAGTTGTTTGTAACTCAGGTTTTCTCATGATTTGCTTCAACTTGGTAGTTAAGTAGAAATGAAATGTTTGAATTAGACTAATGAATAATTGATTAAGTGGGAAATGTTTCAAAAGTTGTGGTGAAAAATAATTAAATATCTGTTTTCATAATAGCATTACAACTACTGTCCATTAAATACGAACTGGGCCAATTGAAATGGGACTGGGCTCGTATAGGAGCGCACTCAAACAAAGATAGATTGAGTATATTAATATGTTCATAATTAATGACCATAACCGAGGTGGCGTTTGTAGTTAGTTTCATGACCATCCAGTCAATCAGCATCCAAATATTTACAAACCGCTTTGGCTCCGGCCGTAAAGCAATAAGGACCTTCGGGCACGGACCGGAGATAAATTTACATGGAAATAAAATTAATTCAAGCGCCACGGCCTTCGTAACTTCCGAACGGGAAACTTTTAAATTAGGCACGGGAACACGAACGATTAACCAGTAAGAAATGTTATCCCGACGGGATTGAGGAATCGGGATGAATACTTATCGGTTTTTTTTATGACGTCTGATACATTGCAGATTCCGATTGGATCTGTGGGAATGGACCGCATCTGCCCCCGCAAACACCRCAATCAGGCATTGCCGCCGCACCCTCGACTATTGACTAGAGCAATAATCAGGGAAGGGAGATCAGGGGCGATTTTTTACTCAGACGTCGCCTGATTGAATCCGTTAGGAGAAAAAATTGGGCGGTGGGGGTGCATGGGATAATTTGGGAAAGCCCGGCTTAAATAGAGAATACTGAATGATAAAAAATTATTTCGCCAAAGACGAGAACCTCAAAATATCGTCTGACAGGAGTTCAAACAAAATTTTTAAAATAAATAAACAAATCAGCAAAGTAGCAAGACATCATAGAAACAACTTGCCAACCTGATAATATTTAAACCTAACAACGAAAAAGCAACTTCCTACCTAACTACTAGATATACACTAACTACTTGGTAAAAGATAACTACAAAATAGCCTTACCCAAATGTCACCTTACTCATAATTTCATAAATTTCTATAGCTTCTTTTGTGATAATATTTTTCTCTATATAAATACAATAATTGAGGCTGAAAAAGAACGAAAAGAATGAAAACAATTTTCTTCATGGCTAAAATGGAAAAAGTCAGGTATTGCCATTTTTCCTTTAGTTTGATCAATTTATTGCGAATGGGTTACCCTAAAAGTAAAAAAGAAAAACATAATTCTATGAAAAATGCAGTATTTTTTCAGATATACATTACAGAAGATGCTCAAAATGTTCCCCATTTACTTCCTGGCATTAATGCATCCTTGATTAAAAGCTTTCTAATGTTCTCTGTAGCATAGTTGGAGATAAATTCTGAATTTCTGCCCTGATTCGTCCTTTTAATCTTCTGCATTATGTGGTCGATCAGCATAAATACGATTTTTCAGATACCCCCACAGGAAAAAATCAAGCGGCGTCAGATCAGGGGAACGTGCTGGGCATTCTATCGCTCCGCGCCTACCAATCCATCTGTCTGGAAATATTGCATTCCAATATCCACGAACGTTGACTGCAAAATGGGGCGGTGCACCATCTTGCCGAAACCATTTCTGTTCAGAAGGACACGCACAACAGGCGAATAAGTTCTGGTATAATGTGTTCGCGCAAGAGCTGTAAATACTTGACCGCATTCACTTTCTGAGGGTGTTGTGTGTGGACTTGTTCCATCCAATGTGGATTTGTGTTCGACCAATATTAATTCACATTACCATTGAGGCAAGAGGTCACTTCATTAGAAAACATAATCCAATTTAAAATCTTTTTTTAATAATAATACACTTTATTAATTAGCACAAGGCTAGTATTTGATACATTGGAAAATAATATTTATTAATTTATTTAATGTTCAACATGAATACACAAAACAAACAACCCAAAACAAATTAAATTATATTCGCACGCTACCCAGTGCCCGTAATATAAACCAGCAACTGTGATTTGAAGCATCTAAGAGATTTAGCAGATCTAGCATGAAGTGGCAATGAATTGTATTTTATAAAACCTTTAAAAAATAGCGATTTAGAGGCAGTTGCGTAATTCCTATTCACAAAAATATCACCAGCATTTCGAGTTTCATACTGATGAACATCATGMGCCCTAAKTATCATTATTGTTAGGTAAGGTGGCATGAGATTATTTATTATTTTATATATAAAGACKATCGTAAGATACAGCACCCTATCCGCAATATTCAACCACTGTAGAGCAATCAATATAATCCTAATCGGCGTGAGCCTGGCACACTTTAGAATAATTCTCATTGCACGATTTTGAAGTTTTTGCAAGCAAGACATCTTGTTAAGGTTGAAGTGGAACACTATCGACGCACAGTATTCAAAATGAGGTTTTATAATAGTTTTATATACTCTAATGGTCGTTTCCATAGAGAGGAATTTACCCACTCTTGATAAAAAGAACAACTTTTTAGATATCTTCTTTTGCATGTAGTTAAAGTGCTCATCAAACGATAACAAGCAGTCAATTGTGAGACCTAGGTATTTATATATCCTTACAATATCAATTCTACAATTGCAAATATGCAAATCTATTTTATCTAAATCTAAAAATTTATATTTGTATTTAGTAGTCACAATCATACCCTTAGTCTTTGATACATTAAGCTTTAATCTATTTGAAGCTAGATACTGCTCTACCTTTGCAAGAGTTTTATTAATTTTTGCTATTGCTACATCTAAATTACAATCACTTTCAACAAGTAATGTATCATCTGCAAATAAATTTACAAAATCACAACCAACAAACAAATCAATATCATTAATATATAATGCAAACAACAGAGGCTCTATCACACTCCCCTGAGGTACCCCACACTCACTCACCGCCTCTTCCGAAACTATGTCCCCAATCCTGACTCTCTGTTTTCTACTACTTAAATAATTAGCCAACCACTCGTGCACCTTTCCCTGAAAACCATATTGAAATAATTTTCTGAGCAATATCGACCTGTCAATTGTCTCAAAAGCTCGCTTTAAATCGAGAAAAACACAAACAATATACTTATTAGTGCTAATATCGGCATAAAATTTACTGAGAGTCAACTGGAGGGCACTCTCACAAGAGTGATTTTGCCTAAATCCGGATTGATAAGGCAACAATATTTCATATTTTTCTATACGTGCTGTAAGAGTTGTCTGTAAACTATCATTTCCAATATCTTCTCAACAACAGGCAAAGTATTAATTGGTCTAAATTCGCTGCACTCAATAGTGTTTGCCACCTTTGGTATCATGTTCATAGCAGTTCTCTTTTTCAAAATTTTCTGAACAGGTCTTCTGCTAATATGGTGAGTGGGAGCACGCTACTGTTGTACGGAACACTTGGGGTTCTCTTGCACATCTAAAAGGATATTCAAGCTGCCTTTGGACGTCCTGGTTTTTGACAATTTTTAACACCGCCGGTTTCCTCAAAACGTTGCAATGTTTTAATTTGCTTTTTGACTCCCCTTCTCGTGTAAAAAATGCAACTTGCGCCCATATCTCGAAAACGAGAGCTGACACGTAGTTGAAATAATTCCAGGAAATGCATTTTAATTACCCATAGGCCCATGCACCGAAAAATCGGTCGAACAGATCCTGAAATATCCTGCTGGTTACATACTTTGTAGCGACCCTGTATATTTATCAACTAAATTGGTGGATGCAACGTATACAGACATTATGGTACATTTCGTGTTAACCTCATATCTACCAAACTCTTCCCTCTTTCGTTACTTTTTCTCTACTACCTTGAAATTATTTTTTAGCATTAATAAATTAGGTATTTAGATTATTAGTATTCTGATATGGTCACTGTTAGATATCAGCTCATTTTTATTTTACGATATCAAGAATTTTCATTTCATGTGGTGTGTTCCATTAATAAATTAGTTTCGCATCAAAAAGTAAAGATTAGTATTTTTTTAGTGTGATATACAGAATCAAATGGGATCGAGAACTGATTTTTGCGATCGAGAATAGCAAAATCTGGTCTCGTCTCGCGGCAAACAGTTAATCTGCTGTTTTCTAGGAACGACGGTTGTCCGGAAGTTTTGTATCCTCGATTTTCCCAGAATACCTACAGTAAACAAAATAAAGAACAGGTTGCACAGGAAAACGCGCTCTAATTTTTCTCGTCCTGCAAACAAATCTCGGAAACATATTATCCCATATAACGGCGGCTACAAATCACAATTCCGGTTTATTAAATTTTTGTGTATACCAAACGGTATCGACTTCGATATTTCCAACGATTTAATGGGGTCGTTCGCATAAATCGCGAGGTGGAATAATATTTTCAACTTACGGCAGCACTGCGTTGTCAGCTTACGTATTTGGACATAAATTACTGGATATTCGCAAAATATTTTTAATAAATATAATAAATGGCGCCCGGGTAGGGATTTCGGACCCGCTGGAAGGATTGTAAATTGCAGTTTCGAATTGTTCACGAAGTCGCGTAAATCGCTGAATCACACACGCACTTTGCGAGAGATATTAACTATATATGACGATGGGGATAAAGGCATTTTTGTTGCTGTATTTGGACCTACAAATAATCAAAATGAAATTAATGTTTGTATTGCACGCTTTTTCGTTGATCAAATGTTTTGCACTCTCTAATTTATACATATACAGGGATGTTAAACCCTTCAATGTTGAAAAGAAACACGGAATTATAGCGTAGGGCGCAGTGCTCCATCCCACTGTCGATAAAAAACCCACCGCTAAGTGATGCTGATGAAAACAGTGAACAAGAAGATATTTTATCAATTTTAAACTTATAGTTCAAAGAAAGAAGTTTTAAATCGCATTGTAAATGTTGATTTAGACCCTGATGAGTATTAAAGCGTTTAACAAAGTAATGGGCACAGTAGTTCCGACCATCGATAATAATTTACAACAGATTTTTGGCAGCATAAGGTGCTTTACTCTGAACTGAAGTATTTCAACCCCAGAAGCTTTCGAGGCATTAAAATACGTTGCCTCTAGATGCATTAGAAGAAGTAGTAGACATTATTCCCACTATCAATCAAGGAAGAGCTCGCGTTATTTGCAAATCTTTGGCCAAAAGTGAAGACAAACCACTTGAAAGTCACCAGGCCGAAACTGATCAAGACTACGAGGTAGATTATAACGAATTTGAGCACAATCCCTACAATTTAGACCCAAAAAACTATACTGAATTTGCGGCTTACACTAAAACAACCAAGTGCATAAATTAGGCATAAAATGTGTCCATAAAATTTAGAATGTGACCACGGAATTGCAAGAATAATTTAGAATTGTCCAGTTTGTCATTTCAAATTTTATATATCTCTAAAATTTCTGAATAGTTTAATTTTGATATATTTTTTTTAACGTAAACTTCAAATTGTCTAAAGTGGAAAGTGAAACATCATCTACATAAAAGTACCAATAAATAACACGAGTCATGAAGTTGCTATCAAAGATATTCAATTACTGGCAGTTAATTGTGAAGCAATTTTAGCCAATTTAAATTCTGAAATTAAAATACCTTTAATACCACCTACAAATTCAATATTACAAAAGCATCAAATTTAAAAATATATGTTTTAACTAATATCAAAAAATTAATTGATAGTATAGGATTCAAGTTAGTAAAAGAAAACCTTATTTTTTCAAAAGCTTACAAAGGAAATTGTATGGTGATTTCAGATAGAAATGATAATTTAAAAAGTATTTTACTTTATAGATAACGGAGATTTCGAAATGGGTGAGGACGACATGACAGTTAAATTTAATAACTTTTAGACAGGGTTCAACTGACTTTAAATTAGTTCGATTGTTTTAAATCGCAAATTCTTTCCATGATTCTATGGATTAGCTAAAATAGGCGGTCCTATTAGAACTGTTATTTGTTATATAAATTCTGTTATAGATTAGCAAAATGTTTAATTTTAACCCTACGTGAAGTTTTATATTTTGACAACACTTTTGCTATTAAGAATACACTAGACCTGACCAATAAACTTAAAAAATTTAAAATACCAACTGATTCTTTCCTTATTTCCTTCGACGTGAACCTACAACTTCAAAATTCTAATTCATCATTATTGCGGATAAATAATTTGGTGTCGTAACAAGATTTGTATTGGATCAAACTGCTTTCGATTTCAATAATAAATATTTTATTAAAAAAGTCAGATTCAGATACAGGTTTTTCCCTTAGTCCACTTTTAGAGGAAATCAACAAAATTTAAATAGTCTCCTTCCATTTATAAACTCATTACATAATTCTATACATTTTAGTTATAAAATGGAAGTTGATAATAAAATTTCCTTTTTAGATTTATCATTTTGCGCAACCATATTTTTCTTTTGAGATTTTCAGAAACCAACTTGTACAGACAGCATTATCCCTTATTTTTCTGTGCACCCTCATAGACATAAAATACCCGTATCATTCTCTTTTTTACAGACTTTTTAAAATTCCTTCGAAAGTGAACTTGGTCTAATTCTTCAAATTGCTTATAATAACGGTTTTCCGAATTACTTAATAGAAAAATTGTACTGTAAATACCTGTTAAAATTCAAGTTATCTTTTAACACCAATACGTGTAATACAAAAGTTAAAAGGTACCAACTTAAGTGTGTTGGTCAGGTCTCAATTTACCTTTCTAAATTATTTATATCTAATGACATAAATATTGCCTTTTCTGCAGTAAGTAGTGCTTGTTCCCGTTTTATCCATAATAAAATGTAATTCTGTTTATATTGGACAAACAGGAAGAGCAATTCTTGCAATTTCAGTTGTTCCATTTAAATTTTTTTATTTGAACGCCAATTTTTATGTTGTTGGTTTGAAACTTGCTTTCCATTTTTAGTCAAGTAACAAGAATCATTCCAGTGAATTGAATTTAATTGAATACTTCATAATAAAGCTAAAAACTACATCGTGGGAGAGACAATGGGACAAACTGACACATGCAAAGCCTGTAAAGCTATACAATCTGAATGCGCTTATTTGCACTAGTTTCTCATTGTTCTGTACTGTTATCTCTCAACTTTATTCATTACCAAACCCAGGACCTGTTGACATAACTGTCTATTTCATATATCTGGAGTGTTTTCCTTTTTCATCGCAACAAAAGATCTCGTATAAAACAGAACGGGAAACTAACGAGGCAGCTCATTAGTAAGCAGCATGAATTTCTGTTGGGGGATGGCCGTTGTACAGATCAGCATTCATATCCGCTGATAACCTGACTGTTTGGAAACTGCCCCGCTTGAAGTCGATGTGCGCAACTTTCCACTTGACGTCGACTCGGCGGGAGTAGTTGGCTGGTAATTATCCCGCGGAATAAAACAGGAAGTTTTTCATTGTAGCTGATACAATGCTAATGGCTCGGGGCGAATTCATGAATAATAAGCTTAAAGTAAGCTATAATGCCGCGTGATTTATGAATTATGAGCTTCATAAATAGTTGACTGCCTTGCTTTAAAGCGTTTCGCTGTATTGTTTTAGGCAAGCTTGTCAAACCATGCGCCGACTGCCGCTCCCGGCTAAGTAAGATAAATTCATGCCATCAATCCGCGGTGGCATTTTCGGTTTGCTAAATTGCGCATAAAAATTTTAAACAGTTGCGAGTTGGTAATTCACACAGGTAATTGAAAACGAGCCTGCTGGCTGACAGTTCACTGAAACTAGCGAAACACGTGTCAAATAAASAAGGTTTTCGTCCTCCATAGCTGATTGATGGTCATGAAGATGCAGCGGCACAATACAGTGTGCCCAAGTTCTTCAGCCACTTTGTTTACATTAAATTGCTTTCCGTACGTCCGCGTATGAAGTACTTCTAACAATTCTTTTTCGTGTAGCTTAGGTGGTAATAAAAATGCATTTTCTCAAGAAAATTTTGAATTGCTTCTTTATTTGCGTTGGCATTAGGGACGTTTTCATATTTTTGGGAGTGATATGGAGCATTATCCATCACGATAACGCTATTGTTAGGCATATTTGGCAATAAAGGTCCTTTAAACCACTTTTTGAAAACTTGCCCAGTAATCAATCAACCTTGCCATCTTTAATATTTTATCCACGAATCCATTTATTGATCCCACATGTAAAATAATAATTCTCTTGCCCTTACTTGGACGAATGTTTAATTGGCACTTTGCACTTTTATCACTCCATCCTTTTTTAGCTGTACCTATCGTGGGTGTCAAACTACGTCTCGTTCAAATAAAAGATTGGACGATTTTCTTCTCGTGTAATTCTTTCAGTGTCCACTAAAACATTTTGTTTTTCAATCTTTGTAAAATGAAAACCCATTTCCTTGACGAATCTTCTTAAGGTTTTTAACGTGACGTTCACGAAACAACAATAAACAAAAGCTCTCGCAATTGATCCCAGGTTAAGGATTCGCGCGAATATTTGGAGGTAATTGAGTGCCTCTCTAGCTCTGTGGAGACGGGTCGGGGTTATCAAGAAATTAACCAAATTATTCCGTTAGAAATGTGAGCGCCACTTGGTTTATTTACCTCCAGAATATTTATAAATAACAAAACCAAGAAAGTTGAGCGGAAATTCAATCACTAGAAGAGCTGAACTGCCTAAGTGTCGCTAATATACCAAAAAACATCACTAAAATTCCCAAAACACCACCCTAAGTGATTCAACCGCAACTGTAAGAGACGAGTATAAAAAAAACGTACGGTTTCACACAAAAGCAACACAAGATTTATTGGCAGAAGTGTGAATACAAAATTAGAAATGAATTTAATATATTAAAATGCAATAGGATTATTAAATCAAATATACGCTATAAAATAACAAGGTAAGTATCCTTAAAAAATAAAGCTTATTGGATTAATAAGGTAAGTATGCGTTCGCGATAATATGAATACAATTTTTTTTATATATGTACCTTTTCTTTTGTTTCAGGGATAGCGATGGAATACCGTTAGTGTGCACACGTACGTTTACAAGTTCTTCCCTTTACAAATTGTTCTTTCAGAAATAAAAAAAAACAAGTGAACAAGTGAGATGTATAACTGGCGAATTTAGTTAAGTCTGATTTAAATGTTATATAATATTAAATTTTATATGTATTTTACACTTAAACAATATGCAATGTTAATTAAAATTGCAATTACTGTACTTTATCAAACGAAATCTTAATAAACAATGATTGAATGACGTTGACCTGGAGTAAGTTAATTTATGATCTAAATGTTGGAAAGATTAAGCTATAAAARCTCGGCAAAACCGCATAAAACCGTCAATTTGAACTAGAAACTAGTGTTGACTTATCTGTTACGCAAGCAGTGGGTTGAATCCTAGGAGACGTTGAAAATCCCTCGATTCGGGACTGAGCTGGTTCGGTTCTGGTAAGATGACCTCCGGAATCCCTGGCGTGTTCGATAGAATGTTCGGGAAAACGTGGTATGATCAACGGCCTCCAAAGAATCCAGGAACCAGTCAAGGGAAGCAATCGTTCACAAAAGCAGTTCGAACACTCGATCATAATCGAGAACGTGAAAAGAACCCTATAGTTACAAATTCGTCTTACAACAAAGCCAAAAAGAATCGATTATAACACTCACCTCTGAAGAGGGTTCTTACAAGAAGCAATATCGAGCGAAACGTGTGGCGTTGTGTTTGAAATCCCGCAAAAGCGGCTTGGACGAAGCTCAAACGAAACAACCAATAGCTTCTAGCGTCCAAATAGAATTCGTTGGTCGGATAATCCCAAAACTTTTGGATGAACGTTGCACAATATGTTCATCGACCGATCAGCGAATTTTCACAACACACCTGTTTCAAATGCTACCAAATACGAATCTAACGGCTCGTGGAAACCACACTGATTCGCATTAAACTCTCGCGGTTTTTGTCGACGGCGCGGTAAAAAGTGGTCCACAAGAAGCATATTCCACTGGAAATGCAGGTGCGAAAGGAAAAATACTTTGAAGAGAATTCTGGCAATACGGGGGAAGTTCAGAATACTAAATCGAAACATTAGAAATATTTACGTTGCGAAGGTATTCGACTGGAAATGCCGACGTGATTAAACGATGAAAATGCAAAGAAGACAACTCTAACAATATGGGGAAAGTTGAAAATGTTATTTGGAAATATTTCAAAAAATTATTGTAACAGGTTCGTTGGGAGCATTCCACAATTTTATTTTCGATTAATTTTTGGTGCACCATTTCCAGTGCGGAGCTATTTTGCTGTCAAAAAATCATATATGGTTTTCCTTATTAAATGACCATGAGACTCGTTTATTAATCGGTGAAATTTGCCCTTAAAGTTTGTCTATATTTGAAAGAATTTTACGGTTTTGACGTTTWAGGTATTTTACAAGGGTTGTAATTGGGGGGGCAATAAAAATTTGCAAATCACACGACCATCTGGCCTGACTCAGCTATACAGGACCGGTTCTGAGAAATGATAGGTACCTTATACATTTTAAAAATATTTTTGAACCTCAGTTTGTATTAAATCACGAGTGAAGCAAGTATGCGAGACTTTGGTCCTGTGAACAGAGTGAAAACATGGAAAATGAAGACAATGTGGAAGTGAAAGACAACGAAAATGTGGCAAGTTTACACAAAGTAAACGTCACTGTTTATCTCCCGGGGAAAAACAAATTATTCTCAATGTGTACAACACTCTTAAAAAAGATAAAATTATAGTATATGAAGAATTGATTAAGAAAGCTGCATGAACGTGAGCATGCTCATTTATTAAGGACCATTATTTATTATTTATATAAAGACAATCGTGTTTCGACACTAAAAATGTTGCATGAAAAAGTCGCCGATACAATTTAAATGTGTGTTTGCGTCGAAACCCTGCGAAAATTTTTAATATCAATTGCTTTTAATCACAAAACGTTAAATAAAAGACACGTTTTAAAAGAATCACCCAGGATTAGCGAATGGAGAATGAATTATTTGAAAGAAATCAAAAAGTTTAGGGACGAAGGTTGACCGATAATCTGTCTAGACGAAACGTGGTTTAATTCACATAATGCAGTAAAAAAGGGTTGGGTAGATAATTCAGAAAAGTGTTTATTAGATGTGCCAGTGGGCAAAGGACACCTTATTGTTATAACGGATGGATTCAAAATTGTTTACTATTAAGCGCAAAAAATATAAAACATTCCTCAATTGACTATCACGATGACATGTCGGGCGTTTATGGATTGGTTGCGGAATAAAACTAATGGAGAATGTACCTGCAAACAGTGTAATAATAATGGAGAACGCAGGCTACCTTTCGGTACAAAAAAAAATAAAATTCCAAATAGAGGCAGTCGAAAACAAGAGATTATGGACTTCTTATAGAAACAATCTGTATTTTAAAATACATACACGAAAGAAGAGTTGTTGGAATTGAAAATTAAGCAGGCCAAGAAGCAGCGAATCATGACCATCAATCGTTGTATTTTTAATCCCATTGTATTGATATGGGCAAATTTAAGGAGAAAAAATACAGTTAGTGTAGGCAAATTGTGTCCATCATGCAATTGATTTCGAAGATAATTATCACGCCAACCATGTCCAAGAATTAATTATAAATCTAGAGAGCGACAGTAGTGATGAAGAATTTTGCGATAGTGACTGTGACGACCATAATTAATTTTTAATATTTATTTAGTGCGAATTATCTACCTGTGTAGTTTCTGTATTATTATTTAATTAAAGTGTGTGCAAATTGCTAAAAAGCGTGCTACAACCCAAAAAGTTAAATATAAACAAACTTTATATTTGCGATTTTTTCTTTGATGGGTACCACCTGTACACACAGTAGTATAAGAACTGTTTGTTTTTAATGAAGCTTGTTACAAAAGCGTCTTTGACTTCTTTCTTCAACTTTCTGAACCTTACCGACTGTACAAAATTTATGCACCGTTTTCGACGAAGATGGCTATTCTTCCAGTACTTGAAGGACGACGTCAGCATCCTTTTCTTCCAGCAGCAGATGTGTCTGGAGTTTTACATTTTAACGTTTATGTCCCATGATTTATGAAATAAAAGAAAATTGGTCAAATTTTATAAGACACCTAAAAAAAATTGAAGACACATACAGCTGACGTCTTTTGTGTGTTGATTTTCAACTCGTGATTTGTTGAATATACATGTATATTTTGGAGATCCTTGTTCATACATCGTATTGCCTCAACTACATCATCTACTTGAAACAGTCAATATATCTGCATGTCGTCAGCAAATACATTTACTTATTTTGTGAGTAACAATTTATAGGCAAATAATAAGCACGTGCTTTCAACAGTTCGGCAGTGAAATGCATCAGTTACAGGCCCGGCTTTGTGGTTGCTTTGTGTAATAAGAATTACTGTAGATGACGTTTCGGTAAACACGGCTCGGAAAATGCGTTCCTCTCATGTAAGGCAAGTGAATCAGCGGTAATTTGAGACACACTTGAAAAGCTTTCGCCGCCTCTCTTGGCTTCAGAACGTGACCTGACAAGCCTTTCACGTTATTTGTGCATTACCAGTGGTGAATTTCGTTGTGTGACGTCAAATATTTGCGCAAGACGGCTTTCATCTCATCAGTCAACTAACAGACAATCGTTCAGACTTCAGCATGTAGGAATTACCAAAAGAAATGTTGCACCAAAGCTACGGTGTCAAAGTATACCTGGTCGTCCATTTATTGCAGCTGAAACTTAATAATCTATAGAAAAATTTGCATTGGAAACAGAAATATTAATAAAATTCCATTACTATTTTCACAAAAGCAACTTAATTTTGTCAACTAACTAAATTTAAGTTTCTATTTAATACTATTGTTTCAGATCAAAGAAAAAAGAATTGGCACTTACACTTTCGTGTGTAGATGCAGATTTCTTCTAAAATTCTCTACATATACACCAAATGGGAACCTTCTAGTCCACCAATATCAAAGAGATATGCAATAAATTCCACCCATACTCCCCAACATCCACAAATGCAAAACACATTGCGCAGCCCACTCCTTTTCGTAATTTCCAAGACATCAAAGCAATTTTAGCATTCGGAATTGCCCCGAGCTTTTGATATCTACATCCAATATATATTTTACTTTGAGACCAACCGGTGCCCGACTAGCACACATGTGCGAAAATCATATCTTCAGGGGAAGCAATAAGGTCCGGGTCGGCCTTCTTTCCCCCGTTAGGAATTTTTACGGCGTAATCAAATCAGTTCTTGTCCGACGTTGCTGCTGACTTGGGGATTCGAGGCACGTGCGTCTGCTTTCGGATAAGTTCTTGATTATGGACACATGACTGTTGCGTTGTTTACAGGGCTACGTTCAGGGGTAGTGATTTCGGGTGTTTATTTCTAAGCTTCATGGAAAAAATAAACTAAATGAGGCATATACCACTAATTACGAACTTTCATCAAGCAGAAATCAAGATCTGTTTGCAAGAAGCCCCCCCCCCAAAGGTAGTTATGTGATTCCTTTAAATACAGAAAACCATCACCCTTTTCAAAATCAAAAATGGACACATAAAATAAATGTGAGAATTTGGTTTCTTAGACGAAGACATTAACAGAACATTGAAAATTCTGTCCCATAAACTTTTTTATCGAGATGTTGAAGACATAATTACACAAAAAGTATACAAACACCAACAAGATCAAGGACATATTTAAATTTGAGAAATTCAGTACTATTAAACACAATAAGTTCAAGTCATACAACATAGTTAAAACCAGCATCAACAACTTTGTGGTAAACCTGTCAAAAAAGAGTATCTCATATGCTGCTGAAAATATTTTGGATAAACTTTGCTGCAACGCCACCTATCAAGCGGATAAGATTAGGATTCTGACAGTCCCAGTTACAGATTGGCAGAATTTTGTGCAAACTATTTAAAACCTTATGTAAGAATACCCAGTAGTTTCATCAAAAATTCGTCGGACTTTATTCAATCAAAATTCTGACAAAGTTTACTATGGAATTAGAAAGCAATGGTAGTTTACCTTTCTTGGATATCCAAATTTACAGAGCAAACACTGGAGAGTTAAGACACTAGCTTTACAGAAAACCAACACATACAGGCATATATTTACATGCCACATCTCACCACCCTCTCACTCAAAAGAATAGTCTTACAAGGACGTTATTAGAGTACAAAGGCTGTCAGACGAAACTTCTTTACAAAAGAAATTAATCATCTTAAATCAGCGCTAGTGAGAAATGTTTATAGCAATAATTAAAAAAGATTGATGAAGATGCAAGTGTTGACAATAATGATAAGATGGAATATCTAAAGCTGCCCGGTTATTATTGTACAATTATAGATTATGACTAAAAATAAGATTTTTTTTTCTATAAACATACAAATTCTTGGTTAATGCGTCATAAAGCCAACACCTTTTTTGTATTTTTCGAAAAACTATTTTGAAAATGTAGAATATATATCTAATTACATGTTTGTAGGATACATAAGTGAAGGATTTTCGATAATCTGACCTAACGTCAGAAAATGAGAACAAAGATTTATACTTGCATGAAAGAAACACAAATAATGTAACCATCAAATAGGCATAGTGATAGGGCGTCATGAAAGCTTGTTTTCTTTGTCAATTAGAAAACGGTTTGGCTATTTGACGTTGAAATTTTCAGCATTGGTTTTCGGTTAATATATTGGAAATCAATTAATAGGACCAGTTGAGTTTTCTCTTTCTCTCTTTATCGTCTTGTATAATAAATATTTCATTGTAATTTTGACAGGCAAATGGTTACTTTCCTTCTAAGACTAGGGCGAAAACACCTTTACCTTCTGTAGGAAAATCTGTTTTGTTATATTTACTTTTTTAACATGAAAGGGTTACCAGGTCATTAATACCAAACTGAAGTACATAGGTACCTGGCATAAAACATCGAACAAGATCGATATTTTTTTTAATAGGATGTGCATTTTTTATTCGTTTGGGACTGTTACTGTCTTCTTTGAGTATAACAATTCCAAAATTGTGATCTAATTCTACAAATAATACTACAAATAGACACGAAACTTCATTTCTCCACGGCAGATAAAATTCCTCTCTGCGACGTCTCAGTGTTTTTTCTAAAGACATCATTCCTAAAGGACCTTAAACTCGAGTGCGTATTTTATCGTCCCCTGTAAAATCCTGACGCGACTGTCACGAAAGGATTGCTACTTGACTTTGAATGTGGACGCTTTTAACAGCGCAAAAAGCAAAGCACGAAACCAGCTCATCTGATATCCCGTCGTCAGCAGTTGGAAAAAAACTCGCGTCGAGGTAGCAAACAATCTTGTTACGTAAAAAGGAGGACATGAGTAATACCGCCCCAAAAAACAATGATAGCTGTCGAGGACGCAAAAAGTGTCACAATATGAGGACGATCAGTTTGCTTTTGAAACGTCTCGATCTCTTAATACAAAATAGGATTTTAGGTTTTTCATCGAACCTCACACGTAGGCAGCAAAACATGGAATACAGCCAGTGCGTCGTGTCGAATACTAAAGAGTTAGCAGCTGTGTTACACTTGGGATGTTATTGCAAAACTCTACAATAAATTTATGATATAAAGTGGTTCTGCTTGTACTTTTTGAATTCCGTGAGCGTGTCTGGCGTGATAAATGGGTTTCTTAGCATTCAAAGGACGTTTGTGTTTCTTAAAACGTTTGTCGTGTTTAAAAAGCTCGTTCAATGAGCAAATAAAGGATAGCTCATACTTATATGGCGAAGTGTGGTCGAAAACGTGTTTTTTATGGATGAATGATTTTCTTAAAAAATAAACAGTTTATAATTGACGCTATTGTCCAGTTTATCATTCTTTACTTAATTATTAATAAGAAAATCGTCAATATTTACTGATAGATATTTATTAATTAACAACTCAGAAACCTAGGTTCATCCAATTTAATTTGCTTTCACAAGGTGCTCTACCATCTGCATAAATCACAGCAATACTCGTTGGCAGCTGTCCTGTAAGATCAAAAATTATAAATATGGGAGGCCCTAAGATTGACCATTGTCATTCACCTACTTTAGTAGGCATTGCAGATCACATACCTATGTTACCAATCTGGATTCAGTAGGCAAACATCATAAGCATCTTGTAGGGATATTGATCCTCCTTAATACATACTGGTATTTTACAAAAACCGTGTCTTTTTCAAAATACAAAATTTTTGAAAATACAGGATGCAACGAGATTGGTCTTCAGTTGTTAGGTCATTCAGTTATCTTTCTTAAAAATCGATATCATCAAGTCATTTTAAGCATTCCGGAAATACACCACTAATAATACATTAATTTTGTTAAGGAGCTTATAAGGATATCTAAAACATTTTTAAGGAATACTACATTGAGCCTTCAAAATCTTTTTCTTTACCAGATTTTAGTTTTGAAATTATCAACCCAAACAGAGACTTCACTAAATTTTAAAATGCGCTATAACAATTAATATCACAATTATTTAAAAAAAAATGGTTATAAGGCGGCAATTCATTTATAATATTACAGGCATTTGAGGTAAAATATAATATAACATATAATATAATATCACATTAAGTACTGTTCTTTTTATAAAAAAATTAAGTTTACTGTGAACAGTTCTGTGCATTGTATTAGAGTTGCAAATAGAATTTATGTAACTGTTATAAGCTTTCTTACATTACCGATATCATTGCCATTTTTCTTCGTTTGTGTTCGACAACCATCGGTTTTTCTAGCGCATTCATTGGCATACACATTTCAGCAGTGAAATTTTTTAACCATCTCACCTGAACCTACAAATTTAATTATTATATTAATAAATTAATATTGTGGGGACATACGAGTATCTACTGTGTGTGCTCCGTTTTCGGTACGTGTACAAATACACGTACAGGGAATAAAGCATACTACTCAGTTAAATGAAATGGAATCAGGATGAAATTCTTCACTGAAACGGTGCAATGTATGTGTTATAATAAAATAATCTTTGGACAGCTGTTTCGGATTATAAAGCCTCGTCAGCTCAGCTATAGTCCTAACGCAGAAAACACGACAGATCTTTTCTTATACACGCCAGAGTAGTCGATATTCTCGCATACAATGTATGTGTTGTTCAGAGTAGTGTCATAGACTGTTTCTGATTATTTTGCAGCAGTTTCACATTTTATTTATCAATTCATATAACAGATCGACTTCAAACGAGATACAGATTGTGAAACTGAAGAGTAAACTAAATAACAGTGGCTACAATGTTCTTTTATGTTCTTGAAGACAGCAGTAGGTGCTATTATTAATTAATGTTATGCTTCTTCTCTATCCCGAAACAAAATTAAGGCTTAAAACAACGTGTGACACATTCTGCTGAGCTCTGAAACAATAACACCCACGCACATTAAAAGAAAGATTTTCTAAGACTCCGTATTCTACGAGCTCACAAGAGCACAGCTACCTCTGAAATAATCGATGATTTATATGCTATTTACAAATGCATGCCTCGATCTGTCACTGTTGTTTTATTCATGCAACGCCATAATAAATTCATTCAGTATCAGAGCATGGGGGGATGCAAATGTGCCCGGATATTTCTATATTTCGTAGATATGTGGCCAACGTAGAATTCCAACGCTCGAGGATATGCCGCAGATTGATGTGTAAACAGTTTACACAATTTATTACCGCTAAAACCAGAATTTCCGGCGCTGCGACTGGAGTGCAGCAGCGGGGAGGTTTTTACGGAAAGGAGCTAGTTGTCAGTCTAAAAGTGTAGCTGAACACAAAGTATGTTCGACAGCGCAGCTTTTCGGAGATAAATCTGACTAGGGCTACGTGGATTGATCGATAGTTAGGTGTACCGGCATCTAGCCGTCTAGAAATAAAATAACATTAATAGAAGAAGAATAATCATTGATGGACAGAAATGCCGGTACAACTCAAAAAATTGAAAGAGGACAGGAGATGGCAGGAAATTCAAAACACTAAAACTTGTGAATGGTAAAGATGGAAGTATGATGATGACTATGCGAGAAATAGGTAATAACTATAGGAATAGTAGAGAGGAAAGGTTAAGGACAAAAAAGGGTACTGGACATAAAATATGGAGAAAAGTTGATGCAATGCCAAGTGGCAAAGAAGAAAGAAGTACGAAAACAATATATGCAAAGCGAGCAAAAGAGAATCACACAAGATACAAAGAGGAGAGAATTAAAGACAAAGAATTGATAAAAGAAGCCAAAAGGAAGGCTTGAGAAGAATTTGGGACGAATATGGAGGAAAACAGCAAAGCAAACCACACGCTGCTTTAAATTACTCAATATAACCAGGCTGCTACAATTAGCCTTCACGAAAAATATTTATGGGAATGTAAGAATTGTCTTTTGAAAATTTAATTCATCAAACGATGTATTAAGAAGAAAAAAAGAGTTCGGTGCACCAAGCTTTCCAGGCATTGAATGAAATTCCACGCCGTGCTAGTTCGCTTTTTTGTACTGGAGCACCTCCACCAAAATTAGCTCATCACCCCGCTACAAAGGCCCTTCTCCCCGCCTAATTAGACCGAAAAACTTCGTTACGGCGCCAGCGTGACGTTATGTCCAAAACTAAAAATACTCTTTGTGTACCTCGTTTCTTGACGTAATTAGGCCGACCACACAAAACGAAACTTCCAGGCAGATTATAAGTTTGTGCCGCCACGGCAAAACTTCAAAGCKGGCCCGGTGCAACTTTCATTTGCGTTTAATATAAATCCMAAATGCCTTTGCTAATTGGTGGATAGAAACTTGGGAGTGTTTCGAGTTGTTTCGGTAGCTCGTTCGGGGGTTTACTAAACCGGAAAATTAAAGGCGAAACAAATATAAGAAGTAAAGGATGAAGTAGCAAAAATCATTACGAAGTTCGAATAGCTTTTCTGTTGAATTGTATGAAAGTTCTGTTCTAATGGAACACCTTATTGAAACAATGAAAATTCAAATAAGGTAACGGCGCTTAACATCTATACGGATACCAGAAGATAAATACAAAAAAAAGAATCATTTTGCTGAAAAACCCTTTTAGTTTACATTACTATTTGTGTCTTTTCATTGTATCAAAATGGTTACCTTAATTTTTCCATAATACCCCTTTGGATTAGTCTCAGTAGACGGTCTTTTTATGAAAAAATCTCCAGAAAATGCACAAAAATTAAACTAACGAAACATTCTTTTTTTTTCCAGCTAGACGACGAAAACTACGTGGGCCAAGCCAACACGTCCGCAGAGGAAGGGCCGCCTGACTCCCATGAGGCGATGAATGATCGAAATCACGGTAATCCGAGAGAAAAGCGCAGCTACGAATTCCTAATCGGGCTAGTTCACAACAATTCCAAGTACGAAGTTACAAGAGTGGATCCCAGGTCAACTACCGAGACTCCGACGGTACGTTTAACCGCAATTTATAATTACTCAACGGGAATTTTAAGCGTTTCTCGAAAATGATGAGGATGTGGGGATGTATAGTAAATATAACTTTAATCATACGCTCAAATTAATTTCTGCAAAGCCAAATGCTTAGTAATTACAACTAAATAAATCAATAAACACCAGAAGTATACGAAAGTACAACTTTATCCTACTCATCCAACGCGAGAAAGTGGCTCTTTACCTGCCTAGGCAGTAAAATACTTTACCCGACTGGTAACTAAGCCAACGCTCCTAAATGTCAAAGAATTTATCGTAATGCAAATCTCAAATGTTACACACGAAACATCAAGCGTCTTGTAATTCTGCTGTAATCTTTTTTTTGTAACTGGCTTCGTCTTGTAATAGTAGTAGTAGCAGTAGTAATACTCGTAGTAGCCGAAAAAATATTGTATGCACCACGCCAGTAAAGTGTCTTTACTGCCTTTTCGGCTAGTACATTCGCAAGTCAAATTTATCCTACTCATCCAACGCGAGAAAGTGGCTCTTTCCCTGCCTAGGCAGTAAAATACTATTTCGTGTATTTGGTAGAATTGGACGATATTGTTTAACAAAAAATAGTTAAGAAACTTTTCTTGTTAACAACGCTTTTCTTGTTAGCAGCACTTTTTTTCATTAATTTATTAGGATAAATGTTAGGTGTCCAATTGCTTAAATTATTAAACACTATACTAGAAGATGAGCAAATGACTCAGAAACTGATAAATTGTAGTTCATTTCTCCACTGTTATTAGGAGCATTATTAATTAAATTCTTCACATTATCCAATGATAACACTTTTGACTTTTTAGCGACACAACCGTCGTTTAACTGTATAGTTTTCACCTTAGGAATATTTAAAATTAGTTCTTGTAATAAATTTCATAAATGAAACAAACCTTTTCACAAAAGTACTCAATTAGAATGTTTTCATTTGCTCCTTGCACATTTTTTTTATTTTTCCAAAGACAAAACTGTTGGACATAGGGTAGGGACATTCCAGATGAAAAATGCTCAACAAAATCATAAAACATTTATTCAGAATTCCTTCACTGGGTAATGTTTAAAGTAATTTGATTTAATAAACCAGTGTAATTAGCACAACATTATGCTAATCTCTAACGAAAGCTGACTATAGATCTTAGAGGAATGTCACTTTTATTACGGATTTTGGACAGCCATACAATTTTGGTACCCTACAGTCAAAAATTTAATTTCTTATTACGAACGCTGAAAGCATTCACCATCGTGAAAAGTTCAATACTAGAACATATTTTTGTTCTTACATCGATCTCTCCGCATCTTTTTGGAATCACTCGTTCATATCAACTCTCGGATAAAAAATGTGATGCATTTAAGAAAGAGAAAGATAGGAACGCATCTTGTGATCACAACATGAATTTCAGTAGTTACTTTTACAAACAATAAATAGTGCTTTTCAAGATAATTCAGTAGCAAGCAATGCGGATTTTTTGTCCTTTCTATATCAATGGGGATGAAACGCAAAAAACATGTGAATATGTATTTTTAACCCCGATGAGATCCAAATCCGCAAATAAAGATTGATCAGATCCCAGCAGGAGTTCCATCAACACCCACACCCCTATCTCTTACACGTTTAGGTTCAGCGTTGCGGACTTTTTGATCTAAATTTACATCCCCTGCAAAAATCCGCCCTTGGCCTTTGTGTACAACGTCAATCACTGTTTCAGATGGACCA
Organism: Rhyzopertha dominica; assembly: GCA_025024175.1. Classification (NCBI taxonomy): domain Eukaryota; kingdom Metazoa; phylum Arthropoda; class Insecta; order Coleoptera; family Bostrichidae; genus Rhyzopertha; species Rhyzopertha dominica. The sequence continues at coordinate 63,018,817 of QCXZ01000064.1, forward strand.
GGGGACGAACGGCACAGCCGGTGACGCTCTCCTGCAGCTGATGGTGAAAATTGCGTCGTATCCAGAACAATGGGACAAAGTACATAAGTTATTGCGTAAGTTTTTATGGCCACTTTGCAACTTCCACATTACTGCGGTGAACCGCTAAACGAGGAATGCAAATTAGACCGGAGTTTGAGGTTTATCTGCTCCCCTGCATGTGACAACAGCTGATACTCCAAAAAAGTATCATTTCTGTTCTAAATTGCAACTAAGCTTGTCTAGTGGTTGTATAATTGCAAAATTAATTAGATTTGATAATTATATTGTAGAATATATATAGAATATTAAGAGATTAACAAGAACAAGAACTATACATCCCCTGATAGTTACTTTGTAATAAAGTTCAAGAGCGAAAAAGACAAAATACTAACAACACAACGAGAGAAATCAATATTTAATCGTTCTTTCTAAAGTCAATATTCTAATCATTCTAATAAAACCTTAGGTAAAGCAACAATTAATAAATACTATGAGAAGGATTCAATTTTGTTCCGACTCCAAAACGAATACAATAAAAAATAGTTACAAACGAAGCCCAACATATTCATACATGGTGGATTTTATACCATTTAGTAATTAATACATTACACAGTACTGTTAATTTCATTGAAACTACGGCCGCGTTTTATAGAAGCGTTGAAAGAAAAAATACTTTCATTTAACGATAAGCGATCTCGCATTTGCGCTTTATCCAGAATAAATACACACCTGTATGTATCTACCCTGGATAGAGTATTGAAAAAAACCCGTAGAAAAACAGATCTTGATTATCTTAAGCCAATCAACAGTTCATTAAAACGATGGATAGACGCTAAACCACCATAACGTGCTGGTGACCATATAGTCAATTGTTTGAAGGGGGTCTCCACATTTAGGGTTGATAGATGGATCCCATTTATTAAGAAAAAGTTGCATTTCCCATGACTAGTGCGAAGGCAATTCAGAGTGACCCAAGACTTTCTCGGGAGGTCAGTTCCTACCACCTTTGCTGTATGATCGTCTATAAGCTGCTGATTGAATATATCGTGTTTCTTAAGTTGCCAAACAGAACACCATCCATCTCCAATGGTGTAAGGAACACGAAGGAGATCTTCTGTCCACTGAGGTTTTTTGGAAGTTTCCTGAGTTGTAGATGGCTCTTCCAGATCTCGGGAAATCAGAAACTCATTAGGAGCTGATTGATATTTTTGCCAAGCCTTATATGTAGCAAACTGTCTGCGAATCTCCCAAGGAGCAATGTCTGGAAGAATTGGAAGCAAGGCAGTTGTAGAAGTGCCGAGTACACTTGCGTTTGCACCCCCACTAATATCAACAAACTTATGCAGGATGTTATTTCTAGTCTGTAATTTTTTATTGATGTTTTCTAGATGTTTCTTGTACGTTAGATACGTTTCTAGAGTCACTCCAAGATATTTTGGTGAGAAGTTATGTTTGAGAATTATGTTATTTGACATAACTTGAAGTTGTTTTGTCTTTCTTTTATAATTGTTGAGATGAAAGCAAAATTACTTCTATCTTGCGCCAAGCTTTGTAATAGCAATTCATAATCTCGATGTCTCTTGAAAGATTTTGTTCGAGTACAGAAAAGTCTTTACTTTGCAAAGCCAATGCCATGTCGTCTGCATACACAAATTTTCTCGATTGAGTTACTGGAAAGTCACTTATGTAATGGTTGAAAAGAATGGGCGGCAGAACCGACCCTTGTAGAAGACCATTAGTCAAAATCCTGAATTTGCTACACTTCTCTCCCAAAAACACTCTGAAATGACATTGGGACAACACTCATTCATTTTAAGTAGTAGCAAGCGATGTGAAGCTGGGTATTAGGATAGAGGCGGCAATACGAGACTGATTTTTTATCTTTCTTGGTCTTATCACTTTCTTGTTACCTATAGATACTGTTACTGCTGTTGTAGTGCTCTGAAGTTTAATTTTATTGTTGTATATTTCTTAAATATTCGTAAATAACTGGTGCACTTTTACATATTCAACAGAAGGGCCACTTATTAAATTCAATGGAAGGTTTTTCTTAACCATTCATGCAATATCTGACCTTTAGTGATTTGTACTTTTTTTTATTTTGCAGAAACGATAAATGACGATCTCTCAACCACAAAGAAGATAGTTGATGACATAGAACACAAGAGAGAAGAAGGCGGTGATTTAACCAGTCAGCTAGAGCCCAAAGAAGCGAGCTATAAGGAAGATAAGAGACAGGATTTCTCAGATTACCAACAAGATACACTCGTTGGCCATAAAATGAGATACCCAACGAACCATGCAGACAGAAGCATCCAGGCAATTCCCAACACCACCCACGCAAACGACAGGACAAACAGCTGGCCAGAATTTCACCACCAGAAGTATGGAACAGTCAAAAGTTCATACTTGGATGTTAAAGACCCTGATACAGTGATACATGCACGTCCAAACCCTGCGTACACTGGTTCTTTTCGTAACTTTGCATACAGGGTTGTGACAGACAGGCCGCTCATTCATAGCAAGAGTCCGAAAGCGTATATAGCAGTGTCTTTAATAGCACCCAAGCCCATAGAGCCTCAAGAGGAGGATATCCTTCTGGAAAGCGAACTTAGAGAACTGAAGCCTTGGCCGTATAGGCAGGACATCCAGAATGCTGAGTTTCAACCTCAGTATATTAAAAAGGCGGATAATGGTGATTAAGCAGAGGTAAACGTATTGTTATCTATTTAGAATGGCTTGATTTTAAAGATTTTTAGAACATAACTGTTTCAGGTAACTTAAAACGGGAATATTTTTAGTGGTTGTGTTTAAAATAATTTTTTTCATACAATTAGGTGTATAAGGGATCTTAGCAAATATAACAAAACGAAGTTAGTTATTATTTAATTGCTATACCAGAAGGTGGAGATATGTGTACATTTTATTTTCTGCAGTTGTCTAATACCAAATAATGTCTTGTAGCACCAAAGGGAAACAATGTCTCTACCTACAGAGAAGTAATAATCACTTCTTGCTAATACATGCCCACAAGAGGAAAATAATTGTGATTCTCTACTTTAAGATAAAAAAATCGTTCTTTGTATAAAGTTCTGTTGCTTAGGACAAAATAAACATACAAATTTTTGACTAAAAACATGAAAATGTACCATTATTTAACAAAAAAAGAGTAGGTGAAATTTTAACATATCAGCATATCTAAGAAAAGTAATTAAAGATTCTTGTACTTACCTGGTATGTCTGACCCACACTGCAAGTAGAATAAATTTTTTTACACTCTATTATTAATCTTATAAATATCCAATAATTTAACTCAATTTTTACAGTTTCTAAGATCCCTATTTTACACAAGTTGAAAGCAAGAATTAATAAGAACTGCTAATAAACTCTATATGCAGGTTAGTTACCACAAAAATCCACCAACTCTTACTTTGGCTGTACTAGACAAAACATATTCTCGAACTTAGCACTGTAGTGTTATTACATTATGAAAAATTTATCTCTCATGAAAACATAAGAAAACAACATTCTCTTTTCAGTATTGGATATTCTTACAAAATTAAAATTGTGATAAAGCACTTTGTACATAAAGTAGCAGTAGAGTACTCCATAGGAATGATACATATATATTAAATGCTTAGACAGTACAGGATGTGATTTATAATCATTACACTGTAGAAAAAATGGCTAATGACTGTATAAACTTTTAAACATGAAACTTTAATTATTTAGATATGGTGCTTATTTGAATATCATCATACATTTTTGTATCAAAAATTGTGAAAGAAGGCATATCTTAAAAATTCATTAACAGAATACACTATTATATGTAGCATTCATTCTAGTGGTGACTGATGCTATARGGTATGCACAACACTAATTCTATATTGTGTGAAAACACAAATGAACAGAATACTTTCTGCTACCAATTCCAAAGAGGAAATATTTTATTCTTCTTATAAAAATAAAAGTGCACCTTCTATAGCATAAGCCACTACTGTACATATCTATTATTTTAGCTGCTTTATTGTGCTTTGCAAATGTAATTCAAAGTAATTTTGTTGGTTATCTATAGATTTTTGTAGATGTTCAAACATACATGTTTGTCTACTACGAATTTTATGTAGGTTCTCTATATTTATGTCATAGTTGAACAAGTGCTGATTAAGTACCTATATTTTATGTGAGAAGTAAAATACATATCTTTCAGTGTACATCCTTTGCTTTATTGCCCTGACCTATCATGTCATTCAAAATAATAGAACCTAGAGTTCAGTTGAATGCCTCTAAAAATAATAAAAATATTTGCTATATACAGCATTTAGAAGATACTTCAAAGCCACATTGTAGGTGCTTGTATTCTTTTAAAACTTTATGGTAAAACCCAGAGACATAGTTTTTATCATTTTTAAGTTATTGTCAAAATAGTACAGACAAGAAAAATAAAAAAAATTCTCCTTGAATTCTGAAGAAAAACTAAACAAGAGACATGGTTTTTTCAATTTGTTTTGTGGGCTATTACTTAAGAAAAATTTTGGTAAGAAGCTTTACAAAGTTTGAAATTGTAGTGTTCTGGCAAATTTTTTCAGAACCAAAGGACAAAGTTACTTTTTTGTAATTTTCTGTATTGTATTACTTTGACAATAAGTACCAAAATAGCCTACAAAATAAAGTGAAAAACAAGGATATCATACTATCTTGTCTTTCTTTAGAAATTAAGGAGAAAATTCTTCTTTATATTTTGTGGTTTGTGTATATTGTTTTGAAAATAACTTCAAAATGAAAAATGACTCTTGCCTTTGGTTTTCACCACTCTACAGCTATTGAGAGAACCCAATTTTGTAACTACTTACCATTACTATGAACTCCCTTTAAAATGAGTCCTAGTTCGTTAAACTTGGTCGAGGCATTCACAAGACATAGCATCTAGAAATTTCGATACTATTTTTTGCAGTGGTTACTGTGACAACCATAGAGAAAATGTAACGAAAGTTTTAGGTCTTTAATGAATTTATCTGGTATGTTTTTTATCCAATTTTTTTCTCAAAGCAATGGGATAAGAGATTATCAAGATACATCCATTTCATACCCTTAGTGAATCACCCTGTATATGGTCAAAGAAAATAACAATTACGAACTTCCAACTTAACACTTTATTCAAACAAGTATCAAAATAACTAACTTCACACCATATAAACTACAGCTAGGAACAACTTTAATCCGTATTCAACGTCAAACAAACTCCCTGCAGTATCCAGTGGCTCTTGTGCTCGGCCGTGTACAGGTCTGCTTCGAAAACTAAACCAACCCCCATAGCATTACGACGTAGCGATGTGGTGTACACGGGCGTCCGCAGCGTATTCTGCAACTTCAACCTGTGAGCCTCTATCGGTATCACGTTCAAAACGGGCAGGGGCTCGATCAGCACCTTGGGCAAAGAGCGTCTCAGACACCCGTTCTCCAAGTCCCATCCGGCCCCCTCCAGGAATAACCCAGTAATTAAACATGTACCCTGCAATTGTGGATGTTGATTTGAAAAGTTCGATTAATCCACTGCATTTAGGATTTTTTTTATAGACACACAAAAGCAGATGATGGCAAGATTTTAGCCCTTTACAGCCTTGTCAAATTTAGACCTTAATTGTCATTTGCTTTTGTATGAATTGGGCTAAATATTGAGCTTATTTTTTACTAGATGCAGTGGAGCAAATGTTATGATATTATATAATACCGGATCTGGTCTTTCTTCGATGTCCAATGGATCGAGGAACTCCGTAACTCTTGTATACAGGGTAGATCGATCTAACGGCCAATTATTTCTACGGCAAGCTATTTGAACTAACGCTGCTAGGTAAGTTTCCGGGATGTGCAACCCAGATATCCAGAGGATCATTGGATCTCCTTGTACAGTCTGTAAAATAAATGGTAAAATTTTGAGTGAGAATTTGGATGATATATTTTTGAAAATGAATGCCCTTTCCCCTCTGTGCACTAGTAATTCTCTAGATTTCTGATAAGTATGTACAGTGATCTATAATCACATCAATTTCTTTATGTCAATATGCCACAATCAAAGAGCTGCATCTGCAGATTATCCAGAAATGCAGGAATATTCCAAAAGACTTTTGGGAAACTGCATTAGGAATTTGAAAACAGTCTATCACTGTTTGGAGTGGTATGACAATTATTATAAATTTTCTAAATAATTTGAGATCAAATACATTTGATTTTAAGCCTACCTACAATTAAGAGCAACAACAGTTACCATAGTGACTCTTTAAAAAACAATCTGTATGAAAAATGTTGCAGGCAAAAGTTTACCTGAGACTTTTTCACTGTATTTTGTGACTTAATATTAGTTTTCATGAATTAAAAAAATTAATTAATCTTTAAAACAACCCTATTCTTGTTCAATAATAATATTTCAATATATCATTATTTATTTATACTTTCCAGGATGTGTTGCCTGAATCTGAAGATGAACAACTGGAGATAAAGTCATTTCCCTTATCAATCTTTTTCTTTGCCACATAAAGAGCACTGAAGCCTTCAAAAAGGGACAATTTTTTTAAATTTGGTGTTTCCCTACTCAAAATAGGAAACGAATTTTGCCTGCTGGCAACTCCAACCATTTGTTGCCAATAAGTAGGAGAATTTTATAAATACCATTACAGGATGTTTTGCAATGTAAGGATATGGTAGCTTTCCTAGCATTCACCCTCCATCGTAACTACAATTTGTTTAACATATCATCTCACCCAGTTTAGATATTGACTCTGTCTTCTCTCAAAATGTTCCATCCATCCTCCCAGATTCTTGCACGTATCGGGTGCAAGCCTTCTCCATGAAGCAGGCAGTTGACCGTTGAACAACGAGATGGCAACGTTGTCTAAGATGGCATCCATTCCAATTTCTCCAGCCAACGCTTTTTTCAACTGCTCCAGTGTCCGTCTCATCGTGCTTATAAGTTTATTGAACCTCTCCAACTCTTGTAGCAACACCACAATGGTCGGGCTTAGATTAGTGGTGAATGAGCGCCGTACCTTCCATATCTCAAATTCTTTAGGGATTTTGTTTAGGATGTCGTTAGCAACACTCTCTATGAAGTCTTCTCTACTTATTCCAGTGCCAACATCACCTGGTGAAAACAAATGTTTTGATTCAAAGTTAATCATCACAAATTAGAAAAATTCTTGTAACCTTTACTCCATTCAGTATTAGGTAAAGTGAACTACAATAAACAAAGTGTTTTGTGGGCATTGACCAAAAATTAGGATGGATTGCTCAAGATTCAGACTGTATACCAATATTCAATCTTTAATTTTATTAATTTTATTGTTAAAAACACCCACCTTTTACTACAAGTCATGGTGCAGCGAATAAAATGGTCGTCACGAGAATTTTTCAAGAATTTTCAGTATGTGTGAATAGATTTTGAGCTTGAATTCTGGTTAAATCATGTGACACTTTTCAAAAATGCATGTTCACCTTTTTAATTACATTAAGATGGCAAACAACTGTTTGTGAGTACTTTTTGATGGACTGGTTTTAACATCTTCACAAATGATTACATATTCAATTGTCTTCCACTTCACATATTTTTTTTTCGCATTATGGCTTCAAAATTTGACTTTTAATGGTGGTGTAAGGTATTTGAAATAAATAATTACACCAGTGAATAAAGATTGTACTTTGATCCTTATAAATACGTTATAAATTCTTCATTTCAAGATTTATGGTAAGAATGAGGTAAAAATGCATATTCCATGAAATTGTTAATAATGTTTACCTGTCTGTGGTTGAAGTTCTATCAACAGGGACCACATTTCCTTTGTAGCTTGGGTATAATAGCCAATTTCTGCATTGGGGTGTAAGCCAAATACTTCTGGACTATTTGTAAGTGGTAGTTGGTCAATTGCTTCTGTAAAATGGAAAATTTTTACATTGCATTTTTTTACGGTTCTACTATAGCTTAATAGAAAATTTCACATATCGATATTTTCATTTGCTAAACATTTTCAGTGCCTAACATACCTCTTTACATTTCTAAGAAAAAATTAACACAGAATTTGTACAAGACGCTGGTTAAACATTGAACATTCATATAATCCTCTGAAAAGAATAGTATTAGCTATTTCAAGATGACTGAAAGTGAAATGTCGCGTGATTTAAAGATCTCTGGAAAAAGTTGTTCCAAACGAATAATAAAAATAAAATTTTGTGCTTTGATGGATGTAACCCTATTCTGGAAAGAACAAATGAGCACACCAGCATTGAAGAGTAACATAATGTAAATGTTCTCCTTGAAATAGAACATAAAAAAATCTTAAAGGAAAACATAGTTCTTAAAAATGTGAAAGAATCCCAGGAGAACAAGGCATTAGAGAGAATCAAAATTGTATATTATTTGGCTCTGCTAAAAGCTCTAGTTTTCTAACTAACGCTGCAGTGCAAAAAAGGATGTGTACATATACAGGTTCTCTTATAATACAATATGTTAATTTTTTAAATGTTACTGATGTTAGTAATTATAATTTTGTTGTTAACAGCAACCTTAGAATATTAGATATTATCATTTCTAATGCATTATGTGAAGCTGACAAGTGTGAATTGCCTATGATTCCTGAGGATGTACATCACATTGAGTGGGGCCCTGTAATTTAGAGAGATTTCTAAAAAAATTCTCTAATTACAGACTGTGCGATTTTGATAAATTGTATAGATTATCTAAAGTTGATTGTGCTTTCCAGAATATTTTTCATAATAATTGCAATGTTAAAAAAAAATCACAGTAGTTGAATGACACAAAAGTTAGCTCACCTATATATTCCTCTTTTTCACCATCAGGTGGAATAACATAATCGACAGTACTGTCATGGTAAAAGTGAAAAGGCTGGAACGTGTCGAACAGGAAGTCTCCCATATACTCATCCATGTACGTCTTGACAATTCTCCTGTCAAAATCATCAATCACCCGTCCACCATACATCACCTCCCCAATCAAATACTTCAAACTGTTCCATGGTATCCTGGTGTCTTTGGCCTTAAGCGCCTTCGTTAGATAAGTATCCAAAATGAGCACACAAACATTAAAATCCGACTCGTTAAAATCATAAGAAATGTTCCACCCAATCTTGTCGTACTTCCTCCTCTCCTGAACGACGGCATGGAAGAAAGACAGCACGTAAACAAGAGGCTTAAAGGCCGGATGGGCGCACGATTCCAAAGTCTGGCTCCTCATCTTGAAGTATGTGTTCCTGAGGTTCAACTTAAGGCCGTTAGGCGGCTCCGTTACAACCTTCAGTGATCTCTGTAGGATGCCGATTGGGAATGCCTCCACCGGATCGGTCGTGAGCCACAGGCGGAAGTCTGGATGTGGCGTGCTCACTTTTTCCAGTTGCTTTTCTAATTGGCGTATGAAGGCCAACAGGAGATGGCAGTTTTGGAACATGAGCCACTGCCCCCTGGAAACGGCTGTGTCTAGCAAACTGAGCGCCATGGGCTCCTGACCTTGACCCAACGACAGGTAGCGGAATTTGCCACCTCCAAATCCACTCCTGAAAGTTGAGAGTGGTAATTTCAATTAATTTTTCAATTAAATCTACAATTGCAATTACTTTAAGTAAACTGTAATTTCAATTGTAATTAATTACAATTGTAGAGCAAATAATTAATTACTTAACAACACTGCCTAATTGTAGTGTTTATTTCTTATTTTCATCAATGGTACTAATCAAATTTAAAACTTATTCCTTAGAAATTCATAAAAATTAAACACAATAATGTCCAGTCAAATATCAGAGAAAAAAAGGGCTGACTTAACATTAGGTGTAGACAATTATTTTATTTTTAACATTGCCTATAGCTTAGCTCGCCTAGAAGGAGATCATGTACACCAAATATCAAATACTGAAATAAAAAATTAGCACACATGTAACCAGTGCCCTCTATGTAAAGCTCTGGTGTCTACAGTAAAAAAGCCAACATTTATATAAAGTACATTATACAAACTGCTGTTTTTTCTTTTTAATTCAGCTTGTACTTGTTTGTACATGAAAGCATCGAACTAAAGTATCAGACCAAGTTGCTTTTGACTCGTGTAATTTTGTATAAACTGAAAATAAATGTTCTGACAATGAATCTTCGTCTTTTACAGCTTCCAAGCTTTTTTTTAATATTACATGTCATTAATAAATGTCCACTCTCTCCAAAATATATATATCTTGAAAATTCTCGGTGTGACTAACTTGTCAAAATATGCGAAAGAAACCTCTGCACCCTTGTTGTCAACATGACAGCTAAATGGGGAGAAATTAGCTTCATTAACAAGACTAAAATGTAATTATAGTATCTTAATCTGCATGGGTGTATTGATGTTTTTTTTTTATTTAGATAGTAAGTGAATATACTTTACATTCACTATTGTGGGTTTTCCCTGAAACCCTGAATGGAGAACCTTTTGGACGATTAAAAACACAAATGGATTAGAAGGCATTTTGAAAAAACTGTAAATACAATAATGGAGATAATTCTGGATACATGTAAAGAACTAATTTAAATGTTTTTGTGTTTTTCATGCCAAAAAACCCAAAGTTTTAGAAGTATTGCTAATGGTTCTTTTTTTAGAAATACTTCTGTGAAAATCACATTTTTGCAACTAATGGCCATTCTCCAAAATATGGGAGAGACATGAAATGTACGGATAAAATTTTAAAAATTACTAGGCAACGTTTTGTTTTTTCTTAAGAAAAAGCTATTTCATACTCTTAATTTTGACCAGTTCTCTTCTCTATTAAAGGTAAAATCAACTCTCTTTTTAAAATCCAATCCAATCACATACCTCAATTGAAGGTGTTGTCATAGTTACTACGGTAATTTTAGCTAACATCAACTTTGACAAAAAGAAGAGAAACCCACCTATAGGCTACTAACTTAAATATTTAAATGAACTCGATTATTAATAATCGTTGAAAGGTTGGTATGGTTTTCTGACAATCAATTTTTATCTGCAGTTTTTTTTTCGTTTACTGATCTTTTTTCTTTGACTATAATTATTCCTCATTCAAACTAACTTGCACTTTATCCTTTTGTTTTCTTTTCTTTTCGATCTAATTTAGTCTTTAAACATTTAGTMGTTGTTCCCAAAACAATACTATAACACTACTTTTTTGTAAATAAAATTCAGTATGAATTAGTTTAACCATGTAATAAAAATTTTTGAATAATCTCTTACCTATCTGCCAATTTCATAAGCTCAGAAGTAGGATCCGACCCAGGGCTCAAAATAAACACAACCGGCGTAGTCGGACTACTCTGTTCCAAAATGTTATCCAAACTGATGACCGGCGGCATGATGTACTCCTCCCCCATCGTCGCCGTAATGTAATCCCCGACGGCCCTATAAACTCGATCCACGCGGAAACACCTCAGCAACATCAGAATCTGGAAAGGCGGTAGATTCTTGTTGTACTCAAAGGGAAACGTGACCGCTTCCGGCGCGTCCAAATCGCACCACTCCTGCCAGACCGTCAAATTTTGTTCGATCTGCTGCGGCAACGGTTGAAAGTTATCGGTGAAGTCGATGGAGAGCTTCAGTATGTCCTCCCATCCTTGCGGCGTGATGAACGGACCCGGTATCGGCCTCTGGGACTTCTCCAAGCTGATGCTGCCCTTTATGAAGAAGTCGAGTTCCGCTTGCGACAACGTGTTCGCGTACTGCTGCAGTTTGACCGTCATTTGGAATGAAAACAGCAGCTTGTGTTTCTCGAATATTCCCGTGCATCCATAATCATACACATTCTTCGTTAGAGTGTTAATTATGTTCAATAATCTTCTGTTGAGGATGGTGTGGGGCAGGGCTTTCCTCAAAGAATACGCAAACACTTCCAGGTACGATGACAGGGAATATTGGTACATGGAATTGACAGTCGCCATGTCTGAGAGGACAAAGAAAAGAACTGCCCCTCTTTTCGCGACAGAGCGGTACCCATCTCTCAATCTGTCTATGTCTTTACCCGTCTCCACGGCTAATTCTAGCTTGTGACCAACTTCACTCGCCTTAGTTTTGGTGTTTTCAAGTGTGTTTATTAGCTCCACATTGTCCAACATATTACCTGATGGATAGAAGCAAGAATAAGTAAAAGTGGTTCAAGAAAATATATTGATGTAATAACAGCCCCAGGAAAAAACATTTCAGCAACAGGTGGTTCCAAAAATTTAAACTCATAAGTAAAAACTGAACAAACAAATCACGTGTTGTGTACTATTTCGTTTCAGTTGCTAAGCCTGTACCTGTCATTAAATTTGTAAAGAAATAAACAAATTATGACGTCTAAATTTAAAGCAACTTTCAAACCAGCAACACAAAACTAGAATTCAAATAAATAATTTAGAACATTTTTAAAAAGAAAAGATGTAGTAAAGATTACTAAATATTCTTGGAGTTATGACGACCTATAGCTGCAATTCCAAAAACTTGAAACACTATGTTAAAACATGTTTTTTAAGAGAATAATATAATTGGAAATACATTGCAGCATATTTTCCTATTATTTAGTTAAAGCTGCTGTCTTCCAAAATATAGCAACATTTTCTTGAACTCTTTGGAAAATCTGTCTTTCTAAAAACAGACTATAATGCTGCAACAACCATAAAAAGCATTGAAAACCTGTTCTTAATATATTATTCAAAGAAGCTATGGTAAAATTTTATATTTCGAGAATTTACCCTTTGCCTGAAGTTAACAATACACTGATATTAAAATTGTATAACTTTAAAATCCCAACTTCTTTAGATATGAAAGTTACACCAATGGAAGTGCTGATATTTTCTCTATAATCATGGTATCTCATTCTTTTTTTTTTTAAGAAGAAGGTCTCAATTTGACACCTCAAAAACGACGGTTTTAAATTCAGAACTATTAAAAAAAATTGTAATCCTTTGTGCAGCATATGGAATTTATGTAGTTATGCCGATTTTACTCCACTACATCTTTGTGTATTAAATGCTTACCTGTCGTCGTTGACAGTTCTCTCAAAAGCGAATCTTCCAGCTGCTGCAGTAAATTCTTGTTCTCGCTAGTTTCCGCAATTAAATTCTCCCTTTGCTCCTCCAAATCAGGCCTCTCATTTCTCACCACGACGCTCAAGAGCTGGTCTTCAAGTCCGGATAACGTCACAGTGTAATTAATTACTGTGGCAGTGGCATATGCGGAAGGATTGAAATTTGGATTTGACAATTTCGTCGTCATGTACAATCTGAAGTTAGGATCGTAATCGACCTCTTTGTCACCCAGTATCACAAACACGCGCCCCCCAACCATTTTTATGTTCTTCTGTATGACATTGTCGCAAACTGGATCTATGTAGTCATCCACATCGCGGAATAAAATCGGTGAGCCGTACTTAATGGCCATATCGAGGTATTTGATGAAGTCCTGATCGTTGAAGCTCAGTATCTGAAGCAAGCAAAGCATCAGTTCGATACACTATTGGTTTAGATGTTAGAAAAGTTATGTTAAAAGCATTTTAGTACATTTCTCTTTTTCTATGTATGTTTAATGACAATTTCTATGCAACAGGTAAAAGATAAAGCTGAAGCCCTTTTTTATGATTTTTTTCCAAAAGGAGTACGGAGAAGTTCATTATGTTCCAGATTTACAATTTATAAACAAAAAGGACAGCCAGATACGTTGAGTAGTGAGTTAAAACATTTAAAGTTTTATGGAACTTCATCAAAATTAAAAACTATCATAACTGTGCTGAGAAATGATTGTAATTTTCACTGATAAAAATGGCACATTTTTCAAAATTTCGAATTTGATCAAATTTAAATATGACTGCAAATTTTGCCTGTTAGTGTAATTATGTACTTACTAAACTTAACAATTATTATACTTCATATATTCAGCTTCCCTAACTAAAAAGTCAGTGTTAGAGGTTTGCTATAATGGACAAAGTAAATGCTCAAAAATCAGGACAGTGTCATCAGCATAAGGCACAACATGAACACTAATTTCAAAAGCAAGCGGGCATTCATGTAGACAATAAATAGTAAAGGCCCCAGTACTGTTCCTTGAGGGATACCAGTACAAACACTAAGAGACTCACTCGCAGTTTTTTTGCTTTTTATCACTCAATTCCGGAAAACCCCTGCCGCTGTCTCTCTGACACCATAATGCTCAAAAACCTCATTCAGCCTGGGGAACTCACTAAATCGAGAAAAACTGAGACATTTTTTATTTCTATCTAAACTACTTTTCAATTGACCAATGTCATGCACAAGTGCATCTGCTGTGCTTACTACATCACGAAAACCAAACTGTTGGTTGCTTAAAAAACACTGCTGTAAGCAAGATGGTTCTATGACATTTCCTTGGAGCATTTTTCCAGTATTTTGCAAACATTTGTTAAGGCTTATCAGTCCATAGTTAGAAAGATGATTCTTATTTCCAGCTTTATGGATCGAAATTATCAGATCAGTTTCAAAAATGGCATGCCCAGGAGCATGATTACTTTTTAGGGCTCTAATATATTTAACTATTTCACTGGGTGACGCAGGTGTCAGAAACATGGATACTATTGTTAATAGTAACCTATGCAAGTATAAAAACTCAAGAAATCAAATTCTCCTTGGAACATGAAACATCAAAATCCTCACCTTCAAATTGTTCTTCTCCTCCCTCTTTTTAATCCAATTCAATGCCTGCGTTTGTGGGTCTATACAAAGTGGAAACCTGGACGCTCTCAAAGTCAGTATCCCATTCTGGACCGACAGCTCATCAGGAGGCAGGTGTTCAGAATTCCACATGCTTATCTCGACATCGTTTGTGAGGCTCGTCTCCAACCTGAAGCTATCCGATAGTGGAATCTCTCTCTCCAAGATGTCGTTCCACCAGTCTTCGTAAACCATCTGCTTACGGTACTCGTAAGTGAAGGGTCCGCAGTAACTGAGGAACGACGAGCACAAAAGACAGTTCCCCACCAGCTTCTCTCGTTCAATATGCAGCTTTTCCAGGTCCTTGGTCCAACGGGCTTGTTCCGAACTCAAACCTGATATGAGTTTGTCGGCAGCTTCCAAACGACGCATCATTATGTCAGTCTCTTCCTGTAATTCTTGTCGTCTCTTCATCGCGACCTCGTACTTTTCATTCAGCTTCGCCAAGTCTTGCTCCAGTTTGGCGATCTCATTGTATAACTTCTCGAGGTTTTTCTTGGCCGTGTTGTACTCGGCCTGGAGTTGTTCCACGCGTTCCTTCTTCGGTTTTACCTCCCTGTAGACGGCGCAGTATCCCAACACTGCGTTCACAAACTTGTACAGGCCGTAGCCGGCTTTGCTGATGCTCTGCATCTCCTCCAGTTTGTTGGATTTCTTCATGTGGGCCTTCACTGCTCTGACCTGTGCTTGGGTGATTGCGTCGCAATTCAGCTCTTGGAGGGTTTTCAGGAAGCTGGGATCGGACATCATGGCTTTTGCGCTTTTCCACGACACTTCCTTGATACCTCGTATTATGACTATGCATTCGCATACCACCTGAAATGAGAAGCATATGACACAATTGGAAAATTATCATCAACAAAACAAAACATCAAAAATGAACCTCAAATTGACTTGAGCTAGCATTTTTTATTTTCTGGTTAATTAAAAGATGTAGGACTTCTTCCATTTGGCAAGATGGAAAATCAACAACTCCTCCTGTGATGCTAATTTAATGCCTCTTCGTGTGATATGGCAAGTCTTCTGTAAAGAGAACAATTCCAAGAGGTTTTCCAAAATGCTACATAACTTATTGGAATAAAGAAACTGATGCCTTGTATAGACAATATCAAGCTTATCCTAGTTAAAAATTGGCTGACGGATTGAAGTAAAAATGGAATATCTAATGCAAAGTGTAAACTTCATCTGCTTCAATAGCAGCAGTTGGAATCTGCCGGAAAAATTAGAACCAAGCGTTAATAAAACACATAATCAAACATCACTAATTTCACCTAATATTTTAGCATCTTGACTGATTAATATCTCCAATTCTCTTCAAATATCTATGGAGGAATTGAAAAAGGTGAAGGGAAAACTTCACCAGTTAAGAAAAAGATGTGAACCGTCAGTAGAGTTTCTCATTAGAAGACTTTGGCAAGCTATTTGTGGTTTGAAAGCCCACAAAGCTGCTGGTTTTGATGGTATTTACCCAGAATTCTTGTAAAACTTGGGGATGAATGCTTTAAAATGGTTGTTGTTCTATAATAATATTTTAGATACAAGTACTCTTCCAAGTTTGTTTCAGAAAACAAAAGTTATTGCTGTCTTAATACCTGGGAACCTCCAAATTAAGCAGGAAGTTACTGACCTTGTGCACTGCTGAGGTTCTGCTACAAGTTACTAGAGAAATTACTCTACTAAAGAATAGATCKTTTGTACCTATGTTTGTTTTATATATTAATTGTAATTAGCATATGTGTTAATATAAAATAAAAATAAAATAAATCAATACAGTCTCTATAGAGATTAGCAAATTGAGAAAGCTGCATAGATTTTTTTGGTATTTAAACATTGAGTTAAAAGAATTTTGAAATATGGTTTCTATATTTTATATTCTCCCAAACATTTCAGTCATTCTTTAATAAACTGTAGGTTTTTTTTTTAAATTACAACAATGCAGTTTACAAAAACATTACATGACTTTAGGATTTCTGCAGAAAAGAAAAATATTAGCATTGTTCACTGATGACTAATTGTATTGAGTGTGAAAACTAAAAAAAAATTGATACTCATCATTATCTGTCCGTAAACCTACCTGTACGGGTTCAGGGGGCGTAGCAAAGGACCTAATCTCAGTAATGTCCGACTTATCCAAATCGGAAAGTGCCAACCTGGCAGCCTCAAGCGCCGGCAACGCAGCAGACAACGCTTCCTCGGCATCCGCCTGCTCTATACTTATAATCCTGGCCTGCTCCTCAATTTCATTGCTCCTCAACGAAGCGTAATCTTTCTTTTCCATTGCGGCGTTCGTACCAGCCTCGATCTCGCCCAGCATGGCTTCGCACTCCTTCGTCGCCTTTTCCACGATCACCTTCTGCACGGCCAGCTTCTCGTTGAGGATGGCCAGTTCTCCGCTGGCTTCCTCTATCTTCGTCATGCCGCCGATGAGTCTCTCGCACTGCGCCTGGATGTAGTTGTCCTTTTCTACGAGCAGCCTGAGGTAGATGTTGATGAAGTCGAGGTAGTGCTTGGGTGTGACGTAGTTCTTCCTTCGTAGTTTCACCTGGTAGTCCACTGTGTATGCACCTATCGATTCGTGAACGTGAACCACGTGCTGTACTATGACTTCCCTGAAAAAATTTTATATTAAGATTAGTATTATTACAAATGTCTAATAAAAGATGCTACGGAAATTTCTAGAGATACTAATGCATAATAAATGTATAATAATGGCAGATAGATATATTCCCAATGCTTCAAGTAACAAACTATACTTTGCGGCTCCAAGAGACCTGGATATTCGAAAAGCAAGAAATCAAAATGTAATGCCAAAAACGCTTCCAGCATTTGTTATTTTGCTCACGCTAGCAGAATACTTCTTTTTTTTCTTCCTATCATATTAATCTTTTGCTTTTACCTCTTAAAACACACAGGCAGTAAGCAAAAGACCAAGGAAACAAAATATGGCTGACCATTGACTTCGGATGTGTCATATGTTATATGTTAGTAATATATATGGAAATAATGTGGTTGATAACTATCTAAATTCAAATGAATTGTTTATGTTAAAAAGTGAAAACAGACATATTAAACACTAAAAGCTTACAATCATAAAATATATTATATAATTCTCACCTGTACATTTCCGGAATCTTCTCGTTGTTCTTCAGAAACACAGATGCTACGGCCTCGAGTGCTTGTAAAGGCCACGGGAAAAGCCAATCAATGGTGGTGTTGTTCACCAGTCCAGGAAAACTCCTGCATCGTTTGCTCAGGATGTCACCAGAGGGCGACATTGACAGCACGACATGCAAATTATCGCAACATTTGTTCACAAAGTACTGCCACACGCCGTCCTTAGTGACGCCATAGCCTTCTGCCCTTGCCATGTTGCGACACTGGCCGATTATTTGCTCCTTGTCCTCGTCCGTGAACATGGACATCACTATGCCTGTGACATACGAAAAAAAAAAATAAGCTACAGCAACTGATTGAACATTAAAGATTCCTCGTGAATATTTGGAAGGTTAGGGTCATTAATTAATTAATATTGCCGGAGGATCAATTTAAGTTTTAGTTTCCCTTTGCCTTTACTAATAAATCCAACTTTTGGGAATGTCTGGTTTTCTGTCATTTTAACAAGAAAAGGGGGATAAATAGAATGATATTACTCAACATTCGGCCAAAAAAACATGTTCTCTTCTTTTGGTTTTTTTGTTGTTTCTAAAGAGACCATTAGATACCTGAGCTGAGCTCAAATAAAAGCTTGATGAATTAATTATCAATAAACGATATTAAACTCAGAACATGACAAAAACTGAAAATTTTAACAAAAATGATTTTGATCTCATTTTGTAGCAAATTTAATCTGTCAAAAAAGGAAAGTATTTTATTTTTTACATAAAACGTGCAGCTTAGGGGATATTTGAAAATCTGGATTTATGCCACCAGTACAGGTCCAATAAGCAATTTAATGCAGGTTAATGCGTTTTTTATGTAAAATTTGATAAGTCTAATAAAGAGATAGTTCATAATGCTAGATCAAACTATTAAAAACATTCATGTTGCAAAAAGTACTCCACTGGAAATGCAAATATGATTCAACGATGAAAAATCCAAAGAAGGCAATCTCAGAATGTTAAATTACGGCATATTAAAAAAATCATGTAACATACCGATCATGAGGATGTTGTTTATGTATTCCAAGAAACCCTCCTCAGCAATTTGGGCCGCTGTGAAAAGAAACACCGACGGTTTGCGATCGATCCCCAGCTGGTTGTACAGCTTCTTCAAATCGTCCTTGAAGGAGTTTTCGTTGTATCCCCTGCACAGCGTGATCTCAAACATGGCGTAACCGGCTGTGAACGCGGCCAGTCTCGTAAGACTCGCCTTCCCGCTGCCCCCCACTCCAACCAGCATCACATGACCCTTTTCCAGTCGAAGTCCGCGGTGGATTCTCGTCAGATGTTCCAAAGCGTCGTCGAATAGTACTATCGTCAGTTTTTCGGGCATTCTCTCGTTGTACTCATCTATGATCTCTTGGAACAGGAAGTATACAGCTTCGTAGTCAAGGAGGTCTTCGTAATAGCGTACCTCTCCTTCGTTAACGGCATTCCTGTAATCATAAAAAAGTCAGAATAAGTTCGACAAAAACGTCCAGATATCATAATAACGATAACAGATAGGGTAGGAAGACAATGATTTTTTCCAGTTTTAACTTGGTCTTATATTAAGTTTGTTAACTTGAAGTTTGATAATAGTTTAATCCAATTTTCCTTTTTCATGAACTGTTTAATGTGTGACAACTTTTTTGGGCCAAAAAATGCAAATATTTAGATAGATTAACTAGTAGTTGCATGTGTCCCCATCTACAGTACTTCACATGGGTTAAATGTGTCATAAATTTTTTTGTGCTTCCCTGTATATACTTTTTTGGCAGAAATAAACGTCACTGTTCCTTTTTTAGAAGTCACAATCACTTATCCTTTTCGAGACATTACAATTTAAGTATACAACACTTCAAGTAGGCTTTGATTAAAACAAGGTTAAAAGCAGACAACAAAAAAAAAAGCACAAAAAAGTTATGAGATTTTTAATCCACATGATGTACTGTAGATGGTACCACATGCAACTCGTAGTTAATCTACCTAAATATTTGAAATCCTCGGCTCAAAAAACTCCCACATCTAAACACCATGTAAAGATTACAATTTTTCCAATATTATTAAAAAATTAAAAACAAAAGTGTAACGTCCTATATTGTTTTTAAATTTTAATATTTCTGTGGAAAACATATGTGGTTTTACAGTATACTGTTACTTATGGACCGCTCTGAATAAATAGAAAATAAGATTGGTCCCAATATAGAAACTTGTGGCACACCAACTGATGTCCTACAATAGAAGTGTGCTAGTTTATAAACCTTAAATAATAATAATAAATTACAATACTGACACACTGGAGAGGGGAATACGTCAAGAACAGTGGTCTTAAGTAAACAGAAAAATTAAAACAAAATGTTTTATATCAAAAAGAACTTTCTTTGGACTATACACACTTTATAAACAAGAAGCCCATACTTAGATAAATCCAGACATTTGACAGCTTTACCTGTAGTCCCCAAACAACAAAGGATCTCTCATCGCATACTCCACTATGTCCACGTCGTCCTCCGGTGTCACCACAGTCTTCGGCGGGAAATACTTCGCCAGTTGCTTGACCAGATGATTCCTCATCAAGGTCTGGTCGTCCACATTGATCAACCTGTCGCACATGACGCGAGTGAACTCGTTCCGCCACATCCTCACGATGTGGTGCTGTTGCGTGAAGAATTTCGGATCGGCCTTGCACATCCCGGCAGTTATGCGTGACAGGTCCCTCATGTTGAATATGTAGTGGAATTTGCTCGGCGTCGGCGGCAGCTCCAATATCATTATTTTGTATAGGCCCAGCGTCATTTTGATCAGGATGGGAGCAATCTGTACCTCCTCAGGGAAAATTTGTAGGTGTCCGGATAGTATGTATGTGTAGATGTGGTCTAGTGTGGTCTCGGCGGGGAATACCAAGTTGATTACCGTGAACATCGACATGAAGCGGGGGTCCACTTCGTTTCTACCGCCACCTGAAGCAAATTAAATTTTCTGAGATTGCATTTAAGTGTTACAATGAAGTCTCAGTAGAATTTAAAATCATAATATTTCATAATCTGACCTTCCAGTAACTCAAAAAAAATTTTGTGTATGCAGACATGACATTGGCTTTGCAAAATAAAGACTTCTGTATTAAAATGCATGTCTATGCTATGCCATCTACACCTCAACCAACTGCAGATAGTACTATTTCGCTGTCATTACATCTCATCAGTGCAGTTTAGGTCTAGTGTAGACAACACGGCACAGAACTGGTTTTGCTTATACACCAAAGCAATGGTATGATGAAAGTAAGAATTTAGGATGACAATGCCATCTGTCAGCATTACACTGACATGATAACAAAGCCACCTAGCTGACAGATGGCATTGTCATCCTAAATTCTTACTTTTAAAGACTTCTGTACTTGAACAAAACCTTTCAAGAGTCATCGACATTATGCATTGCTATTTCTAGCCACCTACATCTCAGCTAACTTTCAGAAAACTTGCGTGGACAGAAGATTTCCTTAGTGCGCCTTACTCCATTGAAGATGGAAGGTGTTCTGTCTGGCAACTTAAGAAACATGATATATTCAATCAACAGCTTACAGAAGATTCTACAGAAAAGGRGGCAGGAACTGACCTTCCAAAAAAGTCTTGGGTTACTCTGAATCTTTGCACTAGTCATGGGAAATGCAACTTTTTTCTTAATGTGAATGTGGAGACTCCCTCTAAACAATCAACAGATGCCCCCCTACAGCATGGCCTGGTGGTGATGAAGCTGTTGAAGATTGACTTAAGATAATCGAGATCTGATTGGAGTTTTTCTTCAGTAAATTGGAAGAGTAACGAAGTATTACTACCAAACCAAGGCCAAAGTACAAGGAAACAGTATGGTTTCAAGGACGTAAAAGAGATTGGTGGTGGTTCTTACCTTCAGAAACCTATAACATGCTACTGAAGGAGGTCAAAGCAATATAAGTACAATCCAATAAAGAAGAAGCTGCAAGATTAGAGATACAGAATCAAGATAGGAATCCAACTTTTTTCATATTGTCTGCTTGAAGTGTGCCAATTAGAAACTCTATTGTTATTAAAGAATTTAAATTTCTGACTTACCTGCTATGCCCATCGCGGCAAAGTAACTTATATCCCTCAAATTCTTCCAGTTCAAATCCTTGCCCCTGTCGTAAAATCCACCCTTCTCAAAGAGGAGCTTCAACAACGCTATGGGTTGCTGCGTCCCGTACTCATCAACTTGCGGCATATTCAAGTCGTCTATGAAATAAATCAGTTTCTTTCCCATCGGAGGTCCATAAATGTCTTTGGTCCGCTTCTCAACTGCCGATTCCAAGTTCTTTTGTACATCCATCGACGATGTTCTCGATGAAAAATTCATGTTCAAAATAATGTAAGTGTCGGAATTGAGCTGTCTGAGAAAGTCGAGGATTATTGCAGTCTTTGAAGTCCCTGTTTCCCCGACAAGAACAATCGGCCTTCGTATGTTGTTCATCAATTCCAATAAGTAAGTTGTCCTGATGGTGTCCACCTGTGGTACACAATACGCTTAAAAATAACATTCCAATCCAAGAAAAACAGTTCCAAAAAATTACTAAATGGGATTGGTATTAAGAGACAAAAAGTTTTCTGCAGATTCCAGGATCTATAGATTTTTATCTCAGAAAGTAACTAAAGTCACGATAATGGGCAAAATAAGGAGTGAAAACAAAAGAGAAAGACTAAAAATTGAAGGTGGAAAAGCACATTAAAGTGGTGGGGACACTTAAAAAAAAGTACTGGAAAAAAGGCAAGTAAGATAAGTGTGGGAAGAAGAAAGAAAGGGAGACCATGTAAGATGTGGAATAAAGAAAGAAAACAAACAAAGAATGATAACAATGAGAAAATGGAATTTATGAATGAATAAATAACTTACCGTGGGCACCAATATCTCCGAATATCGTTTATTCCTGTCGTGGGTGTAGGGTGGCACAATCCATTCCCAAGCCACCCACTCCTCCGTCTTCAAATCCAAATAGTAATCGTACAGCATCGGACAACCAGTCGGCAAGTACTTGTAGCCGGCCCTCTGTTCGTTGCTGTCCTCCGTCGTCATCATGCCGCACGATTTCTTCATGAAGGCGTCAAAATCGGGCCGGTCGGCTGCAACCAACGACGCTCCCAGAGACGCGTAACACGCAGTCAGGAACAGGCACTCGATGAAGCTCTCGTCGACCTCCTCCTCCGGGTTCCTGGTTTCCTCCTGGGGGCGCGGGTAGATCGAGTCGATCATGTTGCACAGCTGGGTCACCATGTTGAGGCCAGTCTGGGGTATGACCGTTTTTAACGGGGTGACTTGGTTGGCCCCGATTTGGCCCAGGGTTATGTAGGCGATGGCGCCCGGGACGTACTGCTTGTAGAATTTGTCGAAGGCTTCCCGTTCGGGAGGGTGCGCCCTAGTTTTCAGCCATTTCTGCCAGTAAGGGTCGTAGCCGAGGTTCTTTGGGTCAACATATACCATACCTGAAAGGGAATGTATTTTCATTAAAAAACTCATCAGTTACGATATCAAGATATTGATGTATTTGCTTTTAAATCGACACTTTTTAAAAAGCATGTTAGAGAGGTTTTGGGCATTTGACATATACATCAAAAATATATATATGTATCGGTTCTCATTGTATCCAGGTTACTGATACTAGACTGTTAAATTTTTCTTACATTATTCATCTATACTATGCTATAACAATAGCAAAAATGAATAAAACTCTTGCAAAGGTAGAGCAGTATCTAGTTTCAAATAGATTAAAGCTTAATGTATCAAAGACTAAGGGTATGATTGTGACTACTAAATACAAATATAAATTTTTAGATTTAGATAAAATAGATTTGCATATTTGCAATTGTAGAATTGATATTGTAAGAATATATAAATACCTAGGTCTCACAATTGACTGCTTGTTATCGTTTGATGAGCACTTTAACTACATGCAAAAGAAAATATCTAAAAAGTTGTTCTTCTTATCAAGAGTGGGTAAATTCCTCTCTATGGAAACGACCATTAGAGTATATAAAACTATTATACAACCTCATTTTGAATACTGTGCGTCGATAGTGTTCCAGTTCAACTTTAACAAGATGTCTTGCTTGCACAAACTTAAAAATCGTGCAATGAGAATTATTCTAAAGTGTGCCAGGCTCACGCCGATTAGGACTATGTTGATTGCTCTACAGTGGTTGAATATTACGGATAGGATGCTGTATCTTACGATGGTCTTTATATATAAAATAATAAATAATCTCATGCCACCTTACCTAACAAAAATGATAGTTAGGGCACATGATGTTCATCAGTATGAAACTCGAAATGCTGGTGATATTTTTGTGAATAGAACTTACGCAACTGCCTCTAAATCTCTATTTTTTAAAGGTTTTATAAAATACAATTCATTGCCACTTCATGTTAGATCTGCTAAATCTCTTAGATGCTTCAAATCACAGTTGCTGGTTTATATTACGGGCACTGGGTAGCGTGCGAATATTGTTTAATTTGTTTTGGGTTGTTTGTTTTGTGTATTCATGTTGAACATTAAATTAATAGATGTTATTTTCCAATGTATCAAATACTAGCCTTGTGCTAATTAATAAAGCGTATTATTAAAAACGCTAGAAATGTTCACCCTCACATATGTATTGTTTAATCGATTATGCATACTGTGTTGTTATAACTTATAAATAGTATATTTATATAATATTTATTTCTATGTGTAATGTAAAGGTATCGCTAGTTTGGGTACATTTTAAAACATTAATGCTTAGAATTTTTACAAAAATGAGATTAGTGGCTAATTATGAGGCAGATTATGTTTAAAAATAATTATTCCTTTTGCAAATGCGATTTTTAATCATTTCTTAATCAGTAGTTTAAGAAATAAACTTATTGTATTTGTACCAATTTCTAGTTTTTTTTCCAAAATCAGTTAAATTCAAGAGGTACTTTAAAATCAGTTAAAGAGTGGATGTTTCTAAGTCTACAACTTAACTATACTGTCATTGGGTGTAAAACATCTGTTGGATTGAAGTTTATTATTAATATTATTATTATGAAGAACTGCCTAGTACTCAGTTATAGGTACTGTGTTTTTACAATGGAAAAGAACAGAATTTTCTCCTTAGTAACTTAAAACGTATAAAGTGTTTTTAAGGCAGTTATGTACTAAAAATATTGAGAAACAAATTCAATTAGGTAATTTGGTACAAATGCTACACTTATTACAAAATTTTTCAGTAACAAAAGTATAAAAATGATGTTTGAACTTGTACTTTTGAAAAAACAAAGTATTTGCATAAAAAAATTGATTACGGCGTAGATATTGAAGTGAAAACCTTAAAAACTAAATCTTATTCAAGAATTTACTACATTTACAAAACGTTTTCAACCACACAAACCTGCTCTAGACACCGTAGCCGGCGAAGCATACTGCAAGTCCCCCACTTCAAAAAGCAAGGCACAAATGGGCGTCTGCAGGCGAATGCGTTCCCCATTGGCCAACGTCAACAGCTTATTATCGTCCATCACGGAGTTCATGTTTTCTATCCATAGTGCATCCACATCTCCGTCGAACAGGATGTACCGTCTCTCCTGCTTCTCTGTCGGTTTGTTCATCTCTCTAAATATGTTGCTGAGGAGACCGTCGGTCCAATCCCTCGTGAGCGGATCCAAGATGCCGTACAGCTCAATTACGGAGCAGGCCTTCGGATTCAACGTGTTGATTTTGGTGTTCAATCCGAGGGATGTCTGCGCACGAGCCAAGGTGTGGATGACGACCGATTTACCGCCTCCCGTCGGGCCGACAAGCATGGTAGAGTGACGGGTCATCATTGTTTCGTACATTTGAACCACCTGAGAACGTATTTTTTTTTGTGATGAGGTAGTTAACTAAAAACAGAGTCCTATTGAAAATATTCAGATTTGAAGTAGATTTCAACGACTTCTAATATTTACGTGAGGTTTTTTGTTTATTTTAGTTTATATTGCATACACAATGTGTTACCTCTATTGAAATATTAATGTTTAATTTTTATAAGAATATTTTTTTTACGTTTTATAATTAAAATTTAAAATAATATCTATTTCCTTTCAAAAAATTAAAATTCGAACTAGGATGAATTTTAAAATGCAATTTGGGCTTGCAAATTAATATTTCTTTTACTACATTTTGATCTGTTTCAAAATGAATGTTTTAAAACAGTTTTCTGTTTTGGCCCACCTGGAGGTAAATCTGAACAAAGCCTAAATAATTAAGATTAATATTTTCCATTGCATAATGTAATCATTATTATACCTTATCGTAAACTAGACATTTGGAACCCTATTTTAATTCCAAAATCTATACCATAAGTAGCATGGTAAAAAAAGTATGACTGTTTGAATTTTTTCTAGTTCTGATTTAGACCATTTTAGGAATATCTAAAACATTTTGTCTGATTGTCTGTTATTCTCTTAACAATGAAAGTTTTTGCAGCATAATTAATAAATTCATAAGCATTGAAATGTAATCACACACAAGCTGTTAGCTTATTGTGTTTTTGATGTGTTTTTTCATCAATTCCTCTACTACTCTTATAAGCATACCAACAAGATGTTAACAAACCTCCTCAAAGAATGGTGGTAAATTTGAAGGTACTATGTCAACTTTCACTGCAGCCAAAGAAATTTTTAATCAAAATTTTCACCTACCTTATCCACCTGAACAGGCAGTATAATAAAGTGATGCTTCTTCAAGGCCTTCTCCACTGCAGCATTGAATTCCGGATACCCAACTCTCGGACAGTCCATCCCGGGAAACAGATCCGAAATGAGCCCCAAAAACAGCGGCACATCCTCGAAAACGAACTTGGGATAGTTCATGTCCCTCAGGGCCCTCATGAGCACCAAAGTTTCATTAATATCAGGAGAAGCCCTCTTCAAAACACCAGCCATCCTCAACACGGAATTGAGAGCTCTCAATCCCCAGTCATAGTGGAACTGTTTTGACAATTGTTCTCTAGCGAGTTTATACAAGACCGTCATTTTTTTCGCCAAGACTTTGGCTTCCAGGAAGCCATCAGAGAAGAGGGAAATCATGCAAATCATCTCTAGATCCGGAAGGATGCAGACCACAGGTCTGAATAAAGCTTTGACGGACTCTGGCAGCTCGGTTCTACCAGCGTAACCCGGATTCATGGTAATGAAGATGCCAACTTTGGGATCCAGATCAATCTCGACCCCCTCAAAGTTGAATCTCTTCAGTTTCAACATGAGCGCGCTCCTGATGGTCTGCAACTGCGTCGAGATGACAGACAACACGGAGATGTCGATTCTATTGAATTCATCGAAGCAACCCCAAGCTCCGCACTGTGCCAACCCAGCCAAAGTTGTGCCAATCGCTTTAAAGTCCATGCCCTCCCCGCAGTTGGTCACGATGCACAGCAGCGCCATCGCCTTCGCCAAGTCCTTGGTTGTTTCGGTCTTGCCGGTACCGGCCGGTCCCGCTGGAGCACCACCGAGATGCATGATCAAGGCTTGGGTTATCGTGAGGTAGATTCGATCTGTGAGGGGTGTTATCACTAGTCGGCCGTTAAGACCCATGTATTCGTAGCCGTATTCAAAGGAGCCAGTGCACTGGGTCACCCACAGGTTGTCTAGGTTGTTGATCCAGTAGAAACGGAGCTGGCTTTCCCATTCAAATTCTTGGGCGTCGGAGACGCTGTCTCTCACGAAGCCTGAAATAAAATAGTGCATGGAGAAGAAGAAGACTTGTTATGGAAAGTTAAAAAAGTGTTGATGCTTTTTTTTTAGATTGTTCCCATGTTTTCAAAGCGTGATAGATATCAAGTGACTTATTTTGGATATTGTGTTTTCACACTAAAAATACAACAGGGAGTGCCACTACCACTCTCAGTAGGAGGAAAAATGAGTATGTGTTAAATAAAATTTTATGCAGATGACAATGTAAAAGTCTTTAATGAGGTAAGAATTGTACCGTTATTGACCGTTGATCTTTGATGTTAATTAAATATATTAGGTTTCAGTCTTCTAATATTTGTCAAGATTGTTTGTGATTATTAATAGTTAGCAAAATTTAAAATTACCTATAAGTTTAGAGTTATATATATGAAGTTAAGACTGCTGTTCAACTTAGACTAATTCCGTTTCTATTGCCCAGAAGAAGGAGACAAATGATCTCCGAAAGCTTGGCATAGATAAAAGGAGTTTTATTTAGAAGACCGAAACCTAATATATTTAATTAACAACTTTAATGAGGTAGCTTGCAGACAAGCTGAGTTTTTAATTTGCTTTGGGTCACAATAGTTTTGATGATTGTTTCGGCTATAGCAGTCATCATGGGGGTATAATATTTCTAATTTTTAAGTATTTATCCATGTCAATGCATTACAGTTAAAGGTATGCAGGTGAATGCTTTAAGCGTCCATAATGTTAGATAATAAGATTAGGATAGATGTATGCAACACTATTAAATGTGATATGAGAAAGAATTTTTATATTTTCAAGTAACTTTTGGTAATATCCAAATATTTGAATGATATTCAGGAGTTTTTTAGATAAAGAAACACAAATATTTTGGTAAATTGGCTTGTACTTGCAAGTGGCACCATCTGCATACTTTGAGATGACTTTAAAGGGCATATGGTTTACTGCATCTATTTTTCTATTGTCCCTTCTTTTACCATAAAAAGGGTACGCCTTGTAAAAATCCCTATCATGCACCCTCTCGAAATGTTTAAATTTTAATAGTGTATATAGTACCTCTTCATTATTAAAAGTATTGCATATTTCAAGCAAGCTTTTAGGAAAAATGAAAAAAATGCTGAAAAGGAAATTTAAGTACTGAGAATCAAGAAAATCATGAAACTTTTTTTATCAAAAGTTGCTTGAGGTTTTGTGCATTTTTCAAATAACTGAACCATATTATTTGACTAAATTTAAATCCCAAAAAAGGGTGTATGATATTACAAGATATACATTTCGTGGAGGGAAGATAGAAGAACAAAAACCGATACAGGAAAGCACAAAAAAGTTATATGTATGGCATTTCAAAGCAAACTACTGTGGATAATTATCTATTATGTACTCAGCTACTGGTATTTTATAACCATGCCGATTTTTCCTGTCAAATAGCTCTTCAGAAACTAGGTGAATAATTCACTGCTTTCAAATTTTACTGATTATTTTTTGGCGTTTCTAAAAATAAATCAAAAAATTCAATTTCGGTCAAATTATTTTCAATTTATTCTCATCCTCCTGTGATGTTATTACCAAAAGCTACGTTGCAGTGAAACATTTCTGCAAAAATTAACCAGCATTACTGCCATTGTTTTTTTTAGATACTGGGTTTCTCTCCTGAATATGAGGGCAAAAACAAAGTAAAGGGCTAATAATATTTAATTGTGAATATACGTGCAGAAAGAAAAGGAATTAGCTTACCTTCGACAATATCTCTAGCGTGCACTTCGACCGTCGCGATGGTTTTAAATTTCGACCTGTCATTCGGGGTGAGATCCGCCCTGACAGTCACGACGATCTCGTCCAGCTGCACATTCAGCTGGTCCAGGTACTCCTTCATCGCCCTTTTGTTGCCCTTCACGATCTTCTCGAAAACATTCTCAACCTCAGCCGTCCACCAAACCTGGTTACCGACTAAGCAAACCATCCCCTGATAATCCATCATCCATTCGGTCCTCGGCCTCCTGACTTTCCCATAATAGAATATGGCGCTTTTCGTTATGAACCTGTTCGAACGACGCATCTCCCACAGGACGTCGTTCATCCAGTCCTCCACCTTGCCCTCCACGTATACGACGTTTCGGAACTCCATCACCTCGCCTTCGGCCGATATCATGGCGCTGGCGGTCAAACGGTCTTGGCTGTCGGGGCCCATCCGCAACGACTTGATGTTGTCGAACATCTTGATCATGTGCTCCTGGACGCAGGTGGGGTCGCTGCTGCCCAGTATCGATAGGAGTTCTTCGGTCGAGATGAAGTAGAAGCGAGGGAATCTTCTGCGTTTGGAGTCGAGGTAGTCGTTCAGCGATTTCTGGCAACGCTCCAAACCAAAGCCCAGGCCTGAAAGTGGGAAAATAACCTGTTGTTCAACAAGTGCCAAACCAGGGCTTGAATATTTATTTATTAACCTTATAATAATTATTTATAAGCTCAAGTACTGTTATTTACTATTCTCAGACTGTACAAAATTACTTAGATCAGCGTTTCAATGATAGAATTATAACAAAGCGCGGAAATATTCGTTGCCCTCCTAGATCACCGGATCTAACTCCCTTTGACCTATTTCTCTTTCTTAAAAAGTAAGTTATGCAGCAAAACAAACTACAATAATGAGGAAGAATTACAAATAGCTATACTAAACGCAATCAACAACATTGATAGAAGGACATTAAAGAAAGTAATCCAAAGTGTAAAACAGAGATGTCAAAAATGTATTGAAACAAATGGCGGATTATCTGAGCATTATTTGTAACCATTTGAACATATTCCTCTTGCATTAATTATTAATGTAATTGATTTTAATTGTTTTAAATGCCTCTCAAAGTTTTCAAATGTTTCCTTTGGTAGATTATTCAGTTTGCTTTGTTGTCTTACAACTTAATATAATTGTGTAAATAAAGCAAACTACACTTAGATGAATGTTTAAAACATTGAATGTGTTTTAGTGATGCAAAATAATTCTAAACTATGTGATGTGAAACATCAAATTAATTAGAAAAAATATCTGAATTTGAATATGAAAAATCCAATATAGCGTCAATTAAGTCTTCAAGCAAATAATTTACTATTCCAATATGCGAAGCTTTCGACATTCCATCAGAGCCACTATCGACTTCATATGATAATTCTACAGTTCTCAGGTGGAAGCTACGTATTTAAAAAAGAGAGATAGTTAAAAGAGGGGTGAATGTGCTGTTTATTATGACTGTATATTTGTAAAATTTAATAACACAGTTTTTACAGTTTTAAAATCAAAGCCAAAGTTTCTCCTTACCTTGCAATTCAATCAACCTGCCGCTCACGCTACAACACTCCAACACATTCGGTTTCTTGGCGGTCTCCACCATCATCCTCCTGAACGCCTTGTCAATATCATCAAACTTCCTAGCCTCATCCGGCAACTGCCCCCTAATATCCCCACCGACAAATATCCCCTCCAAATACATCCACTTCCTCTGCACTGACAACCACTCATCAATGACCTCACCAATCACAGACAAGCTCTTCTCCCACTTCTGCACCTGGGGCAGGAAAGGCCCCACAAACTGGGAGCCCGCCATGCTCTGGAGGTTCATCGAGTTGTCTTCCAAGACCTGCATGATGTCCTCCGTCGATCCCAACAAGAAACCCCTGTCATCGTTGCCCTTCATGTGCTTGTGGAGGGTAAACTCCATCTTCTCCCACACCTCTGATATCTCCCTCACGCCCCTCTCGATGCTGAGCTCCTTGATGGCATTGTTGATTATCTCTTCGGCGATGTCCTGGTATTTGTGCAGCTCCATGGCAAACATGTTATCGAGGGTGAACCTGTCGGCAGACATGTCGAAGGTCTGACCCGTCTTCTCCATTAGCTGTTTCCAGTGTCTTTCGCGGAGAGCCTCGTTCTTCAAAGACACCATCAGGGGCACGGCGTTCTTAAAGTGCTTCATTTTTAAATCTAGGGTCACGCCGACCGGCATGGTCCTGACGGCTTTCGGGAGCTTTCTGAAGTCTTTCATGTAGCTCTCAATGCCGTCGACCAGACCTTGAGGGTTCAGGTTTGCCCATAAGGTTTTTCCCCATACCTGTAAGTTTAATGGAATTCATATTTTTTAAATTAAATTAAAGATGTAAAGGTAAAAAACACTTCCACTAATTCTTGTCCCACTTGTCTTCTGTGTGTTTACTTCTTAATATGTTGTTGAGAAGATATTGGAAATGGTAGTTTACAGACAACTCTTACAGCACGTAGAAAAATATAAAATATTGTTGCCTTAT
The DNA here is from genome assembly GCA_025024175.1 of Rhyzopertha dominica. Lineage (NCBI taxonomy): Eukaryota > Metazoa > Arthropoda > Insecta > Coleoptera > Bostrichidae > Rhyzopertha > Rhyzopertha dominica. The sequence continues at coordinate 63,050,703 of QCXZ01000064.1, forward strand.
CAATCCGGATTTAGGCAAAATCACTCTTGTGAGAGTGCCTTCCAGTTGACTCTCAGCAAATTTTATGCCGATATTAGCACTAATAAGTATATTGTTTTCTCGATTTGAAGCGAGCTTTTGAGACAATTGACAGGTCGATATTGCTCAGAAAATTATTTCAATATGGTTTTCAGGGAAAGGTGCACAAGTAGTTGGCTAATTATTTAAGTAGTAGAAAACAGAGAGTTAGGATTGGGGACATAGTTTCGGAAGAGGCGGTGAGTGAATGTGGGGTACCTCAGGGGAGTGTGATAGGGCCTCTGTTGTTTACATTGTATATTAATATTACTTATTTGTTTGTTGGTTGTGATTTTGTAAATTTATTTGCAGATGATACATTACTTGTTGAAAGTGATTGTAACTTAGATGTAGTAATAGCAAAAATGAATAAAACTCTTGCAAAGGTAGAGCAGTATCTAGTTTCAAATAGATTAAAGCTTAATGTATCAAAGACCAAGGGTATGATTGTGACTACTAAGTACAAATATAAATTTTTAGATTTAGATAAAATAGATTTGCATATTTGCAATTGTAGAATTGATATTGTAAGGATATATAAATACCTAGGTCTCACAATTGACTGCTTGTTATCGTTTGATGAGCACTTTAACTACATGCAAAAGAAAATATCTAAAAAGTTGTTCTTCTTATCAAGAGTGGGTAAATTCCTCTCTATGGAAACGACCATTAGAGTATATAAAACTATTATACAACCTCATTTTGAATACTGTGCGTCGATAGTGTTCCAGTTCAACCTTAACAAGATGTCTTGCTTGCAAAAACTTCAAAATCGTGCAATGACAATTATTCTAAAGTGTACCAGGCTCACGCCGATTAGGACTATGTTGATTGCTCTACAGTGGTTGAATATTGCGGATAGGGTGCTGTATGATGATCTTTATATATAAAATAATAAATAATCTCATGCCACCTTACCTAACAAAAATGATAGTTAGGGCACATGATGTTCATCAGTATGAAACTCGAAATGCTGGTGATATTTTTGTGAATAGAACTTACGCAACTGCCTATAAATCTCTATTTTTTAAAGGTTTTATAAAATACAATTCATTGCCACTTCATGTTAGATCTGCTAAATCTCTTAGATGCTTCAAATCACAGTTGCTGGTTTATATTACGGGCACTGGGTAGCGTGCAAATATTGTTTAATTTGTTTTGGGTTGTTTGTTTTGTGTATTCATGTTGAATATTAAATAAATTAATAAATGTTATTTTTCAATGTATCAAATACTAGCCTTGTGCTAATTAATAAAGTGTATTATTATTACATATTATTATATAAGCCTAATATTCCAAACAAAAATGTGAAAAATATGCTTTCTTCTTCTTTCTTTGTTATACATTTTTCATGTCTTGCATTCAGGCAGCAATCTGAATAAGTGATTTGTTCTAAAAGCCCCATTTAAATTCAAATATAAACTGTATGATACTTCTTTTTGGCCAGCTGGAGTGGCATAGAAAGATTTGATTTTAGAAGACACAATGAATACTCCAATCGCTCTTTTTTAAATCACTGAAAATTGTGTTGCCAAAATGTGAACTAAAATTATCAACTTTATCTACATCAGATTATTATATATCTCACCTAACTCTTTTGTGGACATATCTGAAGCACATTGTGTAGCCGTAGAGAAACTATAGCTTGTGTGGACTTAGTAGTAGAAGTACGTTACAATCATGATGATGTTTATATAAACTGTATATTTTTAATGGACTTAGTCCGAAAAAAATACATTATTTTTGTTGGACTACTATCTTACCTCTCTACCATATCTCTGCGCCTTGTAGATCTTGTAAATGTGTTCCATGCCCAAGAAATCCTGATGCGCCCGCAAATAATCAGAATAATCAGCGAGTGGAATATCAAACAGCATCTCAGCGTTCACTAGATCCAAACGTCTCTCCTCCATCTCGTTAAACATCACCTTGTAATCCTCCATCAGCTTGACCCCTGTGTCCATGTCCTCCCCCACGCAACCCGGTCCTTCCGTGTCAAACTTCTGCACAAATTCGGCCAACAGCTCGCAGAACTCGTTGATTTCCGTCAGCGTGAGCTGGGCAAAACGCTCCTTGGTGGCCTCCAACGACTGTCCCCTGTACAAGGCCGACATGTACAGCGCCCTCCACTCTCTCTGCAGCGAGAACGCCAGCTGCTCGTCTTCGGGATCGAAATAGATGCCGTGCGCCCTCAGTACGTTGTACGTTTCCTGATAGTTCAGGTACTCGAGCTCGGCGGACACGTTCATTCGCATGATGGTCGTGATGGCTTGCATGATGGCCTTGAACAGCTCGAGACCTTTGATGTTCTTGTCGACGATGACTCGCAGTTCGTCCATTTTGTCCTTCAGGGCCAGCATGTTCTCCTTGGTGAGGAGCATCAGGTTTTCGCCTAGGGTGTTCTTCCACTCGAGGGCGTGCTCGGATATTGCGTCAAACAGGAGGCGGAGATTCAGGCGGATGCTTCTGACGTCGACGTAATCTATACGCGTCTCCATGTCCTGAAAATTTGTATTTAACGAAATTATAAATACAACAACGATAATACAAATTCTATCCCAGACAAGCAAAGTCAATCATGAATCCCGGTTCATAATGCGGTTGTTAAATTTAAATGTTTGGTAAATATTATTAACTATTTTATCGTATTTATCATTGAAAATGAAGGTGCTTTATAGTTAAATCTTTATTGATAATTATTAATATCGGAACATCACAGCAACATCACAATACGAGCCCTAACACAAAAATGTTCGGACATCAACTGATTTTTCGTAAAAGTTTGAAAATTTACGTAGGGGATTCAGTATCATGTTTTCCATTTATAGCACACTATAATATGTATTGTTTTACATCATATTCACGACATTGTTTTGAAATAAAATAATATTGATTTATAAAACTAAACTAATGTTGCTAACAATACAATATTTATTGACACAAATGTCGATAGCTGGTTGCGTCTCCCCTGCCTTAATAACTGCTTTTATTCTGGCAAGTATAGTTTTTACAAGCTTTTCACAATCTTCTGCGGCAAAAGAATCCCATATATTTTGCAATTTTACTCGCAAATCAGAAATGTTGCGCTGCAGATCATTTCTTAATTGCTGCTTCATCTCGTACCATATAGTTTCGATTACATTTAGATCAGTACTGCTGGAGGGCCAGTCAAAGACGGAAATGTTCAAACATCAACTAAAAGTTTAAAAATTTCCGTAAGGGATTCGATATCATGTTTTCCATTTATAAGACACTACAATATGTATTGTTTTGCATCATATTTACGACATTGTTTTGAAATAAAATAATATTGATTTATAGAACTAAGCTAATGTTGATAACAATAAATTGCTTATAAACTATACTTTACATTTTATCTAAATATAACTTAAGGCTATAGCAGAAACTTTTATATTTATTTACATTTATTATATTTTCAGGAATTTGATTGTAAGTGTTAATATTATTACATAGAGGAGATTTTTGAGCTTTGCTGGTTCTATATATTTCTAAGAGTACCTTGTGATCTAATGTAGTTGTGGACTTCCTTAGTATAGTTCAAATTTATGTTTGTATTTATTGTACTGGTTTTTATTGCATATATGCATTTTACTTGTTCAAATAGTTTTTATTTGTGTATATTAAATATTCCTTCCTAAAGAATGCCTGTCAATTGTAGCAAAAGCTTGTAAAACGTTGGATAAGTAAAGAAATCAACAACTTTGTGAATCTATAGCCAACTATATAGATTCCATTAAAAAAAAAACATAGGCTCAAATATGACAAATCACTTAACAAACTGGAATACATTTACCCCCATACTGATCATTGAAAAAAACTCACCCTGTATATGTATAGCATTATGCTAATAAGTGTCAAATATATGTAATTCATATTGCTTCGTGTGATCATTAATCATTGCAAAGAAGATAATTACCTTAATTATACTGCCATAAAACGTCAGCTTCTCATCGAACCTGTGCAATGCAGAATTCTTCATTACAAACAAGTCACATGTAACAGCTTTGTCGTAAGTCCACAAGTTTCTATAGCGTTTCCATCTCTGCAAATACTTGTGCACATCCAACAGATTATTATGGATCTGATCCTGAAGTTTCGTAATGATATCGTTAATAGCAGGCACCAACACGAGATCATCATAAAACGAGAAGGTAAAATACTCGTCAGTGTCCGGAATTCGCTGGGGTTCGCACAGGAGGCACGTTTTGTTCATCCATCTACGGAGCGACTTGAGGCGACTCAGGAAATCCTTGACATCCTTCATGACTATGTTGTAGGTGTCCGTTGGAGACGGTCGTAACAGCAACTCAGGCAACACCAGCATTGCATCGATTTGGAACAGAGTTTTACCTTTCTCCAACAGCTCGAGGAAATTTTCGAGGTTTCGAACTGTTAATTTCGTGAAGGAGGAGTAAATCTTGGATTCCCAGTATGCGTAGTAATGTTCCATGTACGGGGCTTTGCCTGAATTCGTGTGAGTCACCAAGCTTTCCAGCTTCATCAGAATCGGACCAATCGTTTCGTACATCTTCACCATTTGACACACTCTCTCCGTCCTGACTGTCTCCATTTCAGTAAAGAACTCCTTACAGGGCAATCTCGTCTTTCCGTGAGTGAATGATTCATATTCAAACAAATTGAAATTCGACAGCTGTCTCACTTTCCTTATGATGTCCATCTCCACATGCTCGATCTGCTGGAACATCGACTTCAAGTTCCTTATCTTTCCCGAGCAAGTTTCGGTGTACTCTTGGATGCCCATCGAAGTCCAGATAATCCTGAACAATCCCGGCTGAATGTAGATCTCAACTTCCCTCAGGTGGTCCCTCAAAAAATTCATTTYGGGCACCGAAAGCTTCTCTATCACCTCGTTGTACATGTTCAGCATTTCTTGTACAGATTCCATGTTGTTGCGGAGGTTGTCTTTCTGCAAAACCGCCATCTTGATGTTTTCCGGCAGTTCGAACGCAAAGTATTCCATCAGCTCCGCCCCTGCTATGTAGTCGAAGATTTGCATGTTGATGTTCAACTCAAAGTTGAGGTGTTGCTCTGCCAGTATGCTGGTTCCCATTATTTCATGCCATGTTGTGCATTTTTGCTGCCTAATCTTTTCCAGTATGTTGGTGGAGGTTCTTGAACTAACAACACCCCGTATTATGTGGCTCACTGTTGAGAGTTTTAAACCTAAAAGGAATAAACAATAAACAGGGGCATGAAAAACCCCTTACCAAGTRTATTCTTTTGAAGAAATTTTGCAGCTATTGGATTTGATTTGTTCGAGATTTTAGGACTTCTATCGTAGATGGCAGAAAGTTGTGAGTATAGTGATAGATCACACCAAGCATATTTAACTGTTTATTCTAAAAATGTTTTCAAATAATACAAACTTCCTGATATGTCAGAAATGCACACTAATTGTGTTTTAACTGTTGCATTTCTGGGTTCCTTATTTAATTTTAATGTGACTTTATTATTATTATTATTATTATTATCTTGAGCCATTTTGACACTGTGGTCTGCAGCATTTAAGAAAGTCAAAATTATCTCCAAAGCTAAAAATATAGGCCAGTGTCATTTAATAAAAGAAAAAAAAGTGCTATATCTTTCATCAAAGATTACCATGATATAAGCTTACATATAAATAAATTCAAACATGGATAACAAAATTTTTTAAGCTTCAGAAATAGGAGGTATTATTCAACCTTTTGCTTTAATAAATTAAGTAAACTCTTTTTTCAGTGCCAAGCTTTCGTCTTTATTTAAGACATCAAAAGATCGAATACCCCCTATTTCTGAAGCTTGAACATTCAAAAAGATGTGACAACAAAATTATAATTTTTGTATATAATATTATACTTGGCCAATCCTAGCATAAAAGAGGACATGTCACAATTTACCTTAAGTAAGAATTGTTTTCAAAATTGACCTTTTCTTGGAGAAAATTATGAAGACAAATTCATAAAGTAGCTACAAGCAAACTCACCTCTTGCACTGGGTTTTGGTGAGTTATGTTGAATAGACCTACTTGGTGAAACCAAACTCTTATCTGTGGACACCTGGCTTTTTCTTGATGAAGATTTCTCAACTTTATCAGAAATTTCTTAAAAGAAAACCAATAAAAGCCAAAGAAACAACTTTAGAAGGAGCATACTTTTCTTAAACAGCACGTTCGACACCTTAAGTATGTTCATCTTCAATGTGCTATCGATAACTGGCACTGCCTCCGCTCTCCATTCTTCGTAACGAGCTTCTTCATATGCTTTTAATGATTTTGCAACTTTCAGGTAGTTTTCAAAGGCTTCAATTTTAAGTAGGGAGCCCTTTAGCTCTTCCACCTTTTGAAATTTTAGCACCGGCCTTTTTAAATGGTCAAAAAGCAGTCTGGCCCAGTAGATGGCGCCGCAATGGAATGGGAAGTTTCTCGGCAAGGGAGGGTTCTTCTTGTATTTCTAGAACGTGTACGTAAACAAATTATACTGGACAAATTAATACAGAAAATGGAACAAAAAGGATAAATAGGGCTATACAAATACACTTACATTTAAGAAGAAAAGAATGATTGTTTCTCCAGTTACAAAGGCTCACATTAATTGAAAATGTGACTTACCAAGAAAATATTGTCGATAGTGGCAATCTCCTTAATAAACTGGTCCATAACCACATCAAACTTTTTCATCAACTGATCCAAAATAACCTGCCTGGTTTCCATGTGCTTGAACTTTAACAACATCTCTAGTGCACTCTCTGCAGACCTTCACCCACAAAATATATAAACTTTAAAGTCCATAGAACGTAAAATTCTTTTACCTCAAGGTCTTGAAGCTCTGATCTATAAAAGAAACGGCTTCATTCTCCAAAGCAGCGACTTCCTTGTAAAAATACTCCATTATGGCTTCCCAGTTCTCCTTGTAGTTTGGTGTGAATATATCGAAATCCGTGTTTTCAATCTGGTACACCAAATTTTCCACCCTTCGCGTTACGTGGTCGATTTTCTGCGGATCGTTGAGGATCGATTTCATTTCCGGTCCAAAGATGTTTCCAAACTGGCTGATTATCTGGGAAATCATTTTGATATTGGAATCAACACTAATCAAAATGGTAGTGCATATTAGTATACCGTGCCAACATCATTCAAATCTCCGCATACTGAAGCAATGTAATCTGTTTCTGCAAACAACCTCTTCTTGTCGAACTCCCATCGTTGACCTTTACCGGATATTTCAATTTTTTGTCTCGTGTCCATATATGCTTTTTTCCACATTTCCAGCATGTCTTTGGCATCTTTAGTTTCTTGAAGGACACTTATCACAGATTTTCTGTAAATTAATCAATTATTTTTAATTAATCTAGGAATACTTAAAAAAATTATAAATCTTAGATTTGACAGATGAATTAAAGGAAGGCATAGTTACTGATTTTTATTTGCTATTAAGGTCTTTTTTATATAGTTTAGTACTGTAAGTCTAAGAGACTTCTGATTTACGGAAAACAATGAGTATCTACTAAAAGGTACAAACTAAAACCATGTTTTATTTTTTTAGATGTCAATCATTATTATTATTTATAATTTTGACAGTATTCATAGAAAGGGAAAATTCCTATCGATTGTTTGGCATCATTTTGGGAGGACCTATACAAAAAAAAGTGTGAATTTACCAATCAGCACTTTGCACCATCAATAACAAGCAATAATAAATGTTGAAACTGTCCTTACCTAAATATTGTCTGCGTGTCAAGTGACGACCTGACCTTATCACTTAATGTATGTGAAATGCGTTCCAATAGTGGCACCATCTTTTGATCGGTACAATAATACGTTGACAGCACCCATATCATGTGCAACCCTTCCATCAAAGAAAGCAGGCAGTCCCTGACTTGACGGAAATCTTTCGAAAAGGTGACAAGCTACAATTAAGCACAGATTATATTGGAGCCATTGTCATGTAGAGAAAGTTGTGATACCTTGAAGTAACGTAATACAGTGGCGAGGAAATGGATGTTGTTTCTCGCCTGATTGTAGTGTTTGTGCAACTCGTCCTTGTAAAACCCAAAGCCCTGCATTACGGCGGACTGGGCTTTTTCGAGCAAGTCGCTCATTCGTCTGAACGTAGGCTTCTTGATCTGTTCCACTATCACGCTGAATACCGACTCGCGGTTGCTCCAATACTCGTATTCGGCTATGGGACCCGAGCCTTGAGGGACCTAATAAAATATGTAATTGCGTGATTCGCTAAAATAATCAATCTGACTAGTTCAAAAAAAGGATTTTTTTACAGAAGTAGAAACTAGAAGATCAAACACATAAAGATAAGAAAATAAATTAAGACACTCTAGTGCTGTTTTTAAGGAAGAAAAAAAATCTTATCTCTATAGAATGAAGCTTGATTCACTTTAAACCAATTAAAACAGAATGTAATGTCCATATCAAAAACATCCACTGAAAGATTGTAAAAGAAAGCTTATGTAAATGGTTCGGCTGCCAAACAACAGTTGTGCATGTAGCGCCATCTATTGGAATCGAAGTGAAATAACAAACATTTGTTGGATAAAATCGTGAATCAACATAAAAGTAGAACACATGTCATTTTTTAAATTCTCCAAATACATTCAATTGTTATTTTATGGTTTACCAAAGTAATGTTGAGTCCAGAATTAAATCTTTCTATCTAATTATTTACATTTTCCTTAACCAGGCAAAATAAGATATTCTTTAAATGAAACTATAAGCATACCTTGCTGCTCCACTCCTCAATCACTTTAGTGATGTGCATTTCCCATGCGATAATCGTCTCCTCCAACTGATTAATCAGCTTCGTGTTCTTGATCACGATATCATCCGGATAATCGATCAAATCCGGTATCTGCATTTGCGGAAACTGAGCGTCGTCCTCGACGTGCGCCATGGTCCATTCGACGGCGCTGATCATATTGTTCGTGTCTTCCAGCAGTTCATCCCTGGTCGGAGCGGAAGCGATCACTTCGCTGATGTCGGCCGATGTTATCTCTTTGACCGAAGACTCGGCGCTCTCCCGCTGTAAGAGACGGGCAGCGTTTTTCTCGTTCTGCTTTTGGATCTTCAGGGCCATCCTGCGATAGTCGGATGGACGCTTGAAGTCCGTCAGATCGGAGGATCTGCGTCTGTCTTGGAATCTGTCCCTCGTCGATGTGACCCTTTTTAGTTGTGGTTCGCGGAATTGATGCTGAATGAGCGGGATGTGGGCCTAAAATGGAAGGATTTTGTTATTGTCTTTATTGTGTTTTTTTAGATAAAAAAGACTGCAATACAAATAACACAATGAAATAAACATGATTTATCTTATAAATATAAAAAATTAAAAAATAGCCTTTTGCTCTCAATCTATTTATTTTTTTTCGCCACATTTTAGAGTTTTTTTTATAAAGAATATCCTCAAACCTACAAGAAACATTTTGTTTCTGATTTTATATAAAAAGAAATGTAATGTACACACATTTGAGAAGCTTATTGTCACTTAATTTTAGTCTAGATTTGCCATTTCTGAAGTACGACAAACATTGGAATGTGCACCCACATTATCAATTAAATTATCACAATGTAAGCACAAAAGAACATTACAAAGAATAAGATACTTTAAAATCAAAAAGAAATTTTATCAAATTCACTGTTAGTCATAAGGTGGAAGCTAACCCTCGTCCTCAATATATTATTGTACAAAATACTATGTAATTACAAAAACGACATTATATAGAACAAATAACACTAAGCCTTTTATTAAATTAGATACCTCAAAATTGTTCTGATGATTCAGCGAAATTCTTTCTCTATTTTTGACTGATTTGTAAATTTCTACTGCTTTAAAAACCCAGATTAAAACACGTAAATTATCCCTCAGGTAATTCACAAAATGAGACTATTATATAATTTGTTTACATCTGACAAATGCTCCCTAATTTTAGTCTTGAAGTTTCTAAATGTTTTGCCAACACAATATGCACACTTTATTGAGTAGAAACCTGGTCATTCTAATGTTTCCCTTTGGTCCTTATTATAAAGTAATTTCTTATATAAATTATTTGTCACATTTATAAGAACCCTATAGTTTTTGTTAATCCTTTGAATGATATTGGTTTAAGGTTTACCAATGAAGGGAATGGTAATATATTTTATATTTTAATGGCATTACATAATAATTAATGAGAATATGTTATATGTAGCGAAGAAAGTGGAAGTAAAGGACCGTTTTTTACTTCATTGAACACACATTGGATAATTTATCTATACTAATAATTTATAAATAAGGTTTTCAAACCTGTTTCATCAAGTGCTGCATGCCCTGCAGCACACGTCCGGAGACCGAGCCCACCAGGAAGTACTGTGGCATCTCTGCAATCGAGTCTTCCTTGTGGTCAAATATGGGGATGCCACGTTCCGTCAGTCTTATAAAGTACACATATCGGGTGTTTCTAGTTATCACTTCATCGGATAAATATCCAAAAGCACTGTAGATTAGGTAATCTTTCACAAGCTTTTGAATAATTTTCTAATGGAAGGATGATAATTATATAGGAGATTTGAGTACATAGATGTGTGCTGCAGTACTTACAGGTACATAAATAATTTCCGGTTCCTCTGGAGGGGGCTCTTCTTCAGGTTCAGGCACTAATGGACATGAAACAATTAATTATGTAGCAAATTCATTTTAGAGTGGCTCCTGTGGATTTACCTTTCTTCTTCTTCCCTTTCTTGCCCTTCTTGTCTTTCTTGCCTTTGCCTTTCTTTTTCTTTTTCCCATCATCACGGGGAGATTCCTCCCCTGCAACAAAAATGCAAAATAATTAATTCGTACAGTCTTCAGAAAGTAAGTCAAAAATACCTTCAGTTGTTACTTCCTTCGACTGATCTGCAGTTGTATCCGTTGGGCTCTCAGCAGCAGGAGACTGTTCCGTTTCTGTTGGAGTTTCGGGAACGGCAGACTGCTCTGTTTCAGTCGGAGTTTGGGGAACAGCAGTCTCACCATCTTGAAAAGTAACGGTGGTAGATTCAGCTACTTTGCCTTCTTCTGGCTCTGGCGATTCACCATGTTCAGTTCCCGACTCTTCCGGAGACGTTTCCTTATCAGTAAGTTCTGCAACATAAGTAGTGGCATTCCAAAAGATTGTTGAGAAATTTTCAAGAGTAAATGAACTGGAGTAATATGAACTATTGTAAACTAGATAAGAAGAAGCTAATAAATTAGGTTTGACAGAAAAGTAAAGTTGTAGGAATGGCAAATACACAAAACCTAAGCACTGCACTGGAAAACAGTGTTACAAATGGTTTTCAAAAGCTAGAAATCAAAACATTTTTGTCTTAGTCAAGTCAAAGGTGCAGATAAACATCTAATGCATAAAGCATATCTGGGGAAGTTGCTAATATGGAAAAACTCCCCTGTAGGTTGCTTGGTCATCAACAAAAACATTCTATAATGCAGACAATAATAGCAAACTTTTATTCTGAACATCACCTAATAAAATTATTGAAAAATGTAGCAGTAGTAAGTAGTTAGTACATTTATTCTAAATGTGAATGGCATATGATATAAAGAAGAAATGTTAGTGATTGGAAAAGTGTATGTAACATCCTCGTGCACACAAAAACAGGTGTTTTACAAAAGGATAATGGTAGCTCCCTCCCTCAGGAATTGAAAATGATATTGTCTAATTTTTTATGATTCACAGCTTCAAATTTCTCAGGTTTTATGGTTGATTTAATGTAGAAGTATTTATATATCAACTAAAATGAGGTCAATATATAGGGCTCTAAAAGTCGGAGTCAATTTCTTGTACAGTACCTGTATCAGTCTTATTTTCTTCGCTGGCAGGCGATGTCTCTCCATCCTTCTTCTTCTTCTTGCCTTTACCCTTACCCTTGCCCTTGCCTTTTCCTTTCCCCTTGCCCTTCTTTGGCTTTGGGGGTGGAGGCTCCTCAACTGGAGGTGGAGGTTTTGGCACTGAAACAATGTTAAAAATAAGCTCATTTTCAAAGGGTTTGTAAGACATGACAAAATAACGTTCCCGGGGAATCCCCCAAACATTTTACGTTGACAACACCTAACACCAAGAACAGTGAACTACTAGAGATGGGTATTATCGAAATTTCGATGTCAAGAAGTGTTACAATGTATGTATATAAAAAAAGTACAAGAGTAGTCAAATCACTGTAATTTTGAAGTATTTCATTAAATTTTTGTTTATTACTTGTAATATAACATTCTTAAGAGGTACAGAATGGTACAAAACACTTATGTTAGTTGATAATTAAAGTGTGTGAAACAATGAAGTCATACAACATATAACTTTAGACGAATAATGCATTGTGTAATGTGTTTTTATTTTTGCAGGGACTATTATGCAATTTTTATTTATATTACGAATTCTGTTGTTTTTGAGATGACTTCATGACTCTTTCAAATAGCAATGTACAATTTTTTTAAAGCAAATACCAATAGAACACGTTTTTCTGATGATATTTCTCTGTTATTTAAATTTATTATATTATTCTTTAAACAATACAATATACAGGGTGAAAAAACTAATTAAGTGCTCAGGGTATTGTCCAGCATAGTTCAATATTAACCTTATGATGTATATTACTTTTATTTTTGTTATTTATAATGTTTTTTCTTGATAACTAAGTATTATGAGATTTGTCGAATGATAGGAATTTATAACAAATACTTTTTGACCATTTTTTAAATATTTTTGTAGCTTGAACTTTAGTTAGGTATTTTGAACATTTAATTTCACCATTTTGGTGAGTATCACTTTTCAAACATTGTCTTAAATTTATTTATTCATACAAAATTCCACATGAACAATGTACAATACCTTACAGTGTCGAATTTTTGAGTTTCTAAACAATCTACAATTTCACCAGCACATAGTTCTTGCATTTTTAGATTATCCAAGTCATTAAATTTGTTTATTATTTTTCTAAGCTACGAACAACCAAAATAATGAGTCATTTTTGGAGGTTCAATATGGTCGCTTCCCCACAGTTAAAATTTGTACATAAAGATGCGCAACGCTCCTGCCAGTTACTTTCATATTCAAAGGTATCAAAGAAGCATGCGGACGAAGCTTAAGTAACAATTTAAAGTAACTTCACCATGGAAATTAACAAACAAACTAATCAAAAACTCAAAATGCACGCAAAGCGTGAACTACATCTCGCGTACAAACTCACCAACTTCCGGAACTAAAATCTCTTCGTCGACAAGTTTTTCATACGCCGTCCGGTAGACGTAGAAAAATTTCTTGTGCGACTCGTATTGGTGCAGTATGTCGTCGTCCAAGAAGGTGTCCAGCAGGTCGTCCAGTTCGCCGTCGTTTTCCGCCATCATGTCCTCGAAGTAGTTGCCGGAGGGAAGTCCCAGGTAATTTGTTATCCTCTCCTTTATCCATTCCCTCCGGTAGTCGACGCTCATGGCTGATGGTCTCGAAAGCTAGCACTTCACAGAACGTTGGACACMCGACGGGAACAGAAGTTTTTACGGGGATCACCCGGCACTGTGTGGTACGCAAAAAATTCGGCCTTTACCAGTATACTAATTCCTTTCGGCAACTTAAAAAGTGTGTTTAAATTCTCGTGTTTTTAAGTTGCTATGTACGTATTGTCACAATAAAACATTAGAAATCGCAGCGAGTTTTGTTTACGGTGGAAACACGGCCATATCGATCAAACAAATTCGAATTTATACGGCCCGCGCAAAAAATAGCCTCGTCCTTTTATGAAAATAATCTTCATGATTTGGTTTTACCAATATGCTCGAATTATTACCTGTTACCCTCATATTCAATAGATATTGCTTATATACTGTAGCACTGCCATCATTTTCAAAATTTTTCAGACTTTCTGTAGTAAAAAAATACCATGTTAGGTAAAAGGTGTGATCTCTAAGTATTACATAGAGTACAGGCTTATTTCTTTTTGGGAAACATTTCAGATCGATCTTCTAAAACTAAAGCAACATATGCAAAATGTTCTATTCTTAAAAACTGCCCCTTTGGAAATTCTTCCATTGTGACCCACATCAACATAAATATATTAAGCACTTGCATCTGCTACAGTAAACATAACAACAAAGATGGTATTGGACTTTTGGAAAGCCTCAATCTGCATGTTTATCACCTATCACACCTATATTTCTTATTCCTGAAGATAGTGACAAATTTGCTTACAAATAGGATTATTTTATAAATTTACTGTGGACAACATTCAACAACTATCTTTAATAAAAATACCCCTTAAGGTTTTCACTTTTAGTAACTTATTTTCATATTACCTTATCTGTAATTTTTTATAAATAGCTTCAAATATTTTTGGTACACAAATTGATATCTGTACTAGGAACAAAAATATCTAAGTCATTTAGTCCAAAGATATAACTATTACAGCAGGTAGCTAAAAATCCTTAGGATTTAGCTAATTGCAATATATAATTTGTTATGCATGCTCTCATTGGTGTATCTTGTTTGTTAATGCAAATATGCTACAATAGAGTGTTCTTGTGATCTTTGAAAATATTGTAAACTGCTCCATTTTGCTCAAAGTGGATATTTATTTTTTTATTTATTCCAAAGCTGACAAAGTTAATTGTTTAGTTTATTAGATAAGATTTAAATATTTTTCAACTTCTTTAACAGTGGTAATTTTGGAATGGTTATCAGTATAATACTATTAGTCAAAGTTAAAATTATTGTGTATGAATCTATTAACACCAAGGCTTTATGGACTTCCTAAAATACACAAATGACTTTTCTTCCTTACATTTACAAATTCTCTTCACGATTCTATAAAATAATTAATAACTTTTTTTTACACCGTCATACACATAAAATGGCTGCATTTCATTTTATTGTTTTTAATAATAACTTTCCAAATCATTTATTACAAAAATTATACTTTAAATATTTAACCTAATTTAAGTTTTCTTTTTACACCCTTCATGTTGAAGGAGCTAAAATTTGGTATCCTCTCAGATATGTAGGTCCAGCCTCAATTAGCTTATTTAAATTGTTTTAGTTTCATGGGATAAATGCTGGATTTTGTACGGTAGGCAGTATATTTTAGAGACAAAATTCCAATTTTGAATCATTTGGGAGTATATAGTTTTTCTTGTAACAATTGTAATTCTGTTTATATTGGTTAAATGAATGAACATTTGAGAGTATGAGACATATAAAGATACTGATATAGTTACTATGAATTCTTTATTAAGAAATCCTTTATTGTCATTTAAACACACTGCCTCTTTAAATAATTTTATTCTTTACACTTTTGGAACAAATCCTTGAAATTATGTTTTTTACAAATATTGGAAACATACATAATTATAGATAATTTTGAATGATTTTTTAAATTGTAGTTGTCCTATTTTAAATTTTGTATTTCATCACTGAATTTATATTTGTGTTTTTGGCATGCAGGCTACTTTTTGTTTGAAGTCAAGATCGCTTATTACCAATGTTGAATTGAAATTCTTTTGTAAGTCTCATTTTATAATGCACTGAAAGTGCTTTGCCAATTTGTTAATAAATAAAGTGGATAAATAATTTAAATGATTTTATGTTCCAGTGCCTAAAAAATTGAGTTATGGAAAAAATAATTTCGCTTGGCTTACCCTGTATAATTTGTTGCAATAGGCATACTTACCATACCATGAAACACTGAATATCTACCTACCTATTCTGAGGAAGTTCTGCATTCCATCTCCATGCTCATTCAGTCAGTCATTCTCTTAATGATTTAATTTTTCCTTCATTCCCAAAATAGCCTTTGACAGTAAAGAATTTTTAGCCCAAAGCCTTTTTCTTTTGTGTTAAATAGTAGTAGTAAAATTCTTCTTTTGCTAGGTACCGTTACTTACTATTATTGTATATAATTATTAGTGTCATAAAAAATCCATTTTGCTGGATATACATGTCATAAGTTGTAGTTCATATTATTTTTTTTGCATACCAAACAAAATATTTTGAGTTTGCATATAATTCAAACTAGCTTATTTGACAATTGCTATTTTTTTTAAAGCTGAACTCTGAACCAAAACAAAAACACCCTTTGTTATATAAATTATTTACTTAAAACTAATAAATCTTGCATACATAGTGTACATAAAATAAAGTTATACATGTGGACCTCAAAATTTTCAACATCATACCCAGTGATATTTCGGGTTCTTAACAAAATCAACACCAAATATAATCACAAAAGTCACAAACAAAGCGAAAACTTGGTCCACCTAATCCCCCCCCAAAACATGTCCTCTCCCCCAGTTGTGTCCCGATCCGAACAATCCACCACCGGGACGTTGCCCCTCCCGATTGGCTGGCCTCTGCGGAGGCACCCCGAACCCGTGTACTCCCCCCGTCTGGTCGGGGAACCACTGCTTCAGTATCGACGGCGTCTGCAGGAGCACGGGGCCGCCGAGGTCCTGCGGGAATTTGAACATGAGGAAGAAGTACAGGTGGCCGATCAGTATGCCAACTAGTTCCATTATGCCGCCCCCCGAAATGATCATGTTGAACGCCAACAGGACCCAGGGGAGGTACATGGCCTTGAAGCGGGTTCCGAACCAGAAGCTGACGATGGTGTCTTTGTTGAGCTGGCACCAGATGTAGAGGACTGACAGTACCATCGGATCAAGCAAAAGCTGAAACATTGAAAATTTATTCAGGGTTTATTCATGCTGAAGCATAACTATAATGCATTCTTTGTTACACCAGATTTCCATTAGTTTTGTTGTACTTAAAAAGCTGTATTAATACTTAAATCTATTATTACTTACAGGTATTTCGGCTATAAGCCCGATGATGACGCAGCACATCCAGTTGAACAACAGCATAAAGAAATAGTCCGCCGGTTTGCCTGCATACACCCCCGTTTCTAATCTCTTCGAGTAGTTGTACAAAAAGTATAAATTTACTAGGTAATGGAATCCAGTCTGAGGGTTTAATGGATAATAGAACACACTGGTAACTAATCGCCATAACTGAAACCTCTTCACAGGCTCGTACAATAATATCAAGTTCTGTGGCTTTAGCAAACCAAATCGGCCTAACAACGTAAAGCCCACAGTGGCAGTCATCCAGTATCTGGTGAAGCGGGGTACATTTCTGTACCAATCGCCAAAGTCAGACATTTTATTTGTATTCTGAAAAATAATGATCGTAACAATAACAAATGGGCACACAAACAACGAACAAGACTTACCTGCTACAAAACTTCTTCAAGATAATGACAAAACTGTAGTTTTAAGAACGAGGTGTATACATTTTGATGAGATACACGTGTATGTCTATTATTCGTCGAGAATGAACGTCCTATGAAAGAAAAGCAAATCAGTAGTAATACACCAGAATACTTGATATGATGTAAAAGAAGCTTAAAAATGAAAATATYAACTGAACCTGTAGTAGAAATGTTCTCGAAAACCACTAGTTTATAAACACATACGATCTCGTTTGCATTAAAAAAAAATAACTGACACCTCAGCTGTGYCAACTGTCAAAACATGTCGCGACGTTTGATCTACGCTACTGGCAATACTGCTMGGTAGATAAAGTGCACCAGTTGATTCAAAAATGCGCGGGAGCTAGTACCATCCCATTATTCTTATTTAAAAATTGCAAAATAAAAGAAAACATAAGAGAAGACTTATTTATATAATCGTTCCACCCTCCCCCCTCCATTCCCCAGTTTTGTAGACCAAAAACAGAGTTTTACAGCAATTTTATTGCATAACAAAACAACCATGTAAAACATTCACAAGTTTATAAATATTCCAATAAATAATACAATATACACTTATCACATTGGCACAAGATTTGATGAAACCCTGAATCAGCAACCTTTAAGTGTAAAAAAACCTAATACTTCCCTTAAAAATTAATCCTACTCTTTGGCTAACTAACTGACACCTTTACAAACATAATCTAAAAACATTTTAAAGCTCATTGTTTCCTGGAATGTCTCAACAGAAGCATGAACACAAATCTCGCAATTTTCTCATATGTCATAAACATCAGAGCAGCCGTCAGCACAGTTTGGAACAACTTCGCCTCCAAGCCCCTAAAGAGAGCTGCTGGTCCATTTCTCTTTAGAATTGTCAATAGTAATGCTGCGGTTTCCATTTCTGCGTTCTTCCCGTGTCTCTTCAAGGTTTGCGCAAGCTGCACGGGGTATGTGACGATTGTCGCGACTGCTTTGGCGAAAGCACCCATAAGAAAGAAGGCACCTGCAGATCTGGCGTTGATGTTCCTCTTGAGCGATTCGTACACAGCAAACTGAATGGCTGGATTCGAAACCAGCATTAGAGATGGTCCAGTTCCTGACCACAAAGATGAGACGCCCTCTGTGTTGGCGATGTGCAAAAGGCCGTCGAGAAGACCAACAAACGGTTGTGGATTTGGTGATTTCAAACGACTGTTAACTACCCACAGTGGGGTTGTTAATAAAACGTTTATTATGCCTGCTATACTGCCCAGCATAAGGTCATTCTGGCCTGTGTTCTTTAAAAGAGACTTCAGGCCATGAAATGTGTAGAAGTAGACGAAATTTGAAGTGCCTAAGCTGATTAATACTGGTTTGATTCCACGATAGAGCGATTCCCTAGAAATCAAAGTTGACTAATCTACTTAATTTTGGAGCTACACTTACAATCCTTCCTTTTTCACTATGTGGTACAGAATACTGGGCAGATTCTTCTGTCGAAGGTCGTCATCCGATTCCACTACAAAATCAATCACAAATTTAAAGTGCGTTATGTCTGCAACTGTTTGCACTTACACTGTAATCGAAATCGTACTGTGTCTAGAGGATAAAACACTGTCATAGCCACTACGCTACCCTGTTAAAATAATAAACCTTATGATTAAAATTTTAAAGCTACGAAAATACTTACAACTGCCCCCGCAGTGGCATGCACCATTGTTTCGTAAGAGAGTAAATTCTGTGCCATAGCTTAGAAGAATTTTATGCCACTTAAGTTATCAAATATTTGTATAATTCAGTGAAGGTGCATCTAATTATACCGTAATAATTATTTATAATTGACAGTTGTTCTTGAGTCTTGATCTTGACTAAATAATAGGTTATGTGTACATCATCGCGTTGTTGCCAGATTGTAGCGTTTTGGTATCAACCTTTTTTTTATAGGTAAAGTGGGTCACAAATTTGATATTTCTTGCCAAAATACGTAATAAGACCATTATAACTCCTTCAAATTGTATTCAATCAGATGAATTTGATTTGTATTATCAAAAAAGTTCATTAAAGTTTGGTAACAGTGTATATATGGATCAGTCCGTTCCATTGATACCAACTTAATCTTCAGCCTGTCATCCCCTGTTTGCCGTTGGGATTCCCCCGATATTTTATCGTTTGTGCTACAAAGAAATATATAGTACTCGGGCAAGTTGTATTTATAAATTGCATTAATTTGATTTTAAAAACAACAATTTCGTAGTGTTGGCCACCTGTATTACTACAATGCAAATAAAATCGATTTTCTCAGCGGCATCTGTCGTCGTATTGTTAGACTAATGTAATAGTTGTATATTCGATATGAATTTTGACTGTCTTTACAAAGAACATGATTAATTTAATCTGATTCTGTGATGATTATGCGTATAAAGTTTACTACTGTTATTAAGTGGTCGCTGATTCTTATAAATGTTGCTGCTGTGTATTACGTATTAAGGTTAAACTTTTTTGGTCTCACTCCCCAGTCTAAATGCCAGAACAATTCTGTATCTCGCACATTCAAGTCTCCAACACCAAAACTAGCTATCAAACACCTGAGCAAACTGGTAACGATTATCATTCAAGAGTTCGAACTGAATGACAACGATGTGACTCTCACCGTCAAGTCTTTCTTGAATGTGTTTCCCAGTATCGAAGTACTCGTGCTGTGCAGCGGGATTCCCTATCCACCACTTGATCTAACACGTTGGAATTCCAGTTTTAAAAACGTAAAGCTAATAGATACATCGCTCAACCTGAATGTAGCATATTTTGCCAGTTATCCTCTAGTTAATGTAAAGACGAAGTATGTCCTTTTTGTGCCTGACTCCACTAGGATCCAAAATCGTCAGTCTGTGCAGGCTATGCTTTCTCATGCGGAGAAAACGTCTGCTGATATTGTAGCGGCACCGGTGAATGTGCAGCACGCTCTCAATTGCTTGAAGATCGATTTCTCTGCGAGAGAATGGACTGTGAAGTATGAGTCCATTAAGGAAATGGTGTGTGATGCTGTTTCTGGGAAACATGTTGCTCTGGTGCGAATGGATGTTTTACGGAAGTTGCCGAATGCTTTTCTTGTTCCGTTTCCGCAGTCACTGTATTTGCAAACTTCCAATTTTAATGTAAAGGTGAGATCGATGGTGTATAGAAATAGTTTGCATGCACCTAGTTGATGGGTTTTTAAGCATACTGTTTTTAAAAATACCCACATACTTTTAGCCAGCACATTGTGTAGCTTGTAAATAGTCTTTGTATTATTGTGGAATGAAATAAAGAGATTTTTAGTTTTTTTACATTGATTTTGTTTTTTTTTCTTATTTTGAGGTACTTGTGTAGTTTTACACTCTACATCTCTCATCGATATTTCTTCACTTTATACAATGTACATAAATAGGTACTCTGCCAAAGGAAAGTTATATAAAAACTTTATGAATATGTCCATGGAATTCTTTTTTACTTCTATAGAAAGAGAGAGAGAGCACTCACTTTTCTGCTCTTTACAGTTCTTATCTCATGTTTTAAGTAGAATTAACATTTATAATTAAAATTCTGTATTATTTCTTAAATGAAGTCGACCTTATAAGTCTAAATACAATGATTAGCAGATATGAACAAATGGCCATATTCAGTGCCCCACCAGATCACCAGACCTAAGTCCATTTCATTTTTTCATGGAGTAATTTAAAATATCCAGATTTATTATTTATAAAGAAGGGACTGTCGACACATTAAAGATTATAATTAGGGAAAAATGAATCAAATAGATGATAGGACTGTATTAAGGCAAATATTTCTGAGCATATCTTAAAAAAAATTAGTGATCTGCATTTTAACGCAATCATTACCTAGAGGTATTTCAATCATTACTATTAGTTCAATAAATATGACTTTTTTAATAAAAGTCGGTGAAATAATAGAAAATATTTGTTTTGCATAAAATCAAAGGTTTATGCATCACCATAACCATTTTAAAAAAATGTACTAAAAAAAATAAGGTGTAAAGGACTTCTCAGTGACTTCTCTTTATTTTTTTCAGKGAAGGGACATGCACTGTTGGTTTAGTTATCTTTAACCCCTTATTTTTAACAAAKGTCTTGTGTATTATTTGTTAATTCTTGTTTTTCAAAACTAAATCATATTCGCACTTGAAATACTCACCCTGTATATTTTAATGTCGAATGTTAGTAGACAACAGTTCCTAGCAACTTGCAGTTGAAGGAATTAAAAAGAACATTCAATTCTCTGCTAAGGTGTTTATTATTAGTTATGTTGTCAGATGCAGAAGCTATAGGCTCTTCCCAAACAACTGTGCTTTGTGAACAAAAAAATTGTTAAAAAATTCCCCAAACAGTTAATTTTTGGATTCATCAGTATCTCAAGTTTTGAGCTGTTTTAATTATGTCTATGGTATTAACAGGCATTACTATTTATTTTTTTATCCCAATAGTGGAAAGTGGCTATCTATAAAAGCGGAGATAAGGGAGATATTAAAAACTATAGGCCAATATCTAAATCGTTGCATATACCTAAGTTATTAGAATAAATCATATGTAATAAATTCACACCAATTTTAAGTATTATTATATGCAAATAAATTCCTTCTTTCTAGGTGTACATAATAAAAAACACAACTTTTCAAGATGGCAAGCCTGTACTACGCTCCCATCATGCTGTCTGGGAAAGGCAGCAATTAGACATTAAACGTAGAGAGGCACTCTTCAATCTGCTGAAGATAAAGCAGGTCATTACTGACCGAGGCACACAATGGTACGGCTGCAACAAAGAAACCCCACGTTGTTTTGGTTCAATCATAGATTCAATGCCGTCATATTTATACGAGGGAAAATGGACACCACCTTGCTGTTTAGCAAACCTTCGCAAGACGGCCCTCTACGTCTTCAGTTATCTAGATGAAGTAGGCATTCGGTATTGGCTAGAGGGCGGGAGTTTACTTGGTGCTATGAGGAGTGGTGATATTTTACCTTGGGACCATGATGTCGATGTTGGTGTTTACTCGCTAGATGTAGTGAGAGCTGCTTTTTTGAGTCACGCAAGGGATAAACCTGTGACAGATACCAAAGGCTTTGTTTGGGAAAAGGCGACAGAGGGGAATTTCTTTCGAGTCCATTACAGCAAAATCAATCGCATACACGTGAATATATTTCCGTTCTTGGTGAAAAATGGAACCATGTCGAAAGACAGTTGGTTTACTGGACATCGCAACATGGAATTCCCCGAGAGATTTCTGCACCCCATGTCTAGCATTGAGTTTTTGGGTAGGCATGTTCCAAGCCCGAATAACATTGTGGATTTTTTGGAATTGAAGTATGGAAAGGGAGCGGTGGAGAATCCGAGGTATCCAAATCCCGCTAGAATGAGATTTCCTTAATTATAGGATGTCTAGTCCATTTTTTTCATTCCAAAAGGTTTTATTTGATCACAAAGCTCAAATATGTTTTGTGAAGAAATACAGATGTATTAAAACGCGTATCTGTTTACCATTTTTTCTTCCACTTCATTTATTTAAAGCTAGTATTACACCTATTAGGTCCTTGGCAATAATTTTGATAACACACCAAATTATTCTCTTCTTCAAGTTATTAATAGTTTATTTACATAAATCAAGTTGATAGTTTCTGTCACAATGTGGACCATTCTATTCTATTGCAATACAGATTCATTTTTTTTGCAAATGGCAAAAAATTAAACTTCACTTTTATACCTGAAAGTTACTTTTTTACATAAATTACAGTTTGAAGATACATTCTAGTTATTATATAAGATATATAACTATTATGAAAGTAATGTAAAAATTAAATAATAATCTATAATAATAAAAAATAAAGTTGATAGTTATCTTATAAGCATTGGCTGTGCTGTAGTGATAGAATTTATGCTTAATACTATTTAGTCTTGTGCTAAAATACTAATCCTCTAAACTAAAGTATTAATGAAATAAGTTTTGTTATTTCTACTGTCTGTAAAGATGCAGGAAAGTAGAGTCATCATTTAAATAAATATAAAAAAGTCTACCCATTTACAGCCTAGCATTAAATTAAACCCAAAATTTATCTATGAAATTAATTTTTATTATACCTTGACACAGTTTTTATGGAATAATATAGATTTTACATAATCTTTTTCCATTTTTTGGATTAAATTATCTGTTTATGAAAGTTGGCAACATATGAAAACTTTATATATTTAGTTTTTCGAGAAAAAGTTCTTCATGGTGTTCTAAATTATAGTGTTTCAATATTTGAATTTTCCTTAGTAAAAATTTTTGATAAAATGATATAAAAACCATTTGGAAAATACACAAAAACAAGTTCCCATCTCCAGTCCAAAACACAAAAATAAGTTCAAATTATAAAATTAATTAACTAAAAAGTTCATTAAAGAAATAAAAATGTTATGGTTGTAAATGGGTCAAAGACTAAAAAAATTCTTGTCAAGGACCCTGGTGTAATCCACGCAAAATTTCCTCCAGTGATATGTGCCAAAGTCCCACCACATAAAATGTAGAGGTTACTATGTACTACACAACTTTATTGTTATGTATATTCAGAGTATATACAATTATATTTATTTTCTGTATTAAACTGTACAGTATTAAAAGTATTCTTTCTTCTTTACGACCCATCAGATGACCCTGACGTATCGGGAGGGTACGACAGAGTGGGGGGTTCCCGTACCAGTGCGAGAAGCTTATCAAGTTTCATGCACTGCAGAGTGAACTGATCCAAATACTGCTGCTTTTTCGGTGGCTTACAAGGGATTCTCAAGTTCGGGGACAGTTTTAAAGTCGAAACACATCCTCTGTTAACCAAAATGTTATCACTGTTAATCAAGTATTGTCAAAACACTTACTTGTCGTCGCCTACAATTATGGTTGGCAGCTTATGATTGAATGATATCCTTGTAAGTTTGTTTCTTCTCTTTGAAACAACTGCTTGTACACAGATGGGCTTGTATTTGTTGACGTTCAAGTCGAAGACGTACACTTTTCCTTCCGATGTGACAGCGCCGAATACCGTGGAGGAATATGGGGCCCATTTTACATCGCCTACGGGAGCACCTACATCGAAAACGAATAAGGGTTCTCTATAACAGAAAAGTTCACTTATTACTCAGACCAAATTATACAGGGTGGTTCATAATGAATGCAGAGGTATGCCCTCTATAAATTTGTACTTTTGACAATTGTTTTTCGTAGCATGATTGTAGAAATCCTTTTTATTCATGAACACTAAGCAATTAAACACCACCTAAATATTATTAAATATTTAAAACTGAAGGAGCAATTGAATATTGCAATACATTGTTAAAATCAGACATTAGATCACTTAATGCTTTCTTTTCTAATTTTTTGGTTTTATGGCATTAAAATTTGACTTGTTTAAAATCATTTAGATTGTGAACACAAATAAAATTATTATTATTATTATTGCATGATCATTATTGTGTTTCACTCTGAATAAGATGATAAAAAGGAGCAAAAAATGTAAAAATCTAACATTTGCAAGTTGTCGCCATCTATCGGTGACATTTGAAACTTCTATCATTCTCTATCTAAAAGAGGGCCATTTTTGTAGCATTACAGAAGATGGCAGAGATTGTTATACTTTTAAGTTAAGTTTAAAATTAATTAATTTTTTCATGAAAAATCTTGTATCTTACGTTCTATTGTCCTCCCATACTTTGATCCTCCAGTCTCCACTGCAAGAAATGAATATGTCCGGATTGAATTTGTTGAAATCTATCCGATAGATAGGCATGTGGTGTGCGTACAGAGTCAACAAGTACATCGAATTATACGCCGTGCTGCACTTATAAATCAAACCCTCTTCCGTTCCGACCAAGTAGACGAGCGGCTGTTTCGGGTGGAATTTGAAGCATGAAGCGCAGCCTGGAATACAGCGAAGTTAAACGGGGAAAGAATACAGTCACCGCCGCTGTACTTCTCATCTTTAAGAGTGTACCGTCCGGTCCCGGCACTGCTTCCTTATCCAGAAGTAGCACGATGATTGTGGTTACCGAAAGATCGTTTTGCATCAGCACCCAGTTGTTTATTTTGCCGTCGGCGGAGGCTGAGAAGAAGTTTGCCTCGCCGTCTGGCAGATCTGGTGCCCATTTTACCTGTTCAGAGTGGTAATATTAAACAAACGAATTTTTGTGGGTACATCTCTTTTTCTATTCAAGCAAAATTACTCAATTTTATATTATGCTTAATACAAGCTGAAACAAAAATAGCACAATTTTCAAATTCTTTGATTTGCTATTTTTATTGGATAATAACAGTGATGTAAAATATTTTGCTATTAATTAAGTGTTCTTAAAGGCAACAAAAATAAAATACACATTATTTGTAAGGATAAAAAGCATGATTGGCTTTCTAAAAATTTAGAAGGCATAGAAGGACAAAAAATGGCTGATTTTATTTATAGATAAACGAAAAAAAGTGACTCTATTGTCCCTGCTTTTGTTTGTCCATATTTATAAGACTTCACAAGATTCTTTGCTTACCTCCCACACAATCCCACTGTGCTTATTAGTGACATTATTACTCTTATACATCGGTTCTTTACAAGAGGCTTGCACATTGAAGACCACCACACTCCCATCGTACAGTCCAACAACTACCAAATAGGGGTGGTTCTTATGTACATCAACACACATCACCGCTGATTCCGTCATGCATATATGTTCAGGATAGGATGGGTTTTTCATCGTGAATAGGCAAACTGCTCCATCAGCAATTGGTTTCATAAAATCCACTAGAATTTAATTTGCAACGAAGAACTTTGTACGTTCTCAATTACTTACGGAAGCCAAAGCAGACAGCAAAGAGGTCGTAGTACCAGGGGTTCCAGGAGATGTCAGTGACTGTGTTTTTCTTTGTTTTGTCATAAGAGAATTTCCAGAGTGGTAGTAGAGTACCCTCTTCATCACGAAATTCATCTGAAGGGTCATTCCAATACCTATAATCTAAAAAAAAGAGTTCAACTGTTTGCAAAGCATGTATAAACAAATGAGTCAGATCGGTTTATTAATGTATGAATTTTTGTTGAGAAATAAGCACTGGAAAGCAAGGTAGCATCTGATAAATTCATTACTCTTAGTGCTTTTTGAACAGCACAGTAATATTTATACCAAAATGGGTTCTGGTATAATATATCTAACCCTCATGCAATGAAGGTCTTTACTGACATGTAATAGTGCCATGGAGTAAGTAACCACCATTAACAGCAATCATAATACAGTTATAGGGATAGGACAAAAATTGTTTTTCTTCTTCTGCTCTGTAACTGGATTATGATCTTAAACATCAAGGAAATAACTTTTGTTTTAAATGATTACATTTATTACTTTAACAAAATGTATCTTTGACAAACTTAAGTCAAAGTTAGTTAAAATTTTTCTACAGAATTATTAGAGTATAATTTCAGAAATAATTGAAATCATTTTAATAAAAGCAATTATGGATGGAATATTATGCAAGCAATGGTGGATTCAGTATTAAAAACTTGGAGATGCATTCCCTTTCTCTTCCTTCTCCAAACATTCTAATTGAAGACTTTGGTGCAAAAACCGGCCAAGTCCAAAACCAACATTTGTGAAAAAAACATGGAAAAACATTCTGGATTTTGACTTATAGATTCTTGAAAGCCTTCAAACTCAGGGAGAGTTGAAAATACATTATAACCAATAGAAAAATCTGACCAGACCTGATCCAATACTTCCTTTGTTACTAAATCTGAGATAGGACTTACCTTTGGCGATATCATTATACGTATTTAGATTTATCATCCTCTCCAGAACTTTCCAGCATTCGTAAACCCTTCCCTGAACTGCTTCGCTTAGTTGTGTCCTGCCGGCAATTTTTCTTGGAGCCACTTGAACTCGAGAGACGGGGGCCTTTTCTTTTTCCTTCCTTTCCCTTTCTAGTTCTTTCTCTCTTTGTTGTGCCGCAAAGTCTTCTTGATAACCATCGTATATCACCCACTGCAGCACATTGGCACTGAACGTTGCCATCGGTGGTGGGATGGTTTGAGTTTCTTGACACTAGGTGGAAAATTTCAGGTGTTCACATAAAAAACTAACTGTAAATTGCCAACGACTATTGGGGCTTACCACATTTTTTTTTGCTAAGAAATATCGAAAGTAATGAAACAGCCATACTGTAAATATGATTATTCAGTGATTTTAATTAAGTTAATATCAATATTTGTTTGTATAAGGTTTATGGGAAACTAAATTCTGAATTTCCACTTCTAGGTAAAATTTTATGTGATTACACACATTACACTGTGACTTTACTAAGTCACCGTGTACACTGTATTAAATTTTCAAAAGAACATTGATGGCCACCATATCATCAAAATATTTGTTCTCTAAGCTTTAATGGCATTTTCAAAATTTTAATGCCTTTTGATAACAACTTGATAGGTACAGTGTCATAACGTAAAATTTTCTTACCCTGGTTGGTAGATTGTAAGTTAACGCAGCCCTTTCGCAGTAGTTGAACTGGTTGGTTAATTTCTTAGGTTTCGAGGGAGCAGCAGCTTCCTCAGGTTCCGCTTTTGCCTCTGCCTCCTCTGCAGGTTTCGCTTCACCTTCTTCATCCTCTTCTGGCTTCTCTGGTTCTTCTTTTGGTGCTTCTTCCTCTGAATCAGATTTCTTTTCTTCCTCTTGTTCTTCTCCTCCTTCTTCTTCTTCTTCAGCAATCCCTTCTGGTTCTTCCTCGGCAACAGCTACTTCCAGGCTTTCCTCTGACACGGTATCTAAGGTGGCAGCTGCAAAGGAACTCTATGCAAAAACCATTTGTTACACTCTGATCTGTGCACTAAGTTCTACCATTTTTGAGTTAGATAAAAAGGGTGTGCAATACAATTACTGAATGCGTAGTATTAGGCTTTATTATTGTAAAGATTTCTGCATACAGAATATTAATTGTATTTTGAGAAATAGTAACTCATATACAAAGAAACAAAAATCGTGAAAATAGTCTAAATAATGGAAGAGAGCATCTCTTTCCTGTGTTTGTTAATTAAGTGTAACAAATCATATCCACACTTTACTTTCAAAATTTTTAGAAAACCAATGTATATAGATAATATTTTTTTATAATTCTTTCTATCCTTACCAACATAAATTAGCTGTCTTTCATTCTTTATTTAACAGACTTTTTAAAATACCTCTTTCCTATATGGCTTTTAAAAAAGAATTTGGCATTATTTTACAAATTGTCTATAACAAGAATTTTCTAATTATTTAATAGAAAAATTATATCTTAAATCTTAAATATATCTATAAAGAATTGGTATTCATTAATCTTTGTATTATGTGCTTGGATTATTATACTGCAGATGGTGTAAACATATGAGTATTATGCCTGTAAATAAACAGAATTGTTTCTTTTACATAAGCAAGTAATAGAAATTGTTTTACCCTAGAATGAAAAGACATAAATTCGTGATTCTCATTTTGCCATTATCTGGAACTTAGTACTAAACTACTCAGAACTTACGATCAATGCCCTGTTCTATGAGCTGTTTCCGCGCCTCATCTGTGTCCTTGTGCAGAAAAGTCCCTTTTTTGTCGTACACAACAACCAGATTTCCAGGTGGTGGTATCGGTAAGAAGGAGTTAGTTGCATAATCAAATTGCACCAAGCTGTCCGGCTGCTGGGGGTTAATGGTGGTCAGCACCTTAGCAATGATTTCCTTGAGTTCGGCATCGGCTAAATCCAGCTGATCCTTCGGCTTGAGCAGCTGGCGGCTGCGTTTCCACTCTTCCAGGTCATCGTGGTTGTCATCTACTTGTTGTGCAGATTTCTTCTTCTAAAAGTAACAGAGGTAGATCCGGTTCGAGATCAACAAAGCAGCTACATACGTTTAGTTTTTGTTGGGTTGTTTTCGTTGTTTTCGGATGCGCTACGGTAGGAGGCATTTTTAAAATCTATATAATAATACTCAAAATTCTTGATTTTTGTGATTTAGGCACATTTTGACAATAGGTAAAACAGAAAATTGACTGAATAGAAGTGTTTAATGTGTTGCTTAGCAACGAAGCAGATTAATCATTTTGAGGCCAAAATAACCAGAAATAATATTGATTTTTGCCCCAAAGAGGAAGAGGAGTGATAAGTAAAGTGAATTCAATTTAATAAATACACCACAGATTTGAAATTTAGTGGGGGTGTGCTCAGTTGGCACGAACCTGCCAAGTATTGATTTTCTAGGGAGGCCATAATGGAACCTTATCAGATCAGTATGTTTCCTACAAACAGAATGTAGCAACTCCATAGCAACAATCAGTGCATACACCATGATCAACAACAATTTTCATATTATTATTAATAAAACAATGTTGTAATCTGAACAGTCACAATGGAAGATAGTGGAATTGACAGTGGAGACCACAACGGTGACCAACCATTAAAACCAGTGAGTTCATTAACAAATGAACTGTTCTTTATTAACATGGTGGCTTTATAGGGGAGCGATACTTCAAGTGCAGATAGTGAGCGTTCGCCGGCAAAGTCGATTCCTGCTCCTACTTCCAGACAGTTGCAACGTAGACTCGAAGCCCGGATTGAGCATGCGAAGAGACTGCATCACGAGTACAACATGACCCCTGGTCTCATTCCGATACAGAGGCTTCCAATTCCAGGGGCGAAGGACCACCAGCCGTTGGTACAATGGGATTCCGATGACAGGCAAGTCAACCTTTTAACATGATACAACCAAATGAGTTAACTTCAAGAATATGAGCTTAGAAGTGCCGGATCTACAAAATCTTTACCTACATCGTTGTCTGAATATTAATAATATTCAGAAAACGCTTAATGTTGTATGATTTCGGTGCTATGACACTTCAATGTGTGCCAAGTTCAACTTATATTGGCAACTGACATATTCGAATAATTCAATATGTCAGTTGTCATGACAGGATGTCAAAATTTTATAACACACCCTGTACATATAAATTTTAGTAATTACCATATATACAGATAATAAAAATGAAATTAAAATTGTTAGTTTAGCTTTAATTAAAAATTAAAAAAAATAAAATAGAATGCATTGAAGTGATACACAGGATTGACCAACATTAGGTACAGGTTATTAGAAAAAATATACTAAAAAGTATTCAAACTAAGTACATTTTTAGGTGCACTAAAAACTATAAATTTATTGAGAACTTCTTGATTTAAGATATTTTACTTTTATAGTAAAGCCTAAAAGTGAATGACAAAGTTTATTTTCAAATTTCTGATCATTTTTTTGTTGTGAAAGAAAGGATAGACCTTCAAAATGTTAATTATTCTGCATTATTGCTTCTGTAATTACTAGCACGGGCATAGCCAGCTCTAAACAAAAGGTGGGGCAATTTCACATATTTTGGAGGTGAGGAGGTGACCATTTATATCATAAAAAATACACAAAAACATAAAGAAAAACACTATTTATTAAAACCATTTATTTTTGAACAATAGTTTGCGAGGTCTTTTTTAAAACATCGATGAAATGAAAACAAAACCTAAAGTTTACCCAGTAAAAAGGAAATTGTGTCATATTGGACTTAACTTATTCAAAAATTATTCACTTAACATGCGATGCTAGCTATCGGCAATCTGTAAAAGCTTGAACTCGCTGGCAGTCGTTTGTTCGGTATCCTAGTGGAGTTATTCGTAACTTTTCTGATTAGTTGTTATGATTTCCTGCTCACAGATGGCACGAGAGTCTATTTCAATGTTAGTTTGAAATACCAGCGACCAATTTTTCAGAAATGTGTTGTCTGTATTTTGCTATTTAATTTTCTTTTTAAAACTGATTCTGGTACTTTTAAATTTTCGACTTTTAAAAATTCTATCCTGTACCTATCTTGAATATTAATGTTGTAATCTAACAATAATACGAGGGTCCAGTTACACTAAATGTTTAGCATTGTCCTTTGAGAACACTAAGAAGCAATTATAGAAATACAGAAGGGAACTCAATTAATTTACAAACAAATTTTGGAGGTTGTATGAACAAAGCTGGTTCTTATTTTTGAAATCTGCTTCGATTTTACTCATACGTTCCTTTGTTATTAGAAAAACTCATTGTTAATTTGGAAACAGTTCTGGGACATACATGAAGAGGTCAAGTTTAATGTTCTTGAGTTTGTTTATAAACTGTATGTGATTTACGTATTTAGACTCTATACATACTAAATCATTGTAGGTGGTGTTTTTTCATTACAGTTTTATTACAATAGAAAACCACTCTCAGCTCTTATTTTATATATTAATATTGAAGATGGATTTATAAAAATAACTGTGAGCAGCAGCGATATAATTAAAAAAATGTCCCAATGGAACAATCTATGTTACTTGCTTAACATTATGGAATATGCATACAAGTTGAAAAATATGAGGGTAGTACATGTAGTAACAAATGTTTTTCAGCCTAAGAATTTGATCCTTTTCCTTCTCTGATGCCAGAGCAGCAAAGAGTTTGTGCAGAATGAATAATTTCTCCAAACAAAATACATATTATTAGTTAATTTAGCTTCATTGTATTAGTATGCTTATTTCTTAATGCTGTGATCACTCTTACGTGAAATGTATGCATTTGTTGCAAGTATTAATAAAGTGCACTTTTTCAGTGAAGAGGACATCGTGAATTTTTTCCCTCTATCTCGCAAGGAATCCAGAACACACCAGGAATTAACAGACACTTTCAGCATAGAAGAAATGAGCATATCAGGAGACGAAGAAGAAGATGACCTGCACCTGGTGCCCCCACAAACTACATACAAAAGATTCGGGTGTTGTCCGATAGTGGCATGCGTTTTATTGTAGCACCACAATATAATTTGCGCTTGATGGTGGACCAAAGACTGCATTTGGGGAATATCCAAGTGGTCAATTTTACCAGCGTGAGTTGAACCAGGATTATTGTTAGGATTGAACTGGTGTTTTTGAATCTATTGACTGTAACAGCAACAGAGTGCCAAAGGCATTTTTGTAGGCACATATAGATGCTAAACAATAAATATTCGTTACAGCTAATGTTTATATTTATTTTTATTTATAAGAGCTTCCACTTTATAGCACTGTTGGTTAAAATTCGTGCTAAATGATTCAATTAATGATTTCATAAAACGAATTTCGTTTAGGAATACTATAATATGCAAATGTCTAAGAGTTGTTCAAGGTTTGCAGTACTTTGCGTGCTTCAATACATTGTCTTGAATAGTAAATGAATAATGATAAGTTACCTGTTTTTTAAATTCTTTCTGTCACCTGTTCTGGTCTCTTTATTGGCGCTACAATTTTGCTGGATGCCACAAACTGACGCTTTTGATTATTAATATCTTTTTCTTGGGACCACAACTACAAAAAGATATTAGTAAAAGGTGAACTTTTTTTTAACGATTGTGTACTTCTTCCATGGCAGGAAGGTCATTTGCCACCAAGAACGTCCATAATTTCAGCGAACCTGAAATTTTATTTAAAAACTACATTGCGGTCCTACATATTGGAGTCCTCTTTAGGAACTATCCATCAAATTAGGCATCTTTTGCACAATTTGACCAAAGCCAAGCTCTATCTGAGCAGTCTCCTAAAAAAAAGCGTCCCAAATTCGATTCCTCCGCTCTCTTCGCACCTCCCGCCCAAAACCACTATCGTGCCGTCGACGTCCTCTCCGTCGCTCCTCCGGCTGACCGTGGCGGCGGCGGCGGCGATGAAGATGGCAAGCGTGCACACACGACGGGGGGCCGAGGCATGCGCCACCGCCGTCCAGTTGCGTAACGACGGCAGTCAGCGCCGCAACGGGGTCGCCGAAGGAGCCCCCGCGCGCGATGTCCGTACGTGAGCCAGCGGTGGGCGCGAGGAGATGCTAGTCAGCCCGGACCTATGTCTGTCAGGAGCCTACATCGCCGGGTGTCAGGACCCGGTGGATACGTGCAGCACTTCAACAACCAGTAAGTGACGCAGGTGACGACCCCGAAGGGAGACGGGGCTCGCCGCCGTTACGTAACGGGGGAACAACCGGTGCGCCAAATTCGGGGTGGCTTGCACGCCGCCCCGCCGGGGGTGGCCTCCTTGGGAGGTGGGCGAGGCGTGAATCATCCGCTAAATCTGTCTGGGTGCTTGCCGGGGGGTTACTGTCGAAGCTCTGGGGGGTGGAGGGTGGTAATGTGATGTTTATTGAGTTAAATTCAAATTAGAAACAAAATTGCCAGATTCTAAACAGCTAATTACAATTAGTAACCACATAACCAAAAAATTTATTGTGTAATAGTAATTGCCTATCATTTTATGTATTATTTTTTTGTAACGAAGTTGCTGTATTTTGTACTTGCGCTTAGTCCTGGCCTTTGCTATCCTTCTAGCTTCATACCAGGTGAGGTTTCTCTTCTTCAACGCCTTGGCCATGTTCCATGTCTTCCTCTTCTTTTCCTTCCTTGTACTTTGGCTTCCCATACTAGTTTTGCTGGTCTTTCCTCATTCATTCTTACCAGGTGCCCGAACCACTTTCGCTTATTTTCTTCCATAGTTTGTTTAATCGACTCTATTTCCAGTTCTTCTCTGATTCTGTCGTTTTTTATTCTGTCCATTCTAGTCACCTCTTTAACACGTCTTAAGTATTTCCTTGGGGTACCCTGCTTTTGGTCTAAGAGGGGGGCAAGCAAGAATTTCTGTTAGTGAATAATTCAACATAAATTAAAATGTTGTAATTACCAAGTATTTATTCCATGATTTTCTGCAAGGTGAAGACCTAGGTTTTTTTATATATACTGATCATACAAAGCTCGTTTATTCTAATTCAATCATTGATGATCTCAGTTAGCTGATATCTAACGTATTCAGTCGAACGTTTAACAAAAGATGAGTTAATAAATTTTATTTGGAAGAATAAAAATCCGTGATGTACAGTCATGTTAAACGAAGTACTGAAGAAAGATAAATTTCATTTGTTATTGTCCTCGAGCTGCTAAAGGTCATGTATTTTATTCATCTTGCTGGCTATCATTGAAATGCAAAATAAGCCTCAATATCCCCAAAAACGCATATATTTCACGGAATATACTTGACTACTGAAATATACAGGGATTAGCAATTAAAAGCACAGTATAAATTATTACAGGTGTAGGTATTCCTTGTGATCAATAATCGTATTTTGGCAATGTAAGTTATACTTCGATTGATACTTCTGCAGCAATTTTTATGTGACATAAAAGTAATTTATGTTTTTAACTTTAATCATATATACATAATTTATGTGCTTAAAGCGCCTAATGTCGTCATCTGAAACTGAATATGAGCACATCGATAATACTCCTTTAAACTGGGACATTAGCAAATTTTGGATTAAAAACCGTGATCGCATTAATTAGATATTTTAAGTAAATCAAATTGGAGTACTTGTTTTTGCTGTCTGGCCAAAATAATGACCGGGGCATAAATCAAAAATAATGCTTTTAGTCGATTATATCAATGCTACTGGATTCCTAAAACTTATGTTATATAGACTTTCATAACTCTTAGTTCGGATGGATTCTTGCTCGAGAAATTTACAGTTTCGTGAATACATACTTAATTAACCAGCTATTCATTTCTCTGTTTTCTGTGCACTTTCTGTCAGCATTTTCCCTTGTTTTTTATCTGACCTGAAGTGTATTTTTTATAATTTATGGGGTTCTTTAGTACCTTAGTACGTTACTTTAGTACAATTGACGTTTGTTAACACATATAAAAAATATAAACTGATTTAAGGTAAGCCGTATTGAAAAAATACCCTATATATGAATCTCTATTTATAAAGTGTTTGAAGATTTAAAGTAAAAAGCAAAATGAGGAAAATTTCGAAAGTACCTATTACATATTGGAAAGAAAAGTTACCATCTACATCTTAGGGACAACGAGAGGTAATTTTTTTAATAGTACATGGGTATGTTATATGATGACAAAATCCACTGTCTTGGAAGAATATTATTTGGACAGACGCATGTGGGAATTTTTAACTAAGACAGTAAACAATAGTATTTGAGGGAGCACACGAGGAACATCAGTTAAAGTCGGTTAAAACGTGGAAGAAGAACATTCCCATCGTGATTCTTTTTGGTGATAGTTGTGTCCTTCGTCTCGAGCAAACAATCAAGATAAAACGATTAAATAAATGTCATTAAACCTAAAGGCCCTCCCAAGCTCTGAAATTGCTTTTGTTTGTTGTTTTATTGTAGAGTGTGTAGATTGGCAGTTCAGATAGATCTGGATGAATCATCTACTTTTGGTACGAATTGTTTTTGTAAGGAATATACAGCTTGTAAATAGAGGATAGATATTTTTTAGGATTGTGTTCCAAATACGCTCAAAGTGATTGCGTCCAATGTACAGTGAACAATGAACCTTTTTTTACGAATAAATTTTTTAAACCGCAAAATTTGTAAGTACATAAAAAGGTTGTTTTGTAACGCGTCATACACTGTATCGATGACTTGTGAAAACGCCTTCCATTTTGTAGTACCTAAATGCAAGTGCATTTTGGATATTAACTGTACTTAATTGTATAACTGATTTTTCTTAATTTACTGCGCTTCTTTACATTAATAAAACCACACATCTTAAAAATGCTCTTGTTTGAGCAAGAGTTTTGGAAACTAGGTGTTTTTTATAGTTGATTTTTATGATTAAAGACTTTACAATGAATTCTTCAGCTCTTCCTAAAGATCATGCTCGAGTAATTTTGTTAGCAATACTTCATTCTTTAGTAATACGTCCAGTTGATACGAAAGATTGTGTAACACCGTGTCCATCAAATATACTGCAAAACCATCGGTTTGCTCTGTAATCCGCACTATGTTTCAAACAATACCAGCTGCATGTGATCAGCCAAGCCTGACATAATTAATTGTCTGTTATTAAATCCAATTAGAGCACACTATAGACAATGCTGCTACACGGATTACGTCGGGATTATACGGCCGAATTGTGTTGTAAAAAGCCACGTGATTTATCATAACATGTAGAGATACAGGATGTTTTAATAAACGGTTTATTTGCGTAATTTCCGCGGTATTCATCGTGAGAAGTCAGAGTAACTGACGAATCAGGAATAGATAATCCAAATGGGTATTCATTATATAACAGGCGTGTTATTAGAGCTTAACCCTCTGGGAATGGATTTTTTCTACAAGGGGTAAATTGCCGCATCCTCCTGATTTTCTAGATCATATTTTCTTTAGTGTCAACTATCTAAAATGAAACAATAAGTATTGTTTTGGAATTTGCATTATTTCAGTGTAACTATCTTTGACCAAATGTGCATAATTATGCCACCTATATAACAGAGAAATTTTGTTTTAGCTTGATAGCTTGACAGGATATGACGACACGCGCGTTTTTGTGCTCTATCTTGACACAATAAAAGCATTTAAAATTGATATTTTCTTCATCGATAGCGTTTATTCTCATACAGTCACCACAGCGAGCGATTATGACTTTAGCGTGTTCACTACCGAACCAACACGATAAGACTAATATAACAAATCGGTACTGAATTCAAAATGAGTTTTTATCCCCACTAGGAATGCACACAAACATAAACCGCTTATAGAATATAACTGTTAACACCGAGAACCACCCTGATGTTGACTTGTCATAATTAACCCCTTGCTGCCAGCACCTTTTCTGCTACTAACATGGGTACAGCAGGCCTGTCATTTCCAGAGCTGCCTTGTGCATTTACAAAAACCGTTTGGCTTGTATTGTAATTATCTTTTTGTCGACGCAGAGCTTGTTACAGTATTTAATGGTTTGCAATTCGAGCTGGTAGTTTTTACGGTCAAAACAAGCGGGAGGAATTCGCCCCTAAAAATGCAAAGCGAGCGGAGACTAAAAACTATGCTGTGAAGCTGGAAAAATGCTAAAAATTCATTTTGTCTGGTGAAGCTTTAGCCGTTTTAGCATTGGTGATTGAGTAAATGCAGGTAATTAAAGGGAGGCAGTATAGTATTGATTTTTGACTACAACTGAAAGTTTGTCAATTTTGTACTTGATTTTCTGACGAGCTTTTTTGACTAAAAATTGTTTATTAGTATCATATTTTTTATGGATTTTAAAATAATGTTGTGTAAACTGCAGAACATTGTAGATCTTTCCCTCTAGAAACATTTCATCATTTTCTTTTATGTCGTGATCGGTTATAAGAAAAAAATGCTCATTGTACATGGTACCTACACCATAGCCGGAATACCTTACTTTTTACACTAATTGGATAGCTTTACATACTGGTACTTAAATAAAACGTAAGATTCTAATTTGAGACACACCTATGAACCTAACAGCTTGTAGGGGCGCAAAGAAATCATAGTTAATGTGATGCCAAAGAAGTTTAAAGATATCAGGTACCCAGGCGTTAAATAATGGAATAATAAGTTATAGTATAGTGTTTGTGATGCATCAAAAAAGTATTTAAGGGTATATGCAAGCTTTTAGTAGATATTAAAATTTTATCTAAATTATTATACGTACTAGCAACAAATAAAATATGTTTTCTAAACTAGAGCGATCTATAAAAAATCCATGCTGCACCTGAATGAATGCTTTTACACTTGCAGATGATAAAATCGGTTATAATACTGTCGAAATTCTTTTGAATTCAATAAGCACTACTTATGTGCTTATGTCTTATTATGTACTGGTCTAGTATAACAGATCTTCCAAGCTTTAAGAAACTTCAACTGTTGCAATAATACATTAAATATAGCAAGGAAATAAAACACAATTCTCTAACTATTCATTAGGAACAAAAAAATAACTAAACCCAAGCTAAGGTGTAAGAATGTCTCCAAAACTGTTATCATCTATAATATTTTTGTTAACTTGTTGTATATAATTTTACGGTTTAAAATTAAAATAGTCTTGCGCTACCGTCTTAAATAGCTGTATTGTAACGACATAGTAAAATAATGTATATATCATTGTTTTGCTTTTCAAGGTATACTATTAAGATTTCACCAACGAAATACATGACATCATCAAAATGCTTGTTGAACAAAAACTTAAAGGCTCAAGCTTTTGACTGACCGACTTGTATTAAAGAAAATTAACACTAATAGACATTTCCAGCAGTAAAGGACGTCACAGTTTCAAACTCCGCAATATACGAACTGTCCCTCCTAATTAGTTTGAAACGATGTGTGTGTGCATGCACCGGCTCGTGTGGGGCTTTGAATTATTGCAGCATTCGCCCGCTTTCGGTGACCCAGTGGTCTCGGGCCAGATCTAAAGCTTGTTATTGAAGTAATGCAACACACACGTGAACTGCTGCTGGCGAAATCCGTACCAATTAGGTAAATGCAGAGGAGACTATACATTTTGGCGGAGGCGCCTGCATCGACCGAAACTCCTTCCACGATTTGCATATAACGGAGCAGCTTTCTGCGATACAAATATACACGTGTGCCCTGTGGATCCTTTGCTAATTGGCGCCAAGAAAGGTGAACACAAGGAAGGCCTGTTGTTGTTAGCAAACGAAGTTAAATGCTGCTGATGAGGGATAAGCTGTCGGAAACAGTCTGGTGTGAKCACACGTAGTTTTGCTGCATCAGTTACATAATATGTGGTTTTCTAAAGACAAATGACTTTTAATAATACCAATATAATTTTTTTCATAATTTCGAACAAGCAAAAAAATTATCAAGCTTTTGCTAACTAGTCAACAGGTCAGCTACCCTTTTAGTCTTTGGAGATTTTATATCATCTATGGATATTTTTATTGACTATAATATTCAACATAATAATAATAATAATGGATGTTTATTAAAAAAACACTGGTAGTATATATTATTTTATTTCGTACGTCAATATATAAATATAATAATAAGCTACAAAGAGTTAAACGTAAAGTCAATGATCAAGATTATTTCAAAGGTAACAGAAACGTAAAACCACAGCTTTTAGTTAATGTCACAATCTTATTACACCTGCCTTGAAAACTAAACTATGGCTAACATATACGTTTTTTCCAAAATCAAATCAACTATGAAAAGTAACTTCGAAGAAGAACTCAAAATATCAAGAATGTTGCAATTCGTAATGGGTACTCTAGTGAAACAGTAGAAAATTTACTTAGAAAGATATAGCAAACAACAGATTGTAGATGCAGCCACTTTGTCTTTATCAACTACTGTAGAATATAAATTTATAAAAATTTTTCTCGAATTCTCTTAGGTACCTAGTTAATAATTGAAATACTTCTATAGTAAAAGATACTATACCAAGTGAATGTGTTCATTAGGCTAGTTATAATCAATCATCAAAATTAAATTCAATGAAGTCTTCGAGTAGCAGGAGCCATCGATTTTCAGCGGATATTGGAAATACACGAACTCCGAGGGCCGCAGACAYATAGGCCCGAAGAAAATGAKGAGCAGTGCGTAAAATTTTAACTGGGGAGCGAACTGATTCGTTATTATTATCGATACGCGGCGWAATATTACCCTCCACTTTTAGCGGCGTTTTATTGGTGCCCAGTCATGTGTTTTAAATGAATCATAAAAGTCAGGAACAGAATAACTGGTGTAATTCTTCGCCGGGATTTTTCAACACAGGCTAATGCATTTTGCTGGGTTCGAGGATAAATCTGTGTTAGTGTCAGGTGCGTTCGGTTTTTCAATACCAGAAATTGAGGATTTGTTATATATATGGTATAAAAAAGTAGCTGTAAATGTTACAGGATCTCGAAAATGGTAGAATATGGCACAATACAAATATGATAAAACATAAGGTACAAACTATACATAGATTTAATCATTAAAAATTAATTTTTGTTATTTAGAATTAGCTGTAGTATGAGAAAGCCTCTACGACATGGGCACCAAGACAACATACAAACATCCACAAGGAAACCAGGCCTTTAAATCTGTTAACAGCTGAAAAAATGATGTTTAAATGATAAAGAAGCATTTTTTAGAAGAAATCTTAAAGACCGAACATGAATATTCATCATCATGTCGGTTTATTGCCTAAATACTGACTATTTTCACTACATTAATGAATGATTACTTTATTATAGTGGAATTGGTGGAGAAACAAATAATGTTGTTTTTCACATCACATAAATACATTAATAGACGCAGGTACTGTGAATATATTGATTCAGGTGACAGTTACCATAGAATTACACACGTCAGCAAGTGTATTAGCGATCCGGGCGTTTCTTTCTGGAAATCATTTACCCCATATTACAACCGTCATCGTCAAGCACGTCTACCGTGTATGGAAACGTCAAATATATTAGGGTAGCGTGTAGGATCCCAAAGTCCAGCCTATCGATCACAGGGCACATGACCTGGATGGGGAGCAAGAAAATGACATTTGATTCTCCCCTGGGAAGATGGGGGTTGCGCTTCTAATCTCGGCAAGTAACGTCATCTTACAGGATTCATCCTGGTCTAGCCTCGTGAATATTCATTAGATGTTTTTGTGTTGCAAATGCAGACAAGTGAGCAGCTTTCGGTCGGTTTCCGTCGATACCGCGAAACGGCAATCTCGAATTTGGGTAAAGCAGTCGTCTTTGTTGAGAACATATGTATACAGTGTTAACAGACCTTTATAACCCTGTCGCGGGATATTCTGCACACTCTGCTTTAAAAATTCAACAACACATCAATTTTTCTGAAGCCCGATGGCGCTTTATTCTTTTGACAGCAGCGAGCATGGTGGGTCTGATCTCGTTACTTTTCTTATGCGATTCCAAGAACCACGGTTCAAGTGAAACTTGCCATCTGAGACGTTGTCGATTGCAGATATTCAGAGGAAGTCTCCGCGCGGATTTTTCCCGGGATCATAATTCCATTCTGAATTCCAAGTATTATGTGGGGATATAAAGACGCGGTTCAAAAGAAAAGCCCGTTTTATGAGACCTGCATGAGACAAATTGTAAGTTATTCTGCGAGACGTAGCAAGGTCGGCAATAATACGAGAATTCGGGAAAATTATACGGAAGGAAAAATCGAGGGGGAATTCTGTTTCGTTGTCTTGCAAGGATTTGATTTTTGTTTATTCATTGTGTACGTGTAATTAGTCTGTTTAAATGAGATTTCATTTTTTTACTGAAGACGATGTAATGGCACATTAATATTAATATATTATTTCTGTCGTTTGCTTCAAGCTTTCGAGTACGATCTGAAGCTCCCCTTAAGAAAGCTAAGCTACATGCTCAGATGAAAGCTAAAACATGTGTCAATTCACTAATTACCAAATAATCTGCCATATGCATTTTTGTCTGTGCTGTTGTATGTACCACTCTATTGTTACCATAAAATAAGTCATGGTCTCAAATTTGCGAGGTTATTTATTCTTAAATAGCGCGAATGATAAGTTTGTCATGGTCAAAGTCAAAATTTAACGTTCCTTTTAAAAATAAGGAAGAATTATTAGACATTTTCTTCAAATTTACGACTATTTCTAACCTTCATATAAATATCTGCTAAAGGTTATTTAAAACACAAAAATACTACATTACATACACTGCTAATGCCTCAAGAAATATATAAATGGCTTTTAATACATCTAGATTATAGCTATTACTGGTACCATACAGGATGTTTCACGAATGATAATGACCCCGACGAAATTAAAAATGCAACCCAAAATACATTCTCATAGTCAATGTGGTTATTTTACATAATGGTATTATTTTAAAAATATTGGGAATCCATGACGGCTACGCGCTATGGTTCCTGTCACTGTATTTATTAAAAGTCAAAATGTATCCAAATGATGAAAAAACAGGTACGATTTTGATTTATGGTGAATGCAAGAAAAATCCTTCTGCTGCTGCCCGTTTATACAGACAACGATTTCCAAATAGAAGAGCTCCTGCCGATACAATTTTCAAGAGACTTTAATTAACTTTAAGGACAAACTGGCCATCACTGAAAAAGTCAAGAGAAAGAACAGCAACAGGCCTTGGCAATGAAATTAGAGTATTGGAAATGATTGACGAAAATCATCATATTAGTCAAAGGGTAGTCTCAAGAGCAACCGGTACTAGTCATTCTTCAGTACACCGAAAATTAAAGGCAATCAATTTCATCCGTATCACTTGCAATTGGTTCAGGCCTTAAAGGAGACAGATTATCCTAAAAGACTGGCTTTTTGTAACTTTTTTCGGGAACACCAAAATTTGAATGTGAGATTTTATGGCATTTGCTTCTGCGCAAGAAAATCCACGTTGGATTCGAGAAGGACATTTTCAGGGAATCAAATTGTTGGACCTTATTTTTTGGCGATAGTTTAAACGGCAATACTTATCTAAATTTTTTAAGAGACATTTTACCAGTACTTCTCCAAAATGTAAATTTACAAGTAAGACAAGATCTATGGTTCCAACGAGATGGGACATCTGCGCGTTATCATAGAACAGTGCGAAATAATCTTGATTTGGTTTTGCCTAACCGATGGATAGGAAGAGGTTCAATTAATCCTTGGCCACCGAGAAGCCCGGACCTTACTCCTTTGGATTTTTGTCTGTGGGGGTGGTAATAGAGCAAGTATACCAAACACCAATTGAAAGTGTAGAAAATTTAGAAAATAAAATAAGTGATGCATGTTAATGCATGTTAAAAGATCGTTTTGGACACGAATTCAAGCTTGTGAAAACAACGGAGGGCGACATTTTCAGCATTTATTACATTAATGTCATTGAATAAACATTTTTCAAAAATAAAATTTGTTTTACAATACCGAATTTACCCAAAGCGAATGATTGAAGTTTATGTCAAAATTTACGAATTTATACAGCTCTTTACGTTTTATATTTTTTAAGACCATGAACAATTATGAATGTTACCTCTGCAAATGTATTTCGTCAGGGTCATAATCATTCCTGAAACATCCTGTATTTTAAAAGGTTTACATCGCCAAAAAGATATCCAGGTATCGATATAGTTCTTAGCTAAGGCAGAGTTTTCAGTCTCAAGACTGCTTGTGTGTAAATTATGTTTTAATATTATTGGTGTTTTGTACGTTGATGTAGTTGTTGGGTATTTATTTTTAAACCGATTATAGATCCTAGCGACGCAATATTTGCTATAGCCAATTATTTGTCCAATGTAAAATATTTTCTTGTACATACAACCTTTCTGTTTTAATTATTTTTGATTTTTGATTATCCCTTCCATGGGCAATTCTCCTCTCAAATTCGCTTTTTTTTTGTTTTCTTTTACTGTTTCTTGTATAATTTTCTTTGCCTCGTGTGTACTTAAAACTTTCTTTTTTTCTTTTAGAAGGTTGATGGTGGTTATTTCTAACTTGTTAATCACATCCACTAGAATTATAGTGTCATAATAAGTAGAGTATTTTAAACCTCTCTTTAGTAAAGCCACATCATGTTGTACGAATCTTTGCTCCTTTAAATCTAGTTGAAATAGGCGTTTTTACTGAAGTCCTTGAGTTTCATTTAGTTAAGCAACATTGTGCAGTAATGTGGTAATCCAAAGTTAACTGATATATTTATGAAATATTAATATTCTTATTCTATTTAGCATCGCGACTATTCGTTCAAAATTGGTGGAGGTGCCGGGATAGAATGAAACAGCTGGTAGAAAATTTCGCGTAGCGCCCTAAAGCCTGATTCAAATTTGCATTTATTTAATTTCCACTATGCAGCAAGCGCATTAAAATTTAATGCACGTAATTAAATTAGGAAATCATTACCTGCCGCGTACTGACGAAAATAAAATTACAGCCTCCTCACTCGATTAAAAATCAGTGAGTATCAGTCGCGACTTAGTTATTTTTTATTGTGCCCTTATTTACATCGGCGTCGGCCACAAAGCAGATCTTCTCCGTATCCCGAATGCTATAATGAAGTGTTCATTTATTATCAGACAGTTCTGGCCGTGTGGAATGAAAAATGGAGCTCGCAGTGCTATGCCGGAGGGAGATAAAACGGGAACGGGAAAGCTGGTATCTCCGGAAGTACGGGCTGACGCTTCCGAAATTACTTCACTACACAGGCCCTTAACATAGTTCGCGAGCTGTCGCGCCGGGTAATAATAGTTTAATACGGGAGTAATCGATGCTGGCTCCAATTAAGGCATGTTTGAAATAATCGGACGGGCCCGCCGGAAATAATTGGTCGAAGATGCTCACTTTGCTAAACATCTTTATGGGATGCAATTTAAGATAATCCACCGGGCGCAAATCT
Organism: Rhyzopertha dominica; assembly: GCA_025024175.1. Classification (NCBI taxonomy): domain Eukaryota; kingdom Metazoa; phylum Arthropoda; class Insecta; order Coleoptera; family Bostrichidae; genus Rhyzopertha; species Rhyzopertha dominica. Next base: position 63,095,253 of record QCXZ01000064.1, read on the forward strand.
GTGAGAAAATGGCTTTCGCTCTGGGTACCTGGGCATAGAATGCAGTTCATTAACAAAATGGGCTAGATATGCATAAGTGATTGGTTTGGAGCGGGTATAATGCAAGCAAGCGGTTGTTCGGGAGCCATTTCGATACTGCTGCTCTTAAAGAGCTTCGTTTTGGTGCCAAAGTGTGATGGGTAGTAGTTGTCATTTTGTTATCGTATATTTTAAACCAGAAATACAAAAAGCAAAAACACAAGGCAATGCTGATAACATGCAATCGTAAAAAATGGCCAGTTGCAATGAAATCTTGAAGAAAGCCTGCACAAATATATGAAAAGAAACTTGATAAAGCATAGTTACAAAATAGCCTTCCAAATGTTACCCAACATATATTTTCACAATCCCTATTAAAATTATTTGTATTCCTAGAAATTTCTATAGCTTCTTTTATTAAACGTTTGTGAAAATATTTTTCTGTATGTAAACTTTTTATTTCCTCAAAATCAATCACGTGTTTAGTCAAATATGAGTGTTCAGCTACGGAAGATTTATCTATCTGTTGCAGCCTAGTAGCACGTATGTGTTCTTTTAAACGCAAACCTACTTTTCTTTTGGTTTGACCTATTTTGTAAACACCTTTACTCTCTAAATGTACTTTATCTTTAGTAGAACTTAAAATTTTATCTAAATCACCCGCCCAACAGTGTTTTCTAAACATGAGACAAAAATTCGAGTTCAAATAAACATCTGTCGAGAAATGCTTCCTAAGGGAGATATCTACCTTGTGTCCTAACTGTCCAGTATTTACTATGTAAATTTGGATATCCAAGGAAGGTAAATTACCATTGCTTTCTAATTCCATAGTAGTACATTTTATGTCAGGATTTTGTCTGTTCAAGTGATTTAGAAACCTGCCTAACTCTTCTATATTGTTCGGCCAAATAACAAAAGTATCATCTACATACCTACCTATACCAACATTTTGGCTTAAGCTGAATAATGTTGATCGCTACTTCTTCAAATTTGCCAGTGTTCTAGAGTGACAGCGATCCTTCCCAAAACATATTATCTAATTTAATATTATTATTTTGTAAGATATACAATATCGGAGGTGGTATTCGTTTTCTTTGAACTGCTAGCATTTTGCCTTTCAGTTAAAAGCATCAAGTAGTGCTACACTTTGGTTCAAGCATTCTATCAAGCCGTTGATCGCCAATGAGAATGTTGGCATATAACGCTATTAGTTTTTTTAAACAATCTATAGTTTGTACTTACTAGTGAATAATTTGAAAAATTCATGAGATCGACATATGAAAAAGTATTTACTTGTAAAAGAATCGAGTTACTAGGAGGATGAAGAGGATATTAAAGAAAAGAACTTGATAATCTCAATATAGATGACGTAGAAGATACATCTCAATTAGTAGTTATAGTAGTGTAACTCTTCAGAAAATATTGCTACTGGCAATCTGCACACCTAACTGAAAAAAAACACTTTTGATAGGCAATAGACGGAGTAAACGCATAAAACAAACAGGTGCTAAAGAATCAATTAATTAAAATAAATGATACTAGGAAAGATACATGGTGTTAGAGTTCAAATTTTGTTTTTGATATTTTTCAATAACTTTTGAAGGCATTGAAGGTTTTAAAGACAATATTTTTAGGTCAAGGAACTCAAATATGTTGATATATTGACTGCCTCTTCCATAAAAATGTATACCTTGTAAAAGTTACTGCGATCCTTCCTTTTCTAGATATTGGCATTTTAGTAATGTAATGCAACTGAAGCATTTCAAGAACATGCAACATTTCGATTATATGCTGTGCAACTTTTTTAGCATTTATACATGAATTTACCACTTTATTCTTCGAATGTTTAGTAAAAAATAACGGCTAGACTGTCTATATGTTTAACAAATAACTTTTTTCAGTAGGTACGTTGATTTGTTTCCGTTAACTCATGCAGAATTGGATAGGTTGCTTACCAAGCTGGAAAAATTAATACTTACACTGATCTAACAAACCCAAGTTCCTAAGCCTTTTAGAAACACTACGTAMATTCGATTGCWCCTCCAMCCAGGACCAAACCACCCCCAATTCTGCTAATATCTTCAGTTCTTCTCCTCCTTCATTACTTTCAGCACCGTACGGCCTGTCGTAAAACTCAACTCATTAGGCTACCGGTGTCATTTTCGCAGTTACCTTGAATTTCTTTTCCGACCCCGATTCCGTTAAAGAGACGTCTGAGAACAAACGCTTCCGAATCTCGTATGATTGATGTTCCGCTCCTGGTGACGTCATATCTAATCGATTCCTTTCCGTGTGATCAAGGATATCTTTGGGTGTGTGTGTATCTGCCGCTGCCACCTTCCCGGTACATGCAACTCAGTCGTTTGATAGGAATGAACATGCAACAAGAAGAAACGATTGAAGGTTTCAATTTGTAGTGGAACCTTACAGTGATAAGTACTCTAAAGGGTTTCTGGAAGTCAAATATCATGCTACTTAGGTAGTAATGTTACAATCAGGTATAAAGGAGGCAGATTTGTAGCTTGCTTAGCTTGTGTCTTCACTTTACTGGTGGTTTTTGTGCCACCATACTAAGGATGCATTTCTGTACCTTCAAAGTCGTCGTTGAAGTTGGCCTTGTAGAAAAGTTTTCCAGGATGGGTTACCCGAATCTGAAGCTGAACAACTTTGGAGATAAGAAAGTCATTTTCCTTAGCATTCTTTTTCTTTGGTACGTATGGAGCACTGGGGTCTTCAAAAAGAAACTCTCAATTAAGTGCAGAATGCTCAAGAAATGCCAGCGAATGCTGAAGTATATTTAAAAAACGCTGTATTAATAAGACCATACGGATAACAACTGAACGCCAGCCCGGGCCTGTTTATTTTTTTTACAGTTTTTGTCATCAGTCCGTAAATGCTAGCAAAACGCCAGCAAAAAACTGCTTGTTATTACAATTTTTATATTCAGTTCATTAATGCTAGCGAATGATGGGGTTTGTTTCAAAAATAAGACGTAAATAAGGCTCAAAGTTGCCGGTCTATCTTAAGAGTCCTCTTGATTTTTTGCAATTTTTGTCATCAGTCCATGAATTAAAATAAAGCCACAAACAACAAAAAATATTAACGAGAGAGGCAATTCTAGTTGTTTTTTTGCCGCAACCCAATATACGTATTGCGACAACTGTTTGGTTTCAAGATTTAATCCACGACGTCTATTAGTTTTGTCACTTTGACATTAAACAAAAAATCATTACCAATTTCAAAGCTGTGTTTTAGGTGCTACAACTGATGCTCTTGATATCTTTTCCTGGCGACCACAACTGCAAAAAAAATTTGATCCTTCTGTCTTTTTGAAAACATTTCAGTCTCTTTACAAACTTTGCCTAGCTGTCACTGATAAGTGGTGTATTTGTTCCCAGAGCTATTAAAGGTTTTTGTTTTTGGGCGAACATTATCACTTATCTTTTCGTAAGTTTCAGTGTTAGTCCACCATATCTGCGTTGGTGGTGCTTTATGTCCATGGTTTAGATCCTTTGTGGACAGCCTTTACTATCAATTTCTCTATCTGTAAACCATAATAGAGAAGTCTTAAGAACCCTGTTTCTAAGCGAGGTGATATCAAAAACTTCCCCAAAGTCGAGGAATGTCCCGAATGCATTTTTTGTCACTCGTAGACATTTCTAAACCTGCGGGTTTGCTCATACTTTCTACCCATATAAAATGAAAGTACCGAGTAACCAGAACTAATTCTGGCTGTGGAAAATAATCTTGAAGACTCTAGCGAGATGAAAGTGACCTTTTACCAGGATGGCCTTGCTCCCCATTGTTCCAGGCGAGTCAATCTTTAACAATCGTTAACAAGGTTAACAGGAAAAGGGTTCCGCATCACGATAATAATCGACACGGACAACTGACATCGGCGAGCGGTCAAATTGAATTTTCTAGACGCTTTACTTGAGGAAACGAGTGCACGTTGTTTGCTACCTCTTCTAAAACGTCAGTAAAACCTATTTTCAGTCCTAATCAGCGCATTTCCTGACGTGAGCGAACCGCGTGTGGTTCCCAGCTCGCCGATATTGATCCGGTGCACCGGTTCTCGAAAACAGGATCATCTGGTTCTTTTGTGGAGTGGATTACGCTAAGTGGGTGTGGATGTCTGTCTAAAGCTGAGCCCTGCCGTGGAAGTTGTCGCAGGCGAACGGGATCGGGTGCTGCTTTGTAATAAATTATTGTAGCAAGCGAATAGATACGTTCGTGACGAGCAGGCAATTTGCAGATTGCCGKAAATTTGCCTTTTTCGAGTTCACACGTTTCTTTGGGTCTGCGGTTGCCTGGACAAGGTGGTGAATCGCAGTGACATTTGAACCTACAACGAAAGCAGGGATTTGATCTCATGTGCAAGGAATCCAATAATTTTTTTTCCTCTTATTTTTATGTCTTATTATATGCAGTGTGTCCTGTACTATAGATGCTATGGTGACGTTCCTGTTTTGACTTTTCAAACATTGTCAGGTTTTAAACCCACTTCTGTTTTATTAAAATTATCTATAAACACCATAATTGACCTATCAAATGTAATTTAGATAGACGATATTGAGATGTTAGGCTAATAGTAAGCAATAAATCATAAACAACTTTTTTGGAAAGCTTGAATTTTCATATAAACCCACGTACTAGTTACTAACTAAAATGATAAGCACTGTGTAGTACACTTTTTTAATACGTACCTGCATAAGTTTTTGTAGGGTATCTGTGACTTACGTGTGTTTAATATCATCAAGGTCGCGACTTCAGGTCAGGTTATTGATTAGCTTCATCGGGATAATAAGCTAGGCGCTAGAGCTTCAGTCAGCTACTTTGTAGAAATAAGGTTCACTGATTTATATTATCTAACTCTACTAATTCTCTCCAGGATTTGTAGACTCTAGGCACTTGTATATTTATTTTATTTATATTTCTTATGGAGATATGGATAAACGAGAATATTTCATCCAAACCAGTCTACAGTAATACAGGATGTTTCACGAATGATAATGACCCTGACGAAATTAAAAATACAACCCAAAATACATTCGCAGAGGTAACATTGATAATTGGTCATCGTCTTAAAAAATATAAAACGTAGAGAGCTGTATAAATTCGTAAATTTTGACATAAACTTCAATTATTTGCTTTAAGTAAATTCGGTATTGTTTATTCAATAACATTAATGTAATAAATGCTTAAAATGTCGCCCACCGCTGTTTTCTTAAACTTGAATTCGTGCCCAAAACGATCTTTTAACATGCATTAACATTTCTGGAGTGATGGATCTACATGCATCACGTATTTTATTTTCTAAATGTTCTACACTTTCAATAGGTGTTTGGTATACTTGCTCTTTTACCATTCCCCACAGATAAAAATCCAAAGGAGTAAGGTCCGGGCTTCTCGGTGGCCAAGGATTAATAGAACCTCTTCCTATCCATCGGTTAGGCAAAACAAAATCAAGAAGATTTCGCACTATTCTGTGATAATGCGCAGGTGCCCCATCTTGTAGGAACCATAAATCTTGTCTTACTTGTAAATTTACATTTTGGAGAAGTACCGGTAAAATGTTTCTTAAAAAATTTAGACATAGGTCTAATTTACACTATCGTAAAAAAATAAGGCCCAACAATTTGATTCCCCAACATTCTGCACGAGACATTCGTCGAGTAGATTATTAGAGAATCTTGCTTCATCTGAGAAGCAAATGTCACAAAATCTCACATTCATATTTTGGTGTTCCCGAAAAAAGTTACAAAAAGCTAGWCTTWTAGGATAATCTGTCTCCTTAAAGGCCTGAACCAATTGCAAGTGATACGGATGAAATTGATTGCTTTTAATTAATCGGTGTACTGAAGACAGACTAATACCGGTTGCTCTTGAGACTACCCTTTGACTAATATGAGGATTTTCGTCAATCATTTCCAATACTCTAATTTCATTGTCAGGGCCTGTGGCTCTTCTTTCTCTTGCCTTTTCCAGTGTTGGCCTGTTTGTCCTTAAAGTTAATTCAAGTCTCTTGAAAATTGTGTTGGCAGGAGCTCTTCTATTTGGAAAACGTCGTCTGTATAAACGGGCAGCAGCGGAGGCATTTTTCTTGCATTCACCATAAATCAAAATCATATCTGTTTTTTCATCATTTGAATACTTTTTGACTTTTAATAAATACAGTGACAGGAACCACAGCGCATAGCCGGCATGGATTCCCAATTTATTTTTAAAATAATACCATTATGTAAAATAATCACATTGGCTATGAGAATGTATTTTGGGTTGCATTTTTAATTTCGTCAGTGTCATTATCATTTGTGAAACATCCTGTATACAATATCATTAGAAAACGTCGTGTTTAGTTAGTTTTTAATATCATATCATATACCCATTCTTCATCCATAAGCCATAGTGATTACGTTGATGTCACATCCCAGTATGATACTATTGTACTCGGTGAAATAAACATAGACCAATTCATAATGATTCTACAAGTACGAGGATACCCAGAGCTGTGATACAATTATCGATGTTAATTGTGTTTACAATAGTTATTTAGTACTTCTATTGACCACACGTTATTGTGTGTTTGTAACAATTTTGTAGGAAATTAGACAATATTCTTTAATTTGTGTCAGGTATATTTTGGCTATATTTGATAAACACGTCCGGTTGGTGAGCGACAAGGAAATGCTTCGTCAAAGTAAAAACAGTACATACAGAATTACATGAGAAATCGCATAACATAATTTTCGATGAGATAGTAATTAATGAACTTATAATTAAAGTTCATAAACGATATGTTCATTAAACAGAAAATGGAGTAAAATAAATTCAGTATGGATTTAAATTCGAAAGAACTAATTAGGAAGAACAAAATTTATTAAGTATAGGTTTAAAAAAATAACCCAAATTAAGCAATTTCAAATTAAGAATTTGAAATAATAGATATAAATACACTAGTAGCCTTGAAAAAGTAACAAATAAAGATACGAAAAACGAAAAATACACGTGTACAAATATGATATGAAATGAATACAAACAAAACCCTATTTAACGTAAAGGGTCAAATGTCGAAATTAAATTTAATATAAATCGTCAGTGGTATTTTAAAATCTTGAAAATACTTTATGTCAAACAAGGAAAACTGTAATGTACATTTCTATATGGCCTACCAAAACTTCATAAAAATGGAATACCTATCTGTCTAACCTTTTCACTTCTGTCCGTCTAAATTAAAAAAAGGACTCCAATAACGTTTTTTCAAGACTTCGAAAGCATAATGAAAAAATCATTAAAACAATTATAATACTTAACAAGGTATGAAAAATTTATTGTTATTAAACACTTCAGAACACAAATAGAAGAGTTACACTATAGTAAAAATATTAAGCTATATATAGCTAAAATACACTTAGAAAGTGAAAGTATTTACAAAATTACCTGTCCTTACTGCAAGTGTCAAAGTTGGCTTTAAATGTTTTCACAAGCATTTAAGCAAAAAAACGTCATGACCGACTTGTCCTGCTATCTGTTTTGCAGTTTTCTATGATAACACCTGCCTTTGACGCCCTTGCATACCGAAAGACTTCCACCGCGACCCTGTAAACTCCTAAGGTTTGATTTTCCCTCATTTCCTTTTGACACAATCTGCATCTAATTAAATCGACCTCCTTTTCACCAAGGCTGCACCTTCTGAACTTTAAATCCGTAAGTGGGTCAAGCAGGCATCAATTTGAATACTGTAGGGATAAATGAGCGAATCGATTTTAATATCAAATTCCGGATATCACGGAGCGTCATGTAACTTGCTTCTTCTTGCTGGCTCTGGCATCTGAAAACATTTGCGCTCCATTAAATCGTCTGCCAAGACGCGGATTTATTCAGAAAGATGTACGTTTAATCATTGCTATGAATGACTGATACTTGTCTCCATATTATAATAAAAGGCACAGAACGCGGGCTTAAATAACAGAAAAAAGTTATCCCATACAGATATCCTGAAAATTTATGATTATGAATTTTTATTAGTTATATAAATCTTTGTGAGATTCAAAACGAAAAACAAAAAATAAGAGCAATGGTGTATAGAATATCTGAGAGCACTTAAAAAATAAATAAAACTAAGATCTAAGAATATCGCCATAAAATGAAAGACTTCATCCACTTCTCTGTATAAATTCCGAGGTCCTCCCTTTTGGTTTAATACAATATTTAACTTTAATTCAGCACACCCGAGTTTAATAAGCAATAAACATGGTCGCTAGATTATGATTTCATTATTCAGTTTTGGGGTGTTAATTTTGTTTGTGCTGAAAGCCATGTCCAAGCATACAAGATTACATGTAGAAAGGTTTATACTTTTTGTTATCACAGTTAGTTACATAGTTCATTTACTAATGTGGACCTGCTGCTCTGTTTTTGTTTTTCACCTTGAAACGTGATGGTCTCCGATTACGCTAATTTTATGTTCATTTACTAATGTGGACCTGCTGCATTTGGGACAGGTGTCAGTTGGTCTCTAGCTGCAACGGTTCGTCTGAAAAGTGGCCTAGAGTAGAAGGGTCCACTTGCGAAAAATTAATTTCTGGACGTCCTAGCTCATTTCTGACTGCATTTTTGGAATCTGGAGCTCAAAATGCATCGCTGTGCCGATTTTGAGCGAAAAATAATTTCTACAGAAAATTGAAAAAGAGCAAAGGTTAACCCCTTTGTTAATTTTTCACCTTGCAACTTGATGGTCTCCGATTACGCTAATTTTATGTTCATTTACTAATGTGGACCTGCTGCATTTGGGACAGGTGTCAGTTGGTCTCTAGCTGCAACGGTTCGTCTGAAAAGTGGCCTAGAGTAGAAGGGTCCACTTGCGAAAAATTAATTTCTGGACGTCCTAGCTCATTTCTGACTGCATTTTTGGAATCTGGAGCTCAAAATGCACCACTGTGCCGATTTTGAGCGAAAAATAATTTCCACAGAAAATTGAAAAAGAGCGAAGGCTAACTAACCCTTTGTTGTTTCTTCACCTTGCAGCTTGATGGTCTCCGATTACGCTAATTTTATGTTCATTTACTAATGTGGACCTGCTGCATTTGGGACAGGTGTCAGTTGGTCTCTAGCTGCAACGGTTCGTCTGAAAAGTGGCCTAGAGTAGAAGGGTCCACTTGCGAAAAATTAATTTCTGGATGTCCTAGCTCATTTCTGACTGCATTTTTGGAATCTGGAGCTCAAAATGCACCACTGTGCCGATTTTGAGCGAAATATAATTTCCACGGAAAATTGAAAAAGAGCAGAGACTAACACCCCTTTGTTGTTTTTTCACCTTGAAACGTGATGGTCTCCGATTACGCTAATTTTATGTCCATTTACTAATGTGGACCTGCTGCATTTGGGACAGGTGTCAGTTGGTCTCTAGCTGCAACGGTTCGTCTGAAAAGTGGCCTAGAGTAGAAGGGTCCACTTGCGAAAAATTAATTTCTGGACGTCCTAGCTCATTTCTGACTGCATTTTTGGAATCTGGAGCTCAAAATGCATCGCTGTGCCGATTTTGGGCGAAATATAATTTCCACGGAAAATTGAAAAAGAGCAGAGACTAACACCCCTTTGTTGTTTTTTCACCTTGAAACTTGATGGTCTCCGATTACGCTAATTTTATGTTCATTTACTAATGTGGACCTGCTGCATTTGGGACAGGTGTCAGTTGGTCTCTAGCTGCAACGGTTCGTCTGAAAAGTGGCCTAGAGTAGAAGGGTCCACTTGCGAAAAATTAATTTCTGGACGTTCTAGCTCATTTCTGACTGCATTTTTGGAATCTGGAGCTCAAAATACATCGCTATGCCGATTTTGAGCGGAAAATAATTTCCACGGAAAATTGAAAAAGAGCAAAGGCTAACAACCCCTTTGTTGTTTTTTCACCTTGAAACTTGATGGTCTCCGATTACGCTAATTTTATGTTCATTTACTAATGTGTACCTGCTGCATTTGGGACTGCTGTCAGTAGGTCTCTAGCTGCAACGGTTCGTCTGAAAAGTGGCCTAGAGTAGAAGGGTCCACTTGCGAAAAATTAATTTCTGTACGTCCTAGCTCATTTCTGACTGCATTTTTGGAATCTGGAGCTCAAAATGCACCACTGTGCCGATTTTGAGCGAAAAATAATTTCCACAGAAAATTGAAAAAGAGCGAAGGCTAACCCTTTGTTGTTTTTCACCTTGCAACTTGATGGTCTCCGATTACGCTAATTTTATGTTCATTTACTAATGTGGACCTGCTGCATTTGGGACTGGTGTCAGTTGGTCTCTAGCTGCAACGGTTCGTCTGAAAAGTGGCCTAGAGTAGAAGGGTCTACTTGCGAAAAATTAATTTCTGGACGTCCCAGCTCATTTCTGTCTGCATTTTTGGAATCTGGAGCTCAAAATACATCACTGTGCCGATTTTGAGCGAAAAATAATTTCCACAGAAAATTGAAAAAGAGCAAAGGCTAACCCCTTTGTTAATTTTTCACCTTGTAACTTGATGGTCTCCGATTACGGTAATTTTATGTTCATTTACTAATGTGGACCTGCTGCATTTGGGACTGGTGTCAGTTGGTCTCTAGCTGCAACGGTTCGTCTGAAAAGTGGCCTAGAGTAGAAGGGTCCACTTGCGAAAAATTAATTTCTGGACGTCCTAGCTCATTTCTGACTGCATTTTTGGAATCTGGAGCTCAAAATGCATCGCTGTGCCGATTTTGAGCGAAAAATAATTTCCACAGAAAATGTATAAAATGGTTTTTATATTTTCTAATGCGGAACAATTGGGATAGAAATTTCCACAACAAAATTGTACTATTACTTGTAGCTGGATTATTTACTGTTACAAATGCGACAGGTTCGCTCAAGATTGTTCACTCATGTGCTTTTTTTAAATTAAATATGTTTTGTTCCTTGACCTTAAATAGAAATCGAAAAGATCCAGTCAAACAACTGTACAACCCCCAAGAAGTAGTGCATTTCAAAACACTGCTTCGTGTACTAAATTAAAACGATACAAGGAGCGTTTAACTGGAGTTAATGATCTCCCTTTTTTAATAAAGCGCTAACCTCATTTCGGACAAGGTCGTTTAAAGCATGATAAGTTGGGCACGTACGTTCCAGTACAGTCGCAAATTAGTTATGTTGTAAATTTGTTTCGCGGGGCGTTGTATATTCCGCAGTAAATGTGTAATTTATGATGTCGACGTACCTGCTTCTGCATGTAAATTTCAGCACTGAAAGCGTATGCGAATGTTCATCCCCGAACAAAATAGAACGTAGGTCAGGTGAACAGGAGTCAATAAATGTCAATTATATAGCAAGTCAAACCTTTGGTTCTGCAGGTAATGAAAATTGTGATATGTCAGGGAAGGCACTAATTTATAAATGTAAAGCCAGTATCAAATTTGGGAGTATATAATGGTTTGGTATAGTTAATGATAAAAGCTCACTATTGCAGTTAAAGCTGTTCCATTATTAATACCTGCTATGCTATTGATGCCTTTTTATTTTACAGTATTTGCGATATAAACAGGCAAAGCCCACAATAAATAGTAGATAAACAAAAGCTACAAGAGCAACAAAAGCGACAGTCATCCAAATAAAAATCAAAAGCATAGTCGCGCTGTTTTATAGGATTATTAAATTAATATCCACACTTTAAATCAATGATTTTATATCTCGAACACGACATCCAGGATTGTCTTCTATAGTTAAAAATGGTGGAGGCGCCAAGTAATAGAAGATTAGAGTAGTTACATATAAATCGACAACACCATGCACATGTTCATAGACCAAAATGCCTTTATTTTAAAGTGCATGTAACTCCGTCCCTTAACTGGATTCCTTGCTCTTTAGAGGCTGAACCCGAGGCTCTAAATTGCGTAGCAGGATTCGCGAGCGTCTTGTACACAAACTTTGCCAAAAAGAAAAGGGGGAGAACAGGTTTGCCGCTGTAGCGCTAAGTTAGTGAATAGGGAAGCGGGGTAGCTCGCATTTTTTGTTTTGACACTTCCGAATGCGCTCGTTTGTTGCCAGGTGATGCGTTATTCTCCAAGCTTTAATCGATACAATCTCCTAATGTTCACACGCAGGGAAAACTGGAGGTCTCAACGTCTCTTATACAACGTGATTTTGAAAGTGATTTCAGCATCTCAACAACATATTAAAACAATACATCGGTAGTATAATTGACTACTGTCAATCTATAATCTGCGTCTAATTAAACATCAAGGATGTAAACGGATTCGTCGGATTCTTTCACGCTGCGGAATGTAGATTACACTAAGTGGGCGTGGAAAATAGGCTAATATCTCACCCTAACGAACTGATGAGAAAGTTGTCAGAGGTACTCCATTTTGATTGCGCCTCCGTAATAAATTATTCTTGGAAGAGGAATCTGTGACAGGAGGTAATAAGCAAATTACGCAGGAATTTGTTAGCATCGATTACTTTTCAGGTTTATACGTTGCATATTTACCAAGGCACACACAAATTAATACGGTTAATGTAAATCTCCATGTTCGTATGCTATTTCATTATTGCAAATAGTTGGGAAATGATTTCATATTTTTGCAAGCTCATTTTTGTCCGACCACAATGCCGCTGAGCTGTGAAAAGTTCTGAAATAGTTGTACATTATTTAGGATAGTACTGCGGGCATCACATGAACCGTTGTTTAACTCATTTACAGAACTATAAAGGTTAAGAAACAACAATATAACTTTAAGACAATTAAAATTGATTTCTCTTAAATAAGTACATCATATGTTGCTTATATCAGTTCTGATTGCAAAATTAAAAGAGACGGAAATAAGAATAGAAAACTTGCAGAAGAGTCGTAAAAACAAGGCGAGTATTACGACGCTCAAGGAGAGAGGACAGTAAACTTAATAGGCACGTCTAGAGTGTGAATTAATAGCTATATTTAAAACAACCGGAATAAATACTTCACTTTGCTAATGAACTGCAAGTAGAATGGCTCCATTAAAAGACTTTTATTGCTACTCTGCGTTCTCGTAGCAAAAATCTTGTCACTTTATAGGGTCAATACATTGTACACGGTGTTCCGAACGACTGAAGTATTTTATTTCATTATCATCATTATATCATCACAATGAAGACATTCTCAGTACAAGTGTTTGTCCTTTACCATTAAAATTTACACTAAATAATTACTGTTAGACCATTTACACCTGTAAAATTAAGGTCCCTAAAGTAGATGTCACATCGGTTTAAGCGCCTGTCTAATCTCTTAACAGGGAAGTCTGGATTACATTACAGGATATTAAACTATTCAAACGCAGTGTGCGAGCTTTCTGTATTGCGCAATTGTGAGTTTAACGATTTGCCCATAAATTCATTGCAGTCTGTTAAAATTGTTAACATTCCCACGGGTATTACAGATAAATGGCATTCAATACTGTATTATGTTGGTAAGTGGTGCAAACATTGTTACCATAATCGACTCTTTGCGCTAATCTCGATTCTTCCGCCCTTGTTACTTTGCTAATACCTGTCTTTTCTCTGTCTTTTTATATGCTATACTAATTCTTCTTTTCTTTCTTGTCGTAGAAACGGGGAGAAAACCTTACTTATTACAAAGGCTAGGTCGGCGGAACAGTCTGTCATATGGAGGTACAGCTACATGTTTTGTGTTTGTGTTGATGTCTTGATGTGTTAACCTGCCTCTTTATTGTCTTTTAATTTCACTGCTATGGATTTTGCAGCTTCCGCTTTCTATTTATAGCTGTGCAATGTGCTATTAAAAAAGATCTGCATGAGACAAAAAAACACTAATACAACAGTTGTATACTTTCGTTTCTCTGCTGTTTGTAACTGTTTCACTTTTTATAATTGATAGTACTCTAAAGTTTAAAACTAGATAATTCTGGTAAAATAGTATAGTAAATCTTCGTCGATCATATTGTAATAAATTCTTCATAATTGTTATTGACAAATTAGTTAGTTAGTTACTGACAGCAAGCATTCATTATAATTCCATGAATAATAATCGGTATTATCGTTGTTTTGAATAATAGGGAAAGAATACAATCTGTTTCATCGATTTCTAAATTTAATCGCGTATCAATTAACAAGATAGGTTCCAGGAAATACCTGTTAATTTATGTATATGTTAAAAGAGTTACTTTGCTAATTAAGGAAATAATTAGACCCATTTATATGTCTAAATGAATTTGCCAGAAATAAATAATTACAAGAAGATGGTAAGTAATGTATATCCTTTAAAGACACTGTTGATATTTTTGTTATCGGAGGATTAGATGATTCATTAATAGCAATTAAACATTTGAAATAACTGACGCTGTCTTTTTGATGATGAATTATATAATATCCAATCCGCGTTAGCTATCTATCTTAGTAACATATAATATTGTAATAACATAGGATAACTGTATGTTGTGTAAGTTCCTGTTAACAATATAGAAATGACTTGCACCTCATTCTTTAATGCGACCCCCGATGCAGAAATCGCTACTGCACTGTCGCATTTTCCAAATTGTAGGTCTTGTTACAGTCGCAGGTTCGGTTGTATTGTGTTTCTTCGCACTTCACACAAAAGGGGCGTATTGAAAACGCAAACACCGGTGCAGCAATGATTGCTTGTTAGTTGGTTGCTTTGTGTATTGTGTGTCTGTGCTTTTTACGCTGGCATTTCTGGTATTCTTTCCCACTTTGAACAGCACGCGTTCACAAAGCCGTGATAATTTGGGACCAACTGGGAAAGTCATCGCGGCATTTGATGTATGTGCGCTCGTATTTCCACCCGAATATTTTTACGGAACGGCAGTGGAATTCGGCCTTTACGGCTGCACTTTTGTTAAACGAAACACTGCGAGCAGTGTAACGAATGCTTTGATCAATTTTTTTTGTGTAATTAGAACTTTTGCACCTCCATGGTACATAGAAAAACTATATATTCTTTGCGCAAACATATTATCGGGTGTTCTGTATTTTTAAATTGTATCATTTATCAAAATATGCTAAGACTAATCTCGAAGAAAAATTGTAGAACACATTACCTAATAATGCACTTAAAAGGCAACATGTAAAAGTTTTTACTACTATTAATTATTTATCAACTATCTATTCATGCTTAAAAAGGTAGATACTGCAGATTACTTGTTCACATTTCAATACACTCCGCAACATGTCGAAAATTCCCATGTTCTGGTATAATCTTTAGTCTCCTGCTTAAACACTATGTATATGTAAGAGATTAGTGTTACCATAACATAAATATGCTATCGCTTAGTCACTGTGGAAGCTCACATTTCTTTACCTAAACTAAAGCTGTTTGCTTTCAATCATGACTCCGTAACATGTTTGCCTCGAGCAAATATTATGTCAAGACAAACGCGACCAACCATAATCCCACATTTCCTTGCTCTTTCATGTCTACACCTAATCCTGTTTCATTATCCCCAAAATGGCCGCAATAACGAAAGTATTGAGGGGGTCAGTGAAAGGAATAAGGGACCTCCTTTTGATCTTGGACATCTTGGGAGCTCGCACATTTATATGGTCCATTGCCTGATCCTGAGTGGGTCGGCTTAATTCTAACCGTGCTCGAGGGACTACCCTTGCTATCAACAACAGTAAATTAGCCCTCTCTTACTCCCACGTATCGGCTGGTATCGAGGACGATCTCGAGGATATGTAGCATTTCTGAGTAGTGCTAGGGGCTGTCGATATCTTCTACACAAAACTGGATATTATCGCTTCATGTACAAAGTATTTTACTATGATAATGAGCCAAAGAGACTTGAAATAAATGTGATTCAATTAGGTGATTACTGAATGCCTTTTCTGACGATGAGCTTTTTAGTTTCTAAAAGCTCTAAAAGGTTTAGTTTTTTATCGCTCCTTTAGCAATGGTCAGCAAAACCTGTTGTGCTTTTATTTGAATTTATATTTCCAACATGTTCTTTAATTCTATCTTTAATCTCTCTACATGATTGTCCTGTGTATACCATATCATATTACATGCATTTCAGTTGGTAAATACCGCCTTTGTTCAAATTATAGACGTCTGGCTTATTGTTAACTAGAAGACCTCCCAAATTGCACCTATTTATCTCTATTGCTCTTATTCCGGATCTATTCAGCCTATTTTTAACGCAAACACTAACTCCTTTGACATAATTTACTGCAGCGCAAATATGTTCTTTATCATTAGTGTTAGCATTGTACAATAGCAATATACTGTAGTTTCGTTTTCAAGAAAATAATAACGTTGAGGTGCTATAGTAATAAGGACGTGGGTTTTACTGGAAATATAGATACATTATCTACGTAATCACTTAAAAGTTCAGTTTCCATATTTTTCCCTGCCTGTTATTTCATACCTTTAACAATCGCAGTAAATTGTTGGGTCAAACAAAACTATTTTCCTGCAGATCACATTCGTAATCGAGGTTCGTCTGTTTTATTGCTTTAGAGTGTAATTCCTTTACTACGCTGCGAAATGATTACTGTTTGAACGAGTCCCACGGGATACTAACCCTTTTCTGTACATCGCTATCCTCCTGATGGTATTAGGGTTCTCACAAAGGGCTGTTTTCAAAGTTGTTCCAAAATGTGTATTATCCCCCAGCATTTGTATCTTTACCGACCCAAGGATTTACGCTGTCGTCCGGCTTTCAACTTCCAACTTCATTAAATGTACATCTGACAACGCTTGTTCTATGTATGGATCCTTTCGGTTTTCCATCATGCTGCTCGGTTTCCAACTCAGCGAATGAAACTGCAGACATACGTGGATATTAGTGGAGAGTTACGTTATTAGGATTTGCTTTTGACGCTTACAAATGTTTGCACGTTTAAAACCATAAATTGTGCACCAGAAATAATCTATACTAAGTGGTTATAAGATGATTTTGTGGCTTCAGCAGGATACATAGCCAACACAATTTTTGTCATGATAAAAAAATACAACAAATTTCAATTTTTCTTGTCGAGTGTAGAAAATCCTAGCGATCTTGTCGAACTCATAAAAAATCCTGCTTCTTGTTTCATATGACTCAGTCTCACAAAAAATTAAATAAAGTCCTAGCTACATAATTATAAGTACTCTAGAAGCACCAAATAAAAAGTTTATGTACAATAGTTACGTTCTTTAGCATTCTTGATATCTGAAACGGGTATACTCTTTCAATTGAATACATAGAACACAGAATCTCGTAGTTGTCAATTTTTTCAGAGCTATAGATCCAACCAAGAAATAAAAGAAGTCATTTGACGAAATAGGGTAATAAAKTTTWTATTTTTCGGTGCACTGCTCAGATTTTCCAAGAAACCCCTAATCATGATACCAAAGTCACGCAAAATATGAAATTTGAATTCTACCTATGTTATACTGTTATATTTCAGTCGTAATTTAATTGCGAAATGCGAAAAGACAATGTTATTATTCTTAATAGAGACGAAAACCCAGACATAGGATGGACCTCACCAGAGGGACAATCGATACCGCCAGGATACCGCCACGCGCATGTTTTTAACATCGTTTTCAATTTCCTTCCGGCTCAAGTATTTGCATTCTTACTAAACGGGTTTTACGTACTGGTGTATCACCGCTCGGGGCAGCAGCATCTTCAGGACGTTTGTTGTAACTGAATTATGGCGTTGCTTGACAAATAACATAACTTTAAACATTAATCAAGGAATTTTGAATACGGATTTTATAATTTCTTTGAGTATGCCTTGATACTGCCTTGATACTGCTTCCCCATATTTGATGCCTTGACGAAAGCGTTCACTGTGTTCCTCACTGGCTGCCCCTAGGTAATCTAGGAAGAAATCCAAATGAGAAAGAGAATGAAGGAAATGTGTTTTTGCATATTTTTTTAAAATTAGATTCTTGTATCTCTTAGCAATGCGGTTCCCCAAAAATCCTTTACTCGTTACTTTTGTGTTTCGGTGCAGCAGATTCCAACGTTTCAGTCGAGATCCTAAAAGTTCGGATTAAATCGCGTATCAAATCATTTGGGTCTCCTTGAGCAAATAAATAAATGTGGTTCACCTTGAGAATTGGTTGTTTCATAAGATGGATCGTTTTACAACTCAAAATGTATTCGATCTTTCTATGCAGATGATTATACATATCCTGCACCTTCAAATAATTTAAATAACATGAAGGGTTAAGTTTGACACAATTTTTGACGCTGCTTGATGTTGTCGTCTATGTAACCATATATTATTTGATAATTATTAAATTGGTTGAGGCTCATTTAACTTTTCACAGTTATTCCCATTGTAAACGAGTCTTTGTGGTACTGATGTATTAAGAAATGTAATCTTATCTGCATTTCGACTAAGTGTATGGATTAAGAAATGTTATCCTATCTGCAATTCGGTTAAAGGTGGTAAAATTACCATCTTTTACGTAGTTTGTTGTAAAAACCCGTGATTTTTGATAAACGTATTTCTAAAATGCCGTGTTATATCTGAAAATTTTGTAGTATCCGAACTAGGCCAAATCAAACTGGCTACCTCTCTGCGCCCTGCAGTACATTTTTATGCCATGCGCTGGATGTCAGCAACCCCCTTTGGTAAAGATTGAGAAGGGTCAGGTCAAACATATGCTGACATGGATTTCCAAGCCACATATTATTATCGGCCGCATTTAAATTTGACTGGTCAAGGATTACGATATTGCCTGGCACTTCTACATAATTTGATTCTTGGCGACTTTAAATATGACGCAGTTAGTTCTCTGGCTGATCATATTAAAAATATAGTCTCAAAGTAATGAAAATGGCAGATGCAGTGTTTATAGTAATGTTAGTTACCTGTAGTCTTTTGTGATAAGCGTTGCAAATATTTTACTATTATACTTTCCTTCTATGTTTATGAAATTTCTTCTTGTTGCTATATTCTTGGGATTTTTTCTGTTTCTCTTCTTTATATTCTTCCTTATTTTCCCTTTTGTCTTTCTCAGTGTTATCTTCATTTAAGATTTCGTCAAAATACTCCCTCTACTTTACTATTGCTTTTTTTCCTTGTCTATATTCATAAACGCTATTCTTTAAACCCTGATAGAAGTTCCTTATCCCTTTCCTTTGGTTTTCTCTTTCCTTTAAGTGTTGTATCCTGTTCTGAATTTGTTTGATCATTTTCTTACAGACTTTTTGTCTACTTCTCTTGTATTCTTCGCTGAACCAGCATTTTATTATCTAAATCTGTCCGCTGCTCATTTACAGTTTGGTTGCTATTGTTACTTATCTATTCCTTCACTTTTCTTGGTAGACTTTTCTTGTCTCCATTGCTTAACATTCTTATAACTCGCTTTACTTTTTGGTTGGTACCAGCGAGTACCTAGACGGATGTACAATGCATGAGCGATCGTAGTAGCGGATTTAGAGGGGGGGGGGCTAAGGGGCTCAAGCCTCCTCCAAAAGCATTTGGATCCACTCCCGTTAAATCTTGACCCATTAAATAATAATTTTTAACCCAGGCAAGAAACCTTGGAACCTGTTTAAAAAAGCGCACAGCATATAAATCAAACCACGATCGTCGCTTAAGCTCTTGCCTTGTTGATGATAGCGGCTAATTTTAGAAATTAATGCAACAGGACTGTCGGTGCCTGCCTGAAGGATTATTAAATCGCTCGCACAAACAGCCGACCGTGACTGAAAAATGAATGGGAGGGAGGTCGCGAATAAAAGCAATATCGGATTACGCTTGCTTCGATCGCCCTTTACACATTTTTCAACTCATTGTCTAGATCTAATGACAAAAGTCGTTGGAATTGAAAAGCATGGCACAGGGATAAAAGGAAAACAGGCTGATGTTTTTAATTAGAGGGCTTTTTCCTTAGCATACTGCAAGCAGGTTTTGTCTTTGCTCTCAAATTTAATGATCTTCTTTAGTTGATTCCCAAAATTTATGTACTACGAAATAATAGTTTTTGGTTTTGAACTAATAAAGACGATTTCTGTAGTTGTAAAATCTTTACGCTATGAAAGCAACTAACTCTTCGGCATGATATCTAAAGAAATACCGATGCACTGTTCCATAACCCGACGTATATGACGTTGGCCCCAATAGTAATGAGCATGATGTCCCCATAAACACTAATAATTACTGCAATTAATGTTGCCAAGATGCCATTAKACCAAAGTGGAGGCTGCAGKAGTATAGATTAATGCCATCATTMTAGCTATAAACCAGCACGCTGTATCGAGTTTATTATGCCAGTTCCATGCGAGTTAGAACACTCAATGTTCCCCACGTATTTGAAATACCTTGTAATATACTGCAACTGCGCTATATACAATTTAATAAGCGTTAACAGTTTCTGGCACGTACGGTTTGCAGGGTATTGCAGTGTAATAAAGATCGACTAACCATGAATGCATTATTTTAAACTGCACATGAAAGGAGTACCCACGATGTCTTTGTGAGTAGCTGTTATCAAGCTTTAACAATTAATAACATGGGTAGTAATAAATTCGTAAGTAAAAACAGAGGAGATTCTACATTTGAACGATATCTGTGATGATGGACCGTACTTATATTTTCTTCTAACATTTTTTGGAGTTGTATAAACTACGTGCATATGTAAACTGTTCCTAATTTTATAAAGAAATGAAGTAAATCGGAAAGAATAGTGTAGGAAAGCAAGGGGAAACCGTAGGTTTGCTTGCCCTCGAAAGTGTAAATCAAACTAATGAATGCCAGCGCTAATTCTAATTGGCTTTTATCACTGTTCAGACCGCCCAGCAGCATGCGAGTAGGCGGAACACAATGAACATCGAGGCTTTTCACACCCAGAAAGCGTTGTTTTTTTTTTGTTTTGTGTCATGCATATCCCAGCTGTGGGAATGCTTTGTCTACAACGGTTTGCTGATATATATCTTGTAGCGTATTATTTATTATCGTCTTTTTAAGTTTTATTTCTCTTTAGTCAGCCTCTCAGGCCATGAACACTTTTATACTGATTGGGGGTACGATCAGTTGACAGGAACACCTTCTTGTAGCGCTTACTATTCCTACTCCTACATTGTTCTACCCGGCTGGACACCGTTAACTACGAGGCATGTTTTTTAAGTAAGTACCGTTTTGCGATTCCGCCGCCGCAGCGCTACGGCCGGCGTTCCGCGCATGCCCACTGGTTACCTACATCTCTTGTCTACGCACTGACGCCATTACAGTTTGATTCTTCATTTTATACGTTGTTTACTGAGTGTTTAAGATGCCTCCGACAATCGTGAGTCCCGCCGATTGTGAAGTACGGACTGTTATACGATTTCTTAGTGCTAAAGGCGTAAAACCGATCGATATTCATCGTGAGATCTGTGAAGTTTACGGACAAAACATTATGAGCGATGGAATGGTAAGGAAATGGGTGAGAGCATTTAAAGATGGCCGCACAAATGTGCATGATGAAGAACGGAGTGGGCGTCCATCGGTCGTTAATGAAGATTTGGTGCAGAAAGTGAACGAAAAGGTGAGAGAAAACAGACGCTTTACAATTTCATCATTGTGCGACTGCTTTCCTCAATATTCTCGTAGTGTTTTGTATCGCACTGTGGCCGAGAACTTGAATTACCGGAAATTGTGTTCACGTTGGGTTCCGAAAATGTTGACGGATTTGCACAAAACCCAACGTTTAGGCGGTGCATTGACTTTCCTTGAGCGGTACCACAATGAAGGTGAAGATTTTTTATACCAAATTGTTACTGGTGACGAAACATGGGTGGCCTACGTCACACCAGAATCGAAACAACAATCCATGGAATGGCGACATTCATTATCACCCAAAAAAGTGAAGTTTAAGCAAACAATMTCTGKCCGGAAAYTCATGTGCACAGTTTTTTGGGACAGAAAAGGAGTATTGCTAGTGGAGTTTCTGCCTCGTAATGAGACAATCAATGCAGCGTCTTATTGTAAGACACTGAACAATCTGCGTCGTGCAATCCAGAACAAAAGACGTGGCAAGTTGAGTAAGGGTATCGTTTTGCTGCATGACAATGCCCGTCCACATGTGGCTAATCGGACCAAAGATCTCATCAGATCTTTTAAATGGGAAACTCTAGATCATCCTCCATACAGCCCTGATCTGACGCCCAGCGTCTTCAAGACGATAACGAAGTCGAAACATTTGTGATACAGTGGTTAACAAGCCAGGCGGCAGAATTTTATGAGGAGGGTATTCAAAAACTGATGCCACGTTATGACAAGTGCCTCAATATTCACGGAGATTATGTAGAAAAGTAGATTAAGGTACAGGCTTTCATGTAAGATAAAATTATTGCGATATCTTTGCACGTCTTTTTTTAGTTCCAAAACGGTACTTACTTAGAAAACATGCCTCGTATTATCGTGGTACTGTCTCTTATATCTTTAATATCCCTGCTGTGGCCATTTTAATCTCCCTCGTCGAGGTTATCGATCCGATGATTTCTAACCGAAAAGCACAATTACATCAAATTCTAGTCAGGCCAGCCTCTTACTAGGATTATGAGGATAAGCTTCCCATTCTTATTAAAAGCTCTCTCGATATTGCTTTTTCCAGGCCAACAGCTACCAAGCTACTGTGAAAACTAAAGAAGGCGTCAGAAATTCAGAAAATTAGATTTCCCCGTTGTCCGTCGTGCTCGGCGCTTCGAAAGTTAGTTTGAATAACGAAACTTTTCACGGGTCCAACCTGGCGTTAGGGCAGTGGCGTGGCACATAATTATTATACGTATGAAATCGATGTAAAACAACGCTGTTCATACTCTTTTGGTTCACTAAAATCCGGTTTTTACGCACGACAGTTTAGATTTGGCGGATGCAGTACAAGCTGAGGTAGTTTGTGGGGGGTAATTGCCCTTTATCCTTCCAGCTTGGTACGCCATTGGTAACGGGGAGAGGTTCACGGGTTCCTGTCGAGAACACGTCGAATGTTTTGAACAAACAGCCTAATTTCGGTTTACATGTTTATGTCGGTTGTATAGAGCGTGTAGCGCTACGTAATGTGGGTGGCGTGTAACACCTGTCAACTGTTTCATGCGATTATAGGTCAAATTTAGTAACGGGACAGACCATTTAGTAAATACCACAGCTGTTTTAATGATTACATCAAACTTTGAAGGAAGCAGTCGATCATGCAGCTATGCAGTACGTTTATTACATACTTATTTCAAAAGAATGTTACTGGATAACACGCTCACTAAACTATTACATTATTTTAATCATTGGAAGAAATTTTGAGAGTTATATAGTTCAACTGTAAAAATGCGAAAACTGATGAATGTTGAATAGATATTGTTACCTGCCAAGTATTGTACCCTTAATTAATATACATTTCTATTGCAGGTAAGTTATCATGCCAACATCATTAAACATGCCAATCTATGTGAGTGAAATAGTTGTCTCCCATTCCAAGTTACTTGTACAAGTGACGATAAAATCTGTGGTAGATGAAGTAAATTATTCAATCTTCTATACCAATAATGACTTGTTCTGCAGTACTACTTTTGCCAATAATAAAATCTTTGTGAATATAGAAAGACATTTTACCATTTAAAAATATTCTCAAGTCTTGTACAACATCCACAATAGCTGGAGATTTATTCTTCAGTAAGCAAAAGGGGATGAATTAGATATTTTTTTATTAAAACATATTACTTGACATTTTTCCACATCTAGCTTTATATCGTTAAGATTGCACCAATCCTCCATTATAGTATATCACATTGTAGAGTTTTTTTTGTACAATTTTAAATCGTCGGCATACAGAATACAAGCTGACCATGAAAATAAAGGATCTATGATACCATAAAGGTGCAGTTTTGTTGTAGGTATGATATGATTAAGTGCATCCAAAGACTCTTCAAAATCAATATATACAGTCTGACCTAGCTCCGTTTTTACAGTCCAATTTATTAATTGCACTGAAAACATCACTCTCGCTGAAGGTTATTTTTTTCAGATCCACAACTGAGTTAAAAGAAAAACTGTTGGAATCATAAACACAATGAGTAGAATTGTACCGTTATTGACCGTTGATCTTTGATGTTAATTTAATATATTAGGTTTCGGTCTTTTAAATAAAACTCCTTTTATCTCATGCCAAGCTTTCGGAGATCATTTGTCTCCTTCTTCTGGGCCTGTAATATTTTATTAAATAACTACAAATAGATAACAACAAACCACACGAAAATACTTACAATAGAAACGGAATTAATCTAAGTTGAACAGCAGTCTCAACTTCATATAAATAACTCTAAACTTATAGGTAATTTTAAATTTTGCTAACTATTAATAATCACAAACAATCTTGACAAATATTAATATATCTTTCAAAATTAAAAAACTGACAACCAATAATATAAAATCTAGAAGGACGAGAAATTTGGAGAGTACATGTAAGAAAATATGATGACGAAAATGGTTTAAAATGGAGAAGATAGGTGTAAATTTTAGAAAGATTATGAATATCGCTTCTTTTATTAATACTATGAATTTGTCTATTGATATGGGCCATTTCTAAAAAAAGACGTTTCTTTAAATTTATTTCTTTATCCAAAACTATTAGATCATTAAAATTAAATTTATGGTCAAGTTCATAACAATGGTTAAATATTACAGAGGATGTTTTATTATTTTCTATATCTCTTTTGTGTTCTCTAACCCTGTCAATTAAGTGTCTCGCAGTTTGACCTATATATACTGATTCGCAGTTACTACAATTTAATAAATATACTACATTTTCAATAGGAGTTTACATTTTAATTTTGAAAAATAATTTTGAATTTTTACAAGTGGGTAATAACAAACATGAACATTTTCTATTTCTAACATTAATTTTTTAATTTTGTCGCTAAGACCTTCTATGTAGGGAATTACACAATATTTTGTTGTAGGAGAAACATTATTTAAAACTTCACTTGATCCTACGTCAGTTCTATCAGTTTTAAAAAGAAGTTTTTTTACTAAAGGAACTGGATATGAATTAGAAATTAAAATTCTTTTTAATGTATTTAAATTTTTGTTTAATAGTGTAGGATGTGAAATTTTTTTAACTCTGTTTTTTAATGCCAAAATTAAATTTATTTTAGTGTTGAATTTATGATAAGAATAAAAATTTAGAAATCTACAAGAAGAAATAGGTTTTATGTACCAATCTACAACTATAGAATTTTGATCATTTCTTATTAATAAACAGTCTAAAAAAGGTAAAGTTTTATTGTTT
The DNA here is from genome assembly GCA_025024175.1 of Rhyzopertha dominica. Lineage (NCBI taxonomy): Eukaryota > Metazoa > Arthropoda > Insecta > Coleoptera > Bostrichidae > Rhyzopertha > Rhyzopertha dominica. The sequence continues at coordinate 63,120,480 of QCXZ01000064.1, forward strand.
TCTTTTTCAATTGTAAATTGAATATCTTTATTGTATGAATTGAAAACTGTTAATAATTCATCATGTTTATCAAAAGGAATTGCTAATACATTATCATCAACAAATTTAACTAGAAATGGAACATCAAAGTTTAGAGCATTTAAGCCATTTAAAACTACATCATCCATTACATATTGTGCCAAAATAGGTGAAACTTTTCCACCCATTGGTGTGCCAAATATTTGTTTATAAAAAATTCCATTAAAACTAAAAATTATATGTTCAAATACAAATGTAAGTATATCTAAAAAGGTATTTAAATTAAAATTACAATGTTGTTTAATACTATCCCAATTTTTAGATATAACATCTTTACAGAAATTTAAAGGAATATTAGTAAAAAGGGATACAACATCTAAACTTACTAAACAATAGTTGACAGGAAGGCAATAGTTATTAAATTTATTTGAAAACACAAAAGAATCTTTTACGTAATTAGGGTTATCATAATTATAAGCTGATGATAAAACTTCTGTAATAAGAATAGATAAACCTTCTGTTGGAGAATCTATTGAGGAAATTAATTGACAGGATTAGAGAACACAAAAGAGATATAAAAAATAATAAAATATCCTCTGTAATATTTAACCATTATTATGAACTTGATTATAAATTTAATTTTAATGATCTAATAGTTTTGGATAAAGAAATAAATTTAAAGAAACGTCTTTTTTTAGAAATGGCCTATATCAATAGACAATTCATTAATAAAAGAAGCGATATTCATAATCTTTCTAAAATTTACACCTATCTTCTCCATTTTAAACCATTTTCGTCATCATAATTTCCTACATGCACTCTCCAAATTTCTCGTCCTTCTAGATTTTATATTATTGGTTGTCAGTTTTTTAATTTTGAAAGATATATTAATATTTGTCAAGATTGTTTGTGATTATTAATAGTCAGCAAAATTTAAAATTACCTATAAGTTAGAGTTATTTATATGAAGTTAAGACTGCTGTTCAACTTAGATTAATTCCGTTTCTATTGTAAGTATTTTCATGTGGTTTGTTGTTATCTATTTGTAGTTATTTAATAAAATATTACAGGCCCAGAAGAAGGAGACAAATGATCTCCGAAAGCTTGGCATGAGATAAAAGGAGTTTTATTTAAAAGACCGAAACCTAATATATTAAATTAACAACAATGAGTAAGAATTACTGAAAATAGATGAGAAATATTTTTCAAAGTTTCGGCTAGATTTTTATTCCATATATTGGAGCACCATTTATCGAGGTATTTCGTTAGTTTTTTCTGTTTTTACATTAATTGTATTTCTTCCTTTGAAATACAGTTACACAGCTGTACAATAGCAAAGCTATATAGCTTCATTTAAGACGAAAATAGCGCACACGCTCAGGTCTCTAATTAGATTTCATGCCTATTTATAGTCACCCGCTTAACTACAGCGTTTGCTCAAGACGTAGAAACGATAGCAAAACAAACATACGTACGCTGCATTATTTAATCAATCGATAAGTCGACTGGACACCGTCAACTTGAATTGTAACTGAAACTTCTATCGTCGCTGGTATCGTTATCGGTGATATCAGACTTCCATTCATGTATTTGTAAATGGCTGGAATGAAATGAGCTTAACTGAAAGAAAAATGGGAGCATTTTGAAATGTTCGGTCTTCTTCATTATAATTTTTCAGTGACAGCTTGAGAATGTCCTATTTTGTCTAGTACAACACGGATTTTGTTAAAACAACTATTGTATGTAAGTTATAATATGAAGGGTATAATTTTCCTGGAATATTGTCCATATTTTGTAGAACATTTGTTGAATTTGAAACTTGGTCAATTGGTCAATGTTATTTCATGATTAAATTCACTTCTTGGTCCTTACAAAAATAGGTGCCCTTTCGTCAAATAGAGCTCCATGCTTTTTAAAATTTACTTGGCAATTATAAAGCGAGCACATCGGGGTTCACTATATGCACTCTTTATTTAAAAAGCAACCCTTAATGAGTGCTTTTATGGGCACGGCAGAAAAGGTCGCCGACAAAAAAATTAGTTAACTATGCAAAGGTTCCGAAAACTTTAAGACGGGGTGCTACAGTAAGTCATGAATTATTCAGCTATTGTATGCCGAGCCATTAGGCCATTGTCTTCCTCGCCTCAGGCGGGTTTGAGGGTACGACGACGACTTTGAAGGAAGTTGAAAACGCACTTAGGATTAAAATTCTAAAGAGCACATGTTGTCGTAGGAGTCGGCGCTAGGAAATGCAATTGTTCGAGATGATAATCGAACGCCGATTTGCAAACGTGAAAAGCGCATTTGAAATGTAATTCACAGAGATCTTCAACGAATGTAGGTGGTAGTCTGTATGAATACGTTTTTTCCGATATCTAAGAGGATGGCACCTTGACTGAAGATTCTTAATCAATTCTGAACTGAATTGATCAAAACTATCCCCACTTGCTCCCTCTCAGAATCTAAGTCAAAGCTAACAAAAATCGGAGCTATTTAACTCGTGGATATCACGAATGGCAACGACTTTAACTACTAATATCCTTCATTCCAATATGCAACATGTAAATAAAACTTCAGGAAAAACTATTGTTTGCAAAGGCTGTATCCTTCTAGGAACAGAACCAACAAACAACAGTAGCTTGTTCATGTGTCAGTTATTCTGCACGTGCCTTCTCGTATTCCAGTTCGTTGAAATCTCTCTCTTTGAGCTTGCAAATGCGCCTGCATTTGGGTGAGTACATTCAGGAAAGCGTTGTGTATACATCCTTGAATGAGATGGATTTCTTTCTGCTTTAACGCGTCGATACGATTTATTGCTCTCTAGGAAACAATTCCATATTACAATCAACATACTGGCAGTTATTTTGTCGAGAAAGTTAAATTGAAATCATTTCTCTTTATTTTGTAGTGAATTACTGAAAATGACTGTCATCACAGTATTGTGGTAGATATAAAGCTTGCATAGTATACTTCTTTTCATAAAAAGTTACAATTAAAGGAGATTTTAAAAAGTAAAGTGGTCATAAGCACATATTTATTCATTATTTTAAAACCAATTTCAACAAAATATAATTTACGATTGTTTCGATCTAACGGCCATTCTCTTAAAACATCAAGGTTATATTAAGCTCAGATGTATAACTTTAAAAAAAGTTCTTACCATAGGAAATCAATTGCATAATTGTGACTTACATTTTGTTGTATCTTTATCTAAAATTGTTAACTTAATTGTCTGTCCATATAAATAGCACGTGAACACAATTTAGGACAAACAATTAGAATCTTTTTTCAAAATTTATTAATTTTTGATTTCACAGTTTGTTATTACACCAGCAATATATGTTCAGAACAGCTAAACAGACATCCTCAGAGCTGCTGTTTGACCTAAAGAAGTCAGCCCGCCACTTCTGAAATTTCACCTTGAACCCACTACCTTCACAGCTCTCGTATTGATTAACCTTTTTATGCGATATGGTCCCTTTGTTTGCCGGGTACTCCGGTTTGTATAGATACCTCGGAAGCTGGTAACAAAGGCCTGCTTAGGTAAAAAAGATTAACTGATAACGTTGTGTTTCTTTGGAGCACCTGAGCAAGACCAGAATCGCAGAATGGGCAGATCTAGAGGAAAGACAGGGCCTGCTATCATGAATGCGTTAATAGTGGAAGTAATAAGTATTCTAGCTAAATACCCTTTAAAGAATTGCCTATAAGTATGGCTATCTCATGATCTATGCTTAAAGTGCCTGTGTGTTCGAAGATTTCATTATAATTGATACTAAATCAGATATAGTTTATATGAGAGATGAGAGGCATCAGTTTTTAGAGCATACTTCAAATATAAAAAGTGCGATCGCATGACCGAAAGCCCTCTACAGTGTATAATGAAACGGATTCCGGTTCTACGTCCTTATAAATTTTGCAAAAGGTTCAGTGACCAGTGTAACGATTGTATTGATTACATCTTTCGGTATTCCACGTGATGTACTGTAATTGTATGTTTCGATCCCCAAACGGAAGTAGAGCGTATCATAAAAGTGACCAATACAGTGTATGTAACATCAAAGCGGCGGGGATCGCTGAATTAAACACTTCTTTTGGTATACAACAGTGAAATAGAATCTATGTACTGAAAAACAGTGCTTTACTTTTGTGTTGGAAAGGCTCTAACCGAAACTATGATTTATGTCCAAAAGAAGGGCGAAATAGTAATGGTTTTGCGAGTCATATATTGTCATTTAATAGTAGTTTTTTTACCATTTTAATATGTTGCTTTTCAATATTTTATTCGATTAGAGAAACTAAGCAAGCTGTGTAATCAGTCGACAGTCAATCTGCGTAGTAGAAAGGCCATGGTATATGTTTCATTCTAATTCTACAGGTTATAAGATAGCATCGACATCTATCTGCAATAAACTCACTTGATGACAAAGCCACCCACCTGTATAGGCATGTATTTTAGCCAACAGATCACTTTTAGATTGATATATACGTCACTTATCATTAACGAGTTTTTAGTCAACAGCACCGAAAGCAACATAATTTGTGTATGTTATCACCTAAAAAATTGTATTGATTTTTCCATTACTGAGTCGTTCGATTGTCCAGTAAGCCGAATCTAATGACTTCTTTCTTACCAAACTGAATATTTGAAAGACGCCTTTTTATATAAACAAGAACAGCAAAGTGGTGCCATTTATACATTGTATCGGCAAACTAATTTTGTGTTTGTCAACATTTCTGTTGATGTGACGTAAATTTGCTTGATATAAATTCTGGGCAGCCAGCAGTATTCAAGTTTTCTTAATAAAGCTTTTGACAATGAAACTTATGAAAAGGATCTATTCAAAAKGTGGTAWAAAAGTGGAGCTACGTCAGAAACAGCGTGTAATTATCAAATAATCCATAAGATTTTCATTTAATCTACTATAAGTATTTTGTGTTATCTTCATTTACAGAAAAATGTTAGTAGCATACTCAGGTTGTGTAAACAAAAAATCCGTATTAATGCAGTAAGTTTATTCCTCAACCTACTGGTTAGTAAATCGTCCATCGTGTACTTTTTGTTTTAGCAGGGCCCAAAATCTCTCAATCGGTCTCAATTGGTGTATATTAGGAACATTATCTACACGCGGAATATATTTTATATGTTCTTCGTTAAAAAAACAAATATTTTCCTTCATTATGAAATTTTTAGTGAAAGGAGCTAGTCTTTCTCTAACGCATTTATTGGCATTGATTGATACTTAGTCCTAAAGGCACTATATAGTATATAGTGGACCTTCGCCTTGAATTGAATGCTAACCATACCTAACCTACTTCTGAAACTTGGCATGGCGTTTAAAATTCACTTCATTGGGCACTTCATTACCCTCTTTAAAATAGTAGGTGTTGTTTCCCGCTGCATCACTGCCGTCTAGTGGGAAGTAAGATCCATCGTCGATGATGACAAAATTATCGTTAGAAGGTTTCACGCAATTTTCGCAGTTTACTTCTTTCATCTTCTAAATGCTTTTGGCTTTTCACAGTCTATTTCCTTAATAAAAAAAGCATAAAAGGATATGTCCGGATTTTTTTGTTTACACACCCACATTTAGATATAACGATTGGTAGTTATTAAATAGACGTTCATAAAATATCCTCATCATATTTAATCATTGACGTTTTTTAGATTTAGTGTATGGCATTGTTTCAGTACTAATTTGCTAACTTCGTCCACGTATGTAAATTACTACTAATAAATTTTTAGTAATAAATTACTGAAATCTAGATCTGACCGATGCAAGTTTCGTCTATGCTTTAAAAAATAGATTACACCATGATAATTAAAAAAAATCGAAATACGTATAAGAATCCTGGTCAACACATGGTTCTTAAAAATGCATTTTTTTTCAATTTGAGTCTGTATTTCAAAAATTAAACGCATTAACATTACGAAAGAAAAATGAGATATCGTGTACACGGACCGAAGACAGAGCGCTCGCAATGACTTCTTACGCGTTGCATTTTAACGAACATTGGGCTAAATCGCTATTATAGACTAATCAAATACTGTTTAATATATGTATAATAGACAATCTTATCTACATGATCATTACTGTATTGAGGGCTGATTCAAGATAACCTATGGTTTCTTGAATTATACAACCAAGGTATGTCTTTGGTGTACATAAGTCATACGTATTGTAACGATTCTACTGATACGCTAAAAAAAAATCTTTGAGTGCCCAGAGTCGTGTCCCAAATAGGGCTGAAAAAATAAGGAAGGAACGCAATAGAAAATATAATTTACACGGTTTTATTCGATTATCAGAATTAATTGACATACTCTGTGTCTTTAGTATGTGAAACTCCTTTAATATACAATAGTTGCGTCAGGAACAAGACGAATCTTCAAACATTCCGTACATATCAGGTTCGTTGGATTTGCAAAATTGCAGTTACACAAACAAAACGTACGCAGTAAGATAGATGTGAAACCATTGTTGAGCTCTCGATTTGAATTTTATGAAGTAGAAATATTACATGAGAGTTGAGAAGATCACAGGTCCATTTATTTTACTGTGTGAATGCCTCCTCTAAGCTGACGGAAAACCCTCGGAACCTTACATCACTTCAAGATGAGATATTGCCTTGTTTCGTTTACTCTGAAGATGGCGTTGTGTATTTAGGAATATACCAAGGGTTCTATTTTGGGATGACGTCAAGGCACGGCCGCGTTAGAGTTGATAATAGTAATGTAGTTTATTACTCCCAAAGTGAGTACATATTTGTGCAAGGAATGGTGAAGGAGCCGCTTGAAATAACAACTGAACAAAGCATGCCCAGATACACGAAAAGGAGAAAATATATGATTAATTGTGGCATAATATTGATAGTATAAGGTGACAATCAGAATAATTTATGTGAATTTTGCATCACAACGGACTGATATATAATATTTTCAGATGTCTTTCCGCGGAATAGGAAAGATACAGGTACACTGTAAAAGTGATGTCTTTTTTTTATTGTACCAAAGGTCTTTGTTTTTTAAGATTCTGAATTTCTCTAGAAGGTCGCTAACACTACCGATGTGGATAAAATTTTCCCTTCCTGGCACAAAAAGGGACGGTATTGATTACCATTTATCAAAACTATCCATAGTGTTGTACATCAAAAACTCTGTTGTTTTATCTACACGTCAACGCAGCACATACGTGAAAATGCTTCTGAACACGAAAATCCCTGCGGTAAACAGGTTAATAATACAAAAAGTCAAGGTATGTGCTAACCTTCGTGCCGCTCTGAAGTACTTCGTGACGGAGTGCTTTACAGTGTTGCCAATGAACCAAATCAATTGTCTTTGTTGGTTAAGATTATAATTCGTTTGGAAGGAATTCTTGTGAATTATGGTTCCTAATTGGAGCCTTACACTACCGAACAGTTCCGTTTCGTAAATCTAATTTCATTTGATCAGAATCAAAAACGAAACTATGTTTTGATAATATTGGTGTAGAGTTTGTAATATTTGGTATTGATTGATTTAAAACACCACGTTGTTTTGAAATTAATTTTTCCACTAAAGGCTAAATGAGTTTCTCGAAAAAAGAAGTAAAGTGAAAAATGGAGTAGGTCATTCAAACAATAGAAACCTTGCAATCGTTGGTGATTTCAATGTTCCGAACTATATTGCAGAAAATGATTGCCACTAATTATTTCTGCCAACTGTTAAACTCCATTTGTAATACTTACGTATCTTCGCCTAGAAAGCATAATTTTCCAACCTGGTATCTTAATGAAATTATTCAGAATATTAGACTGAAGCAGAAGCTGCATAAGGCCTATATATAAAAGAACGAAGCAAGATGGAGATTTGAATGAATTTAGAGCTGTATATGCTCAGGCTCACATATTTTTATGAATTAATATTCAACAAGACTATCATTGGGACATCACTTAGCTACATATAGAGTGCGGATGGTTCACTCAGTTAATGTGTAAAAAATTCTCAAAGCGAGGTAGTTTGATGCAATAGAATGTGTCACTGTAGCGGATTAATGTGCGTATATCAAAATTGAAAGAGTGCGCGCAAAAACGGTTCCCGAAATTCGCGGTGCGTTACAAGATGCTTGCCAGGAGTCGTGTGTGGATATGGATAGTTTAACAGTAACTTGATGGAGTAAGCCTTCCAGAGCGTTGGACTAGTGTTGAAGACGACCATAGAAGTTGAAGACCTCATACTGCTACCGACAACACTTTTGCTGCTACTGTGGCTATAATAATGGACAAATACCAAAGGACAAATGCACTTGTACTCTTTGTAGAAAATTCAAATGCACGATTCCAAAAGTGTAAACGAGATATGAAAGACAGCTGCATAATCCTCTTGCACGATAACGCTTGATCGCATAAAGCAGTGTCAGTCAAAGAAGTTTACGAAAAGAACTGCTGTGAAATTCAGTGGAAAAGAGAATTTCGTGAAGTCCGATTTATTGACTTGAAAGGATAAAAGCCCTGCAACAGCATATGCGTTCCAACAGCTGAAACATCTTGTCAAAAACATTACTGCCGAAGCGATGGCAACTTGTTTTGGATATGCATGGGGATTATATTGAACGACTTTATTGCATTTTATTAAATTCACATTTCCTGTGTATTTACATTTCCTGCTAACGCATTAAAATCGAACAAATCGGCAACGCCGGCGCTTTGGCACCCGCCGCCACCGGCTCACCGGAGTTCCCGGATTTAGTGCAACGGATGTAAGAGTCGGGGACGGCAACCTCACAGTGGCGCGACACGGACTTGCCCGCCTGGTGGCGGCCCGCCATGCCCTCTGGCGGCTCAGGAGAACTGGCTCCCAGCCATGTGACAACGCGACAGACACTGACTCGTATGTACCGAGAAAAAAAAACAGCACTGAAACCGAGCTTTGCATCTTGAGCACCCGTTTCCAGGATGCACCCCTCTATAGACCTTGGTTTTCTTCTTGAAGCACGTCTAGAACCTCCACTTTGGCTTGTCTTTAGTATTCTTGGTCCTGTTTGGTTTTGAAGTCGTTCCTGTCTCTTGGGTTGCAAGAAGTATTATTATGAGAGTTACTCAGAAGTTTATTTTGTAAAATAATTACCTTTCGCCTTCTAATTTTATTAAATAATAGTAGACACACTTGATCTGAACATAATTTGATGTGTTTGCAGTAGCTTTGTCAATATATTCAAAATACATGATGAGACAAATATTTCCTATATAATTGTGCATTTATTTTCCTACTTTAAAGTAAATCCTTCAATGCCAAAAGGCTTAAACTGCCCTTGCAGACCACTGTATATAACTGCCACGTCCAATCCATCTGTCAGGAAAAGGTGCTCTCTGACATCGACATTAATATGAGGTGGCGCTTCATCTTGAAGTAACCACGTGAAATTTCTTGTTTGAAGAGGTACTTCTTCTAATAGAACAGGAAAAGCATTTCCTAGAAAACCTCACCATTCAATCGAGGAGGGAAAATGGTCCAATTAGACAATCAGAAGAATGAACAAACAAAAGAAAGAAATGAGAAATATATAAACTGCAATACTACACAAGCGTCATGCATGGTATTGAACGTATGCATCAGTTTTTTTTTTTGAAATTGGAATAAAATAGTGATGGAAAATGATCTGTGATCTAACTAAACTAAAAATCTCAAATAACTGCCTATAATGATACTTGTTTTGTCTATTATGTATCAGTTTGATAGGCATGAGGAATCATGTGAAATGCAATTAAATATTTTATAAAGGCACAATACACCACTGCAGAGCGAAATTACCACTTGATAGTTGTTTAAGTTGTTTGAATCGATACTATATCGATTACCCCATATTACTATTTTGAAGGACGTTAAGTACATATATGACGGAATTGTATATTACTCTAGTGATTCCCCCTTTCTAAATTATATGTTTGTACTATTATATTTTGTTTCCAACTAGGGCAGCTTTAGTTCATTAGAAATGCTCTATAATCTGCATTTGCATCCTTGTGTTAGAATACCGGCTTTAGCTTTATTTCTTTTCACTTATGATAACAATATTCAATTAGACTGAGCGAAAAAGGAATGTAGTAGGCTGCCTGTATCATGTTAAACCATGTTAGCCACCGCCAGCAGCAATCAAATTTTAACATCCCTTTTCTTCGAATGATTGTAAAAACCGACCAAAAACATTCAGCGAATGTGGTTTGAACAGATTTACCTGCAACCGATTTTTAGTTATCTTGTAAGAAAATATGCATAAAAATCTTTAATTCCTGGAAATGTACAGGCAAACAGACGATGGCAGTGACTTTTTTTAAGTGACTAAAATATAATTAAAAAAAATGTAGAAATGTATTCGCAGAATATTTATCTTGCCCCACAATATATACGAATGCGTATCTCCGCTTCTGTTTGCCACATTTTGAGGGAAATTATATAAAGTACAACGGAACTTCGTCAGTTAACCTTTACTTTTGGACATAATTAATTGTTTACCGCGTGTCGTGGCAATTTCCCTCAACGTAGCATTTTTATGTGTATATTTAAACTCTACCCTAAGAGTAATTAGCAGTGAAATTCATTAGGTCATGGACGTAGAGCGGAATATTGCGCAAAACAAAGACTCGTCAGGGGGTAATTTCTTGCAAGTTTAACACACATCCTAATAAATTATCGCCGCTGGAAGAAAATTCAATTTCACCCGGAGATTAATGAGCAAAGAAAGAAATTAATTGGACAAAATGTGTTGGAGCTGAAAACCCTGGCCCGCAAAGTATCGACTGCAGCACATGTTATTGCGTGGCGTGGCACGTCAGCAGGTTACGACGCGAATAATTTGCAAGGAAATACGTCTTTCAGTGATTTTCCTCGGTAATAAAATAAATTAGAGGGCTTATTTTATAGGGCTTTAAAAAACTTTAAATGGTCCATTTTAAAAACTAATGAAACTGAACTACCACATATTTGAAAGTATGTATAAACCATAGTTTTTTTGTGTTCATCTTTTTCTCGACTTTAGCAGAAACAGTTAAATCTGACTAAAAAAGGAAAGAGATGGAGTTCTTAGTTTTAGGGACTTACACTGTCAGTACATAACAACAACATTCATTTTGAAGTAAAACGAATACAGTTTGATGTTATAATAATACAGTAATAGTAAGATTATTTAATAAACGGGCTAATTTGGAAAAGAAATTACCATCAACATTGGAAAAGACACAAATGTAGACAGAATGCTTAAAAGCAATATATACCTCGACGAATAAATTCGGAATAAAATCCAGTAGAGGTAAACAAAGCTTCTTATTAACATAAGTCCAAAACTCATAAGTTAAAAAAGTGATGTTTGCTAATTCTTGATTAGATGTTGATACTTTTATAGGTCATGGCATATCTATCTTTTGAATCCCCAGGTATTAAATTATCTTCATTAACATTTCAAGACTTCTCCACACCAGGAGGTAACTCTAAACGAATAACATTATAGAATTAAATAAGCTTTAGTATTTAACACGTTTTTCGCCTTATTTTGCTGAATTTACCAGCCTTTTCATAACTGATTAAAAAGCTAGCTATAATTATATTAATCTTGTTCATTTGAAGATAAATCCCCATATCGATGTCAAAATAATGTCAGGTCAATACATAAAATGTACGACAATTCAATAGTATCGAAGAAGGAGAATTTTCAAAACATCACAGTAAGTGCGTAGGCCATTTCATCGGCTACTTTGATTAAATTTTCACAGAGATCATATCAAAGCTCCGAGTGAACGACCATAGCTACTAAATTTTTCAGAGCTCCATCCACGTTTCCTGGTTCGATTAAAAAACTGCACTGCACGTGTGGAATTGTTAATGCACAATTCTCGGCACGCAGAGTAACCGGTGTCTTGCCACCGAACACTTAGAATTGATCGACTGCAAGGTATACCTATAGTAATCAATACGGGAAGCATATAACCAATGGTAGATCGACGGGATTTTTTGCCCTAGGTGGTATAACACCTCCAGGGTCGTAAATAATTCACACAAAACTCCGCTTTATGAAGTTCTAGAGCGCCCTGGGGCGTTTTTAAGAAAGGGAGCGACGATGTCAGACGTTTTCTTAGGTGCCGGCGATGATGAAGATAATTCTTTGTAGTGCTGGATTATTATAAATCCTCTTTTTATAATTCTTATTAATTTTAAGTAATTACGGGGATAATATAAAGCCAGATCGTTAGACTAACGGTGCCTGCTTTTCATATTCTTATGGATAAATTTTCTATAGTTTGTTTAATCCGCTGTATTTTCAGTTAGGTATTCTCTAACTGTATGATTTCTTGTTTTGTCCATTCTGATATTTGATCTCTGGTGCTTACAGTCTACTTAACAATTTATCGCTCAACTATCACATTCGTATGTTAATATTGGTCTTTGTATGTAGTCTTGAAAACTGTCATTTTTGTGTTCTGGCTTAATTTCTCTTTTTACTTCTTAACAGCCTTTTTCATACTTTCCCATATAATCGATAAGAAACATACGTATTCCATTTATTAGAATAATTAATTAAAAAATTAATGCCTCTTAGCTTATATACAATAATTCATAGTCTGTAATTCATTGCGAATAGCAGTGTAAAAAATTGCGGCATTGTATAAAATATTTGCTGACAAAATGTCACATTTGCTTTGAGACTTCGGTACACATTTAAAACTGAAACTCAGGTACTATGGTTTTGTATCGGTATTGTCTTGATTCATGAATTTGAAAGAACGTATTATTAAGACATTATAAACCAACAAATAAACTTTTCCTTTGATTGCAATCCATATAGATTTTTTTTAAATTTTAAGTATATAATCTAACACTGTGGAAAATTATTTCACTTATTAACTAAGTTAACTACTTTACTGAAAACACAAGCTCCGGATGATGACTATCTGTTAATAAAGGTTATATTTATATTACTTATTATTATTGTTGGTCTATATTTATGTTTAGAATTGCGGTTGTTTCTATTTTTGGTGTGCATGGAGGGCCTAGGTCCGATTAATTGCACAAGTTAAAATTATCTAACGTGGACGACAGAAAAATGGTTTCAAAGCTTGTCGTTTTGCGACACCAAGAAGATTGCGGAGTTCCTGGAACTGCCAAATTTAGAATTGTACACTGCGACTACCACGGTGTTAATTTAGAAATCAGCATTTTTGAAAACCCATAGCATGTAACAATATTTTGTTAAAATACTAAAGTATAGGCAACAGAGCAGGACGCGGGAGCTTTCCAGTATAAAAATGAAATATCGCCCGACCAATTACTGCCGTTACATTTTTCTCCAGCGCGATATAATGCACTTCTATACGGGTAAAGGTTGATTTATGTGACGGCGCGCGTTTTCGAAGATAAAACGTCAAGGAGCCGAATTTTTTCGAACGGGGCGGGGGCTAATTGCCTGCCGATCATTAATTTCTCGGGCCCGGCCGAACTTCTGATTAATTTGCGATTTCATTTATTCCACTGACGAGATGCGTTTGTTTTGAGCATATTTTCCTGACGGGGCCAACACGTCGCTCTCAGGACCGTCCATTATTAACACGGCGGACCGGGCGTTTTAAATATTATCGTCTGACGTGGAAYCGAAGGCTTCGKACAAAAAAAATGACATGCTCTGGGAGRAATTTAATTTTTAATGCTCGCGGTCKGGGAGGCCGTGTGGAAGCGGTTGTTTTTGATCTTTGYTGTAATTTTGCTCACATGCGGCAGCATGCTGGAAGATCGCGGTATTTTCGTTTTTAGAAAATGCGATGAGCATTAAATTTGAGTTTTTTGAAACTCATTTTTGCAAATGAGCAAAACCATGGAAAATACCTAGGCAGCTGCTCCGACCTCAGTCAACAATACTGTTTTGTAGATCATAAATGAAATAACGTATGTAATAAAGGTTTTTCAAAAATTTGTGAAGGCTAATACAAAGTAGAAAATTAACAATACTGAATATAATGAAATAGTATTACGTTTTTCCACTAATCCACCAGCTTTAGAAATCGCACAACATACTAATATTTCGTCGGCGAATTTTGCTTTACATTTAAATCTAATATTATCCGGAGTGGTCTTGATATCATCTGTAGAAAAACCATCATTTCCGCGTTTGCCAACGTAAAATACTTTTCGTCGTCCATAACAATCACTTTGGTGTTTGCAAAGTAAACTGTCCGGTAGCATTCGACAACATCGCAGTATGCTTTGTATATACAGGACATTTTTGTCTTTTACAAAATTTCAAACCATATCTAGCAATTTCCCTACTGGTGGTCACATAAGAAACTTGAAATCACCGACATAATCTTCTCACTGAAGTTCCAACTCTGTTTTTTGCACTTTATAGCATTCTGTTGACAGCTTCTGGGGGAAAAACCCTTGGATGACTAATTTTTGGCAGGTTTATGCAAGGAATTGCTTGCTTGCAATCCATAATCGTGCTATAAATAGTTCTGGTGGAAATATTTGTTGTAGTTGTAGTTGGCCAACTAACGTATAAATACTGCTACGTATATCTATTTTGTAAGACATTTTAAAATAATTACAAGTCAATCCAGTACAGATGTCACAGGTTAATGATAATACGATAATGCTAATGCAATTCGAAAAATCCCGCAAAACTTTTTGTGTCAAAACTTTTGTTGCATACCTTATCAAACCTTGCAAACCTGAAATGAGTCTAGTCTGCCCAATATATTTAAAAATATACAGTGCATTGTAAATTATGAAAAACTAGCTAGCAACTTATAACATTTGGCTCTTCTAAACACAATGGTTTAAACCAATGAAGCTCATGTACTCATCATAAATAGCTTTCGTAAACTTTCACTGAATTGATTATCATAAAGCTAATTGACAAAGTTTAGCGTAAACTCCTGTTTTTCTCCGCTGAATGCTCTTTCCGCTCTATTCTCTTCCTTGAATCGCGAATTCCAGAAATTCCTTCTGAGGATTTATTGCCACGTACATCCACACAAGTCAGTCGGTAATTTAGATGGGACAAATGGGGGGATTATTAATTATTCACGTTGGGCGTAGAGTGTTTACTCCGAGGGCGGACAGCGTACCGGTAGCGTTGCCATTGACAATTGCATCGGCGATAGGTCAGTTTCATTTTACTGCCTGGGTATAGCTCGCGTGACAAGTTTTATGCTACTATTACGATTAAAAATTATGAGACACATAATCGCTGATTGATGGAGTGGATATTTCGAAAAGCTACTTAACGCGGGGAGTGAAACAAATTGTACAAAAAACAGAGGTACTGAAGAGGAACAACAGACCGTTATAAAAGAAGAAAAAGTAAAAAAGACCATATATAATATAAAAAGAGGAAAGGCTGGCACGTCCAAATTGCACCAGGAATGTTGAAAAGTATGGAACTAGAAAGCAGGAAAGTGCTAATAAAGATATTTAATATGGCATGCACCAGATGACTGGAAAATGGGGATAATTGTACCAATACATAAAAAAGAATACAAAAGAATGTGGGAACTATAGAGGAATTACATTATTAGGAGGTTTTAAATACAGATTCCTTATGATTTTTCTGGCTAGTGATAGGCCAATAAATTGATGGCCCAGATTTCGATCACTATTTTTCACCTTTATTGGTGAGAGCTAGACATAGAGATAGATAGAAGTAGAGTCGAATTAACAATCTATGGAAGAAAATAAACTAAAATGGTGAGAATGAATGAGGAAAGGTCAGCAAAACTAGTACAAAAGTACTGTTTGTTATATAAGTACCCGTATATACAAAAGAGTTTTTTCTGTTTAGTAAGAGGACATCGGAATCTATCGGAGATAAATTGCACAAATTCTGAAAAAGTTCCTCGCTTACTAAACAGATTAAAAAATCAGGCACATCAGAAATCACGAGATCTCCCTCCTTTTCGGTGCAATCGCCAGCAGCGCAGTGTCCTCTTCAAAGATAGCATTGCTGGGGTGTCAGGCGGCCGGCGCCCTTATCTTTTTGAGCCTGCTGGATCTCTAATTAGTCGCCCACTTGCGATGTAAAATAGATGCGCTTCGTTTAAGTCGGGCGTTTCATGCAAGAKCGCCACTTCACCGTAATACGTTTCTGTGTGTTCGCGGTCTTAATGGAAATTTTAATTCTATTATTTTAGGCCAAGATTGAATTAATTAAGACGTGGGGATCCCTCCCCAGATGAGGAAAGGGATTACCATATGCAATTATCGAGGTGGGAAACGTGTTAGAAAGCTGGTTGCGTCAAGTGCTTATGGTATCTCCACGAATTTTGGAATGGCGAGAGACTTCTGTTATTTATTTATACATAATAAATATGTAATGAATGTTTATTCAGACTTTTGCTTCTTTTAATCCTCCTTGAATATGAAGAAATTGGACGAAACGTTAAATCAAACAAATTGTATTGTAATAGTTCGAAAAACAATAGCTACGAGAGAAACACCAACCCAGTTGTTGGCTCAACCCTAAGCCCCCATATATGGAAGCCTCCCGTTTCCCTTTATTGAATCAAACACACATTTCTTGTATTGTGGACTTCTGGGCCGCCGTCTCAGCCGCCTTCGTACCGTATCGAACTCCCATAATTTAATCCCGCGAAGGATAGCGGCCGTGCTTTGCACATATTGGCCGGAACACACCTACGCTCCAGTATTAACGTCATCCGATCGTCCGGGGCCGTATACCGGGAGACAAAAAGCGATGGCGTGCCGCTAAATGAATCCGCTACATCAAAAGCCGATTACAATGATAAAATGGCAGAAGGGTTTTTGCATTACGGAACAAAGACAACGAACGCCCGAACGAGGTCCGCCTGATTTCAGATCGATTTATTTTCCATGAGCCGGTGGAACACCATCTCGCATGAAGGAGCACATCGACGGTTGGCATTGTTGCGACGAGTCGATTGAAAAGTAGGATGGTAGCTGGGGATTACAGAGACATGCAGGGAAAATTGCCAGTCTGGGAATTGTATATGAAAGCGGTAATTCCTAGGTGAAGCTGCATTGTAAAGTTGGTGTTTAATAAATTTAATCGTGTGAGCATTCAAATCGTGCCATCGGCATCCTCGGAAATCTCTAACTAGTTTGTGATGTAAATGTTTTCTTCAGTTTTATTACTTAATCAAACTATAATGAAAAAATCCTTACCACAATGATTTAGAGAGCCTAAATATGTATTTTAGTAGCTAATTTGCCATCTTCAGTAGAATGAAGGACTTCTTGAATGTCAACTACGCCTATAACGTATGTTCTCCCCCAAAATCCATAAAATAAGTGAGACCTATTGTTTCAGGTATTAACTCACCCTCTTACCTGCTTTCAAAATGGTTGATCAACGATTTTAGTAGCTTACCTACACCTCTAATAGTCACATTGAGTTTATAGACAAAATTAAGAACATTAAACTACTACTGTAGATGTAACGCTGAAATACCTTGAGGATGTGCAGGTGATTAACAACATTGCTAAAATTAAAATTCAAGAATATATACAATTAACCTCTTAATGCATGTCTCAGAACTGTTTCCAAATTAACAATGAATTTTTCGCTATGGGTAACAGTCTTTCTCCCTTTCTGGCAATCTTATTTATGGATCTGAAACCATATCTGTTTAGATACGGAACAGGCGAAAAAGTTCTGGTATAGTGTGTTTGCTGTAAACATTTGACCGCATTCAAATTTCCATCGATGAAAAAAGGCCCAATAATGTGCTCACCGATAATACCACACCAGACATTCACTTTCTGAGGGTGTTGTGTGTGGACTTGTTCCATCTAATGTGGATTTGTGTCCGACCAATATCTGCAATTATGTCTATTCACATTACCATTGAGGCAAAAAGTCGCTTCATCAGAAAACACAATTCAATTTAAAACGATTCTATCTTCACCTATCATGTTCATGGCAGTTTCGCAAAATTCTATCCTATACGATCGAAATAATCTTCAATCAGTTCTTGTAATAAGTGAATTTTGTATGGATGAAACTTTTTTCAAAATTTTCTGAACATATTTTCTACTAATATGGTGAGTGAGAGCACGTTATTGTACTGAACACTTGGGATTCTCTTGCACATCTAAAAGGACATTCAAGCTACTTTCCTCACTCGTTGCAACCTTCGGACGTCCTGGTTTTTGACGATTTTTAACACCGCAGGTTTCGTCAAAACGCTGCAATGTTTTAATAACTGTTCATCTGGAAGCTGGTCCACGATCTTCATGAATTGCATTGTAGAGTGCAACTACTTCCGAATAACTTCGCCTTCTATCTCCATAACCAATCATCATCAAAATTTCGATGCGGTCATCTTTGGTTAACTGGGGCATTGCGATTGCAAATGACAAAGTGAATGAAAATGTTCACCAGTTACGCGGAAAAAGGAGACACCTGGAGTTTTTGTTTTTACTTAGCGATAACGAATATGATTTTTTGCAAGACCCAAGTTTGTTATCACACTTTACTCAACTCAGAAGCAATAAATTGCACAAATGTGATACATTTTTGAAATCAGGTTTTTTTAATTGTCAATGATGGGCCTTTTGACCCCACTTCCCATTTAAAAAATGCAGCTTGCGCCCATATCTCGGAAACGAGAGCTGACACGAAGTTGAAAAAATTCCAGAAAATGCATTTGAATTACCCATAGGTCCATGGTCAATTTTAGAATAGAACCTTTGTATTATATGAAACACGGGTAAACATTTTGTAGCCGAGACCATTTTTAGCTTTATTTTTAAGGGCACGATTTTTTATCGACTCACTTCTCACTTCAGGCAAAATACACTGTCTTAGCCATCATCCCCTAAAATAGAGGATTCTAAATAAAGACAATAGCCGCCTTGGAGCTTTGTTACAGTTCATCCCCTCGCTTACGGGTTTGGCACCCAGCGATACGACAAGAAATGAGCTTCCTCTTGGGGATAAGCCACCAAGGAACAAAGAAGTCCGTGATTGACCCCTAATACACCCACGATTCTCACGTTTTGGCTGCACGCTGTTACGCCACCGAGGAGGCAGCGGTGTTGCCAAATTATACTAGTGGAAAACTGACCTAGTATTACGTATTTAATTTGAATAAATTGTGATTGGTCTATCTAAACTAAATCCATAACTTGTTAAACCACTTAATACTCGAAAATGTGAGCTAAATCTTATCACTAGGTCTAAAAATTTACTTATCGTCCTTCAAATCCAGAAGTATCAATTAATCCGACACAATATATAATTGAATTTTGCCCCATTAGGCATAAAGACATTCTTAGATTACAATCCACTAATATCATCACCAATTATTTACATAATAATAATAAATAAACTCCCGTAATTCGTTCTCCCATCAACAGACAGTTTACAGAAACCAAACGATATCTTAAGGACAATCCTGATATCCTAATCACTTTACCATAGAAAAAGATATTAATAGATCACTTCTCTTCCTAGACACGAACATTGTTAAAACTCAATCAAACGAAATCCTGGTACCTCAGGTCGATATAAACATTTTTATTTACGCCATGATTGGAAAACCAAATTGAACGTCATTAAGGCACTCAAAACTCTAATCATAAAATAAGCTCACCTATTTTAACCCGGTCAGACCGAGACCGATTAGTTAACATTCTTATGGATATGGATTCCCCCATAACCATGTCCAGAAAGACTACCCTGTAGTTGCCTTATTGAAGGATGAGCAATAGTAACCGTCTTTAGAATCTTCTTTTACTAACTTAGGAGGAAACTCTGTTCACACTCACTCTCTATTTGACTAGATTTTCCATCTTCAATAAGATGTTTAAGTCTAAGTACATTTCTTGCAAGAGACCTCAAATCTTTGACTAGGTTAGCCAGTTAGTGTAGTAAAAATGGAAGAGGCTTCCTAAATTAGAACTATCTGGTATACATAAATGATTATGGATTTTGTGGGGTTATTTCTAAGGCAAGGTACTGTTTTTAGAGGACCCCATACAGCCCAGTGGCTGTAGCCTATGCGTACAAAAAATTATATTTTTGGCAAAACTATTGCTTGGTGACTAAAAGTAAAAGAATAGATGGGTGTACATTGACAATAAGATGTTACATAAACTGGTAAAACTGCTTTAATGTCATCACTTCTGACAGTCACTCTGCTGTCGGAAGAATCCTTATGTATGAAGTTTTCTTGGAAATATATTCTTGTGAAGACGTCAGACATCATCCGTCTGTACTAAACAGAATTTATAGAAACATTTGTTTGGGATTTTGTCCATAACGTTGGAGTTGCACTTTTTAGTTCAAGTGGTATCGGACGTATTCATATTGGCCGTTGTTAATAAATATAATACTCTCTTCTGACATTACTGACCTAATTATTATACTACCTAGTAGCTTTTGGGTAGCTTTAGAGAACGTACGAATGCTATTGCATTCTCGTTATTGAATATGGATTTGAAACTCTCTTTCGATTTTAATATTTCGTTCTTTTCCTCAGGATTTAAATATTTCTACATCGACATCTACTTGTCCAGAAAAGTATTAAAGAAATACTTCTTTTCAGTAAGTAGCAGCTTCGTTTTGTGGCCAACCACCCCGATTAGGGAGAACCACTATATTTGGCAACCCAGTGAACGGGGTCGGAATATTGATCCAGCGCCGGCGGTCTGAACGACTTTTCTGCTCGTCGGTGCCACGTTAAACAAATAAATTCAACAAAATAGCAATTTTAAAAACTGCCGTCGCCCCCGCAAGACTGAACTCTCGCGGAGTTCTTACGTCTGTTCTGCGTCTTGGCGTTTTAAGATTTGTAGCTCGATTATGCTGGGGATGTGTTCCTCCGCGATGGGCTGGAATTGAAACTCTAACGGGATAAAAGTGCGCGTTGACGTTTTGAGAAATACGCGACGTGAGATGGAGGTGTAAAATTAATTGGCATCCTGAAAGCTCTATGTAGAACGTCAGATTTGGGAAGTCCTTAAAACGAGCAGGCCTTCGCTACTTTTAGCGAAGCCAACTTTTTATGTTTATTATGAAACCTGCTTTGAGGTAATCCATCCTATGTTTTTAGAAGCACTTTATACTTCTCTGTGTCGAACTTGTTGCCCTGTCACAAGGCTACAGATTATTTTTAGTGTTTCATTTAATATTTTTACAAGGTACTGCTTATATTGTGTTTTTAGGGGCTGAAGTATCTTCTGCAAGTTATTGAAAACGGTTTTAACGTACTGTATTCTGATTCTCTTCGCAATCCCTATTTGTAATGATCCAATAAAAATGAAGCTGGAAAGGYCAGTGATGTAGAAATGCTWGAAACGACATGTTTTAATAGCTCTTAAATGAAACCATAATCTCTTGGACTACTTTAGGTATACTTTATTATCTTCTTCTGTACAAACACATATTAACTGACATTGTTAATTTGAATAGGTAATTACGTCACATTCTTTTCTTGACAAAGCTACTGCAGTTTTTAATATAATTAGTAAACAACGAGATTCCGAAACACGCTTTGACCTCTGCCTGCAAGTGAGAAGCTGACAAAACAGAACACTAAGCTCATTACGCTTTTTAAAAATTCATTAATACCATCCGGCCTAACAAGTTTTAACGCTGGCGAACTTCTGTCGAAAAGTTTTTGGCCACCGTAGCGAAACTCGTTACATTACGTTTTTACTTCCCKACTGGCGGAGCTTTTTCCATTTTTAATTGCATTATTTTGCTCTAATGACTACTGATTSGTCGGTCGGTTCTTTMTGACGTCTGTAAACCTGAATGTTGCTGATGGCCCCAAATTGGACATGATTTATTAGCCGGGTCTTAATAGATTCAAATTTATGGAGCTTTGGCGCACGAGAAGAATAGTAAATCTCTTTTTTTGTATGGCCATGCTAAATACAGTACAGTAAGTTAATTATGTTATCTATTGTGAAAAATATCCAACGAACATAACAACCATCTATTTACCTTCGTTTCCTTTCAAAATTTCTCCACACAAAAACACAGCTCGCGAATGAAACTTATATTTTAAAAAATTGCAAAATGCACCGTGAATTTCGGCAATCATTTTTCCCCGCAGTGGTTGAATTTTGAAATACGCGTGTTCCATTTAGCAACAACCGAAGATTTCCAACCACCTGTCTTTTTACCCTAAAATATCTACCCCTTTGTTGGCTAAAATGATCCTTAGGATAGTCACAATACGAATAATGGAAACGAATATAATGCATGCAAATTCTTCTTAAAATCCATGGTTGAGTGGTACGGCTAAAATGCTGTGGAATTATCTTAAAACAATCTCCTTAAATCGAATGTTTAATTTTAATAACAGGGGTCAATCTCAGATTGATACTGAGTTTGAGAAGACTGTAGATGTAACGGACGCACAAAGTAAAGATTTATTATTTCAGTTATTAAAAAGTGCAGTATTAGTAGTTAGTAGTAGCAATATATAGAAAGCGTTATTCACGAAAAATAAGCGTTACCGTTGTAGATTACTTTTCTTTTATTTTAGGAATTCTCTCATCATGTTTAATAATTAAAAAGGACTTTTTTATGTCTCATTTTCTTAGTCATTTCCAGATAGGCTTTACTTTACTACCCCAGGCACCTGTAACGTCAACATTATTATCGTTTATCTATGCTAACCATTTCTCAAGTTGTTCATTGTCAGTTGTAATTCCGTGCAGGGCTTTACAAAGCGGTCTTTTCTTCTGCCAGCAAAAAATTTGCTACGAAAGTGTCTTAAAGAGCTATTTTGCACTTTGATATACCAAAGCAATGTATATATTTGTCCTGTTAAAATAAGTACTAATTTATTTAATTGTTAATCGCTTTGTTTAGGATATGATTACCTATATTGTACTCAAAATCCAAAATGACAAGTTATTTGTGAGTAAATACTTCGAAAAAAGATAAAAATATACATATTCCCATTACAACGAAATGAAAGATATGTTTCCTATCCAGTAGAAGGACATTCTTCTATAAGCCCTTCCATTTAAGTAAAAAAGTTTTTGATCTCCAGAGAAAAAAATTATTTGTGTCAGATCTAGCCCACTGTATGTGAGAGGCAGTTGTTACTATTAAAGTTTTTTTACTTGTCAATGCTCGTTTTTGTTGTTAAGTAACAGCCTTAGCCATGCAAGGATTCTGAGTATCATGCACATTAAAAAAACGTATAAATTTTATTTTTGGCTGACTTCTTTTAAAGAATAAGCCATCTTGGTGTTTGCTAAGTTAGAAAGAAAAAAATGCTAAAGACCTCAGTGTGCTTCACTGAAATTCAACCCCTATTTGTTCCCATAACCGATCGCTAATTATTAACCTCGTTGAAAAAGTAAACATTTGCTCTTCGTTGCTCCACAGTCGATTTCGCTTTCGATAGCGCTGACACCGCGGTTTACGGCCTTACCGTAAACCTGCAGGTTCGCATGTGGCCATGAAATATTCAAGCTCTGGAGGTTTGTGTTTCAGCTTCGATGCGGAATTATTTCACGAACTG
The DNA here is from genome assembly GCA_025024175.1 of Rhyzopertha dominica. Taxonomy (NCBI): domain Eukaryota; kingdom Metazoa; phylum Arthropoda; class Insecta; order Coleoptera; family Bostrichidae; genus Rhyzopertha; species Rhyzopertha dominica. Next base: position 63,143,988 of record QCXZ01000064.1, read on the forward strand.
GGGGAATCCCCACGGTTTTATTACATTGTTTGTTCATCATTTTAGCCGGCTCCTCCGGGAACAGTGTGTTTGAACGAACGAAGGCACCTTGGGTATAATATTAATCCGGAACTAAGTCCCAGAAGCAAACACATATGAGCGCATTGCGTTGCGCTTTGCTGAAATTGCTGAAAATGCGACTGGATATGTGGTGGTAGCTGGGAAATTCCATTTGAGGCGAGCGTTCTGTTTTCAATCTACAGGATGTTCCATGAATGATAATGACCCTGACGAAATTAAAAATGCAATCCAAAATACATTCTCATAGCCAATGAGGTTATTTTACATAATGGTATTATTTTAAAAATAAATTGGCAATCCATGCGCTATGGTTCCTGTCACTGTATTGATTAAAAGTCAAAATGTATTTAAATGATGAAAAAACAGATATGATTTTGATTTATGGCGAATGCAAGGAAAATGCTACCACTGCTGCCCGTTTATACAGACAACGTTTTCCAAATAGAGGAGCTCCTGCCGACACAATTTTCAAGAGACTTGAATTAACTTTAAGGTCAAACTGACTACCACTGAAAAAGTGAAGAGAAAGAACAGCAACGTCCCTGACAATGAAATTAGAGTATTGGAAATGATTGACGAAAATCCTCATATTAGTCGAAGGGTAGTCTCAAGAGCAACCGGTATTAGTCTGTCTTCAGTACACCGAATAATTAAAGGCAATCAGTTTCATCCGTATCACTTGCAATTGGTTCAGGCCTTAAAGGAGACAGATTATCCTAAAAGACTGGCTTTTTGTAACTTTTTTCGGGAACACCAAAATTTGAATGTGAGATTTTATGACATTTGCTTCTCAGACGAAGGAAGATTTTCTAATGATGGAGTTAACAAACATAACATGCATTATTATGCGCAAGAAAATCCACGTTGGATTCGAGAACGACATTTTCAAACTATCTACTCGACGAATGTCTGGTGTGGAATATTGGGGGGCCTTATTTTTTTCGCGATAGTTTAAACGGCAATACTTGTCTAAATTTTTTAAGAAACATTTTACAGGTACTTCTCCAAAATGTAAATTTACAAGTAAGGCAAGATCTATGGTTCCAACAAGATAGGGTACTTGCACATTATCATAGAATAGTGCGAAATCATCTTAATTTGGTTTTGCCTAACCGAATCCTTGGCCAACGAGAAGCCCGGACTTTACTCCTTTGGATTTTTTTCTGTGGGGAATGGTAAAAGAGCAAGTATACCAAACACTAGTTGAAAGTGTAGAACATTTAGAAAATAAAATACGTGATGCACGTAGATCCATCAGTCCAGAAATGTTAATGCCTGTTAAAAGATCGTTTTGGACACGAATTCAAGCTTGTGGAAACAGCGGAGGGCAATATTTGATATTAATGATTTAAGCTTGACCACAATGTTAGTGTAAAATGGAAGTCCAATCACACTTTCTTGTGATGTGCTTTATCATGTCGACAAAGAGTTTCAAAAATCCCCAATTAGTGTAAATCAATCATAAATAATCCTTGAATTTAATCACACTCCTCCAATACTTAACACTGAAAATCTGCGGATAGGTAACTAAAAACTTATCCTCGGGAAATACGCAGTCTGCGATGGGCTGTTTCTTTCCGTTAACACCCTATATACCGTAATCCTTGCAACGTGAAGTGGCTGGAGCAAGATGCCAAACAATCGATAAAAAGAGGGTATTAAGGCGATAAACGCGAGTCGCTACCAAGAAGAACGGTGCATTGCCGATAGAAACCGCCTCCCTAGCTTCCCGGTGTAGTGTATTGACGGAATGTTCTATAAAATCTTTGATCCGCGGCTTTACTTTCGCTATTCCTTCCTGGTTTTTAGGATACTAAAGGAACACAGTGCCTATTTGGAAAGGCTCGCCCTGGAAGTCGTTCTCTTCAATAAAGTCTTGAAATATGTGATTAAATAGCATTCAGTGCTGTGCTAAATACATCAAGCAGCGCGGTTCAAGGTTGAAAATGATTGAATTCGATAAAACTGTGAGGCTTGATACCGGCGCCTTCACCATTTATGTGGACGGTGCACAAGGAAGGTTTAAAGCAAGAAAGAGAAGCCAATAATAGTTTATATACTAATTGATAAAAATAGTAAAGGAAATATGTAAATAAGAATGCAGAAAGAAACCAGCGAACGTGTAAAGTCATTAGTAAAAACCAACGAAGCAATAAGAGTGTTTAAATTAGCTGAAAATGAAACCTCATACATTATGCATTCACTGACGGTAAAATTCTTTGACATATTACAAGCTTATTTATTTGTTGTGACGCTTGTTCAATACCAGTCTTGTCATTCGTTGTTTGTTAAAATAATTTAGAATTTACGCGAAGGTGTTTGAATAATTTTCAATAGAAAAATCTCACATACGCGCAGTTATAAAATATTTTCAAAAAAAGGTTGTCGCTCCTTCTTACCAAGTGGTCAAAAATTTGTCTCGAGAATTTAAATTTGAAGACAAACGTGTGAACATGCAAAGGGTGCCGGACGACCAGTAACTGTCACTATTCAGGAAAATGTTAATCGTGTACATGACACAGGCAGATAGGCGAAGGACCATTCGTCGGATAGCTGAAATTACAGACTTTTTACATGGCACAACAGAAAAAATATTAACAGATATTTTAGGTCTTAGAAAGTTATCTGCACGCTGGGACCCGTGATCAGAAACGTTCGAGAGTCCTGCATTCTGAAGCCAATCTGGCAAAGTTTTCAGCAGACCCGGATGAGTTTCTCTCTCGATTTTTGTATCTGTTGATGAAACACGGGTCCACCACTTTGACCCAGAATCAAACAGGACAGCAAATGACGTTTACATTATGTTTTCTTTCACCTGACACGGAATGAACGATTTTCATTTCATATCTGAATGAAACCATGTAAGTTCAGACCGCATATAATTTCAGAAATTTTTATTTATTAATACTGCTAGGGATGCTAGCCAAGTTGGCCTTAATTGAAGCAAAATGACTCCCTAAACTTACAACTTAGAAGCAATTTGCGTATGCAATTTTTACATTTGAGCACCTACAAATAATCCGGTAAGTGCTTGACCCAGAAGTTTGGCCACCAGCCAATTTTGAAAATGCATGCCCGGAACGTGCAGCTAGTCGTTGACATCTGTTCAAATTTATGCAACGATGTATTCCGCCGGCTCGTCGATTGAATTAATGATAACAAACACTGGGGTCGAAATGTAGGTAGCTGCCGCATTTTATTAACGCTGTATATAAAGGTCAGGTACATTATTTTAATCAAATTGTAGTTGATGGAAAGCGGATACATATTAGTTATTATATGCGTACAAATGGAATAGTCTTTTGTGATTTAATTGAAATGAATATTGCGTTTGTTATTCGTGTTTGATAAACGATTATGTGGTTGAGCATTGAGGTTAACGTTTAATCAAATTTTCACGGGTGATATGTTGATGTAAATATCTATCTGTTCATTTTATTTATATTAAAACATTTCTTGTTTAACTTACTTTATTCCACACTAAGTACTGATACTAGCTCAATGAGTAAATGAAAAGAGAACTGTTAATAATAGATCAGGAAAGAAAGGGTTGAAATGTGTTTTGAAACGTCAGGAAAAGTCTTTGTAAACACCATTAAGTCGCAATATCAAACGTGCTCGAGCTAGGGTTAGTACCGAGATAATAAAAGAAATAACGTATATAGATATGACAAAGTATCGTAGTAGCAAAGTTGCAGATTCATGAAATAAGAAATACAGTGTTGATCAAATACTTTATGGATTTTTAAGAGCCAGACACAACTTTTATTCACTTGAGTCCTTACCATAAGAATAAGGTCAAGAATTGTTATTATTGTTTTCTCTTTTCTCAGAATTTTATGACATTTTTGTAGCTTGCACTTGTTAATTAATGTGTCAGTATTGCATGTTGTAAACACCTTCCACGTGTATGTCAAATGAATAAACGATTTTTGGTAACCCAGTTGTGTGCTAAAAACCTAAAAATAACACACTACTCCCAAACGAGTAGCGCTTCGAATTAATTACATTAAGTGGATTCTTCGCCGCGTTCCACTGGTATCTAAACGAATATTTCGCCGAGCGGGCTTGCTGAATACATTCTTTTAGATAAGAGATTAGAAGGGAAATGCCTGGAAATTTTCGCTAGCGCGGGCGAGATTAAAACACTGATGTATTTCTACGATAAGACAGGGCAAGATTTCACAGAATGCAGCGTTGATGTCTATGTAATTATACAGGATATCTACACAGCATTTTATTATTTTTAAATATGGCGGTTATATAGAAAATGCCTACTAACTTTGTTACTTTTTAACACTTTCACTTTATACATAATTTATTTATAATTTTTAGAGCAGTTGATTGCAGCTGCTAGCTTATTTGTTCACTTATTGGTCCATCGTACCTATAACTATATACATATGTAAACATCCCAAACAACTATGTTGTCCATGACTTTCGTTTACGAGATCCTGTACCTGTTTTCCTTGCATTCTTTATTGTTGTTGTTCTTCTATTCATATCAAACATAATTTAATCAAAATTACACCTGTGCTGATAGATGAGATGATTCTTGGTACACCCCAGGATTGTGGTATATTCTGATTGGCCAGTTAGAACGATTGCCTGATGAGTTTCAAACAGACGAAACCAGGATCGTAGACTGACGTTGAATTGAGTCAAGGCAGACAAATATTGATACCGTTGTATTAATTAAGTTATATAGTTTTGAATTTGTCTAGATTTCAATCTGTATATTATAACAATCGTTGTAAAGAAAATATTAGAGCGGAGAGATCTGACCATGTTTTATTAAATTACTAAGAAATTACTCCCTATCGATCTAGTGCAGAAACTGTATTACCAAAAATACAATCATCACAGGAATGATTGCGTTAGCTCTGTTTTTGCCCTCTTTAAAGACTTTTATCCCCCAAGTCGCTAGTATACTAGCGGAATTGTATTACTAGGTTTTTACCCACTAACGGACTAAAAATAACCCGAGCATCCAGACATGTCGGGAAAACAGTACTTCCTGCTAGACCCTTGGGTGAGCTGAGAAAATGTCAGCTTAGAAGATACACAGTGATTTATTGCAGCGCATTTCCGGTTTCTCTACTTGTCGGCTTAATAACCACTGTAGTTTTAACAAATGCACAACGTGATGACATTGTCGGAAAACGTTGCTAATTTTAAAAGCGTTCAGCTCCTCAGTTAATACCTGTCACAGATTACATTTCAATTATATTTCTTAGAGTATTACTTATGAAAAACAACATTTACGTGAACATCAGGAAGCTTTTAGTAGATTTTGCGTTCCACCAATTATAACGGATATCACTGTGTAAACTTTAGAGTGCAGGAGTCGGCCGATTGATATTAATAAACATAACTTTGTGAAATGCTTTCCATGTATCCCACGATCATAATGGTAATGAAGTTGGGAAATTCAAAGCAGTCAAGAAAGTTATTCTCCTTGGAGTATGCATATTTCAAAGCTCGGATAATTACGCCGTAACAGGAATTACATCGTTGAATGTAATAAGAGGAGAAGTGTAGTAAGTGGGTTTATATTTTCTGAGCTAATGGGATTGCAGAAGCTCAATCTTAAATTCGTTATCTGGATTGCTTTCACAGGTTTATACGCAGCAGGAATTTTGATTTCAAAATCATGCTTTACTATACTGATTTCTTCTAACTTGATAGCTTACCAAATTAATAAGTTAATGACTTCACTATAAACTACCGCTGCAATTTGTTGTACCTTCAAAATGACTATAACACCATATGAGTCATAAAATCGAGCATTCTTCGTACTCACGCTACTCTACAAGTGGTGGTAGTACTTTCATTGCAGTATTTGTCGCGTGTTAGCACACACGGTATCCAGCAATTTTTATTACGTGAAAATTTCAAAATTGCTCTAGAAAGGGATGCACGTACGAGAAAGCCATAACCGTAATTAATGCAGTAATTGTACCGCACAACGTTATTTTGGTTACAAGGTCGGAAATCTATGACCTGCCCATTAGGTTTACCMTTGCGTGTGCGACATAACCGTATAACGTAACGTATGTTTGTTTTTCGTTGTAGGGGTACAACGTTCCTCTAATGCCGCAGTTTGATAGGTACATCATCAGCTGCCAGGATCAAAACAGCATAATTGAATATGAATACAGTTCTCAAAAGTGTAGTGTATTTAAAGGCTTGACTGTTTCATTGTGATTATGACATTGTTAGATGTTCCTTTTCGAACATATTTCTAAAAGAATCTTGGATTATTATGCAGATTGTTTTCTACATTGTTGTTATTTTTATCTGTGCTTATTTCTTTCTACTCATCTTTACCATATCAGTTATCTTTTACCTTTTTGTGATATATTCATTGATTTCAGATGTAGTAAATCATTTATTATTTCTCGTGGGTCATTTTTTTAGGTTTTCTTTACTCGTAACTTCTATTTGCTTCCCAAATAAAAAATTCATTGGTTGAACTGAGTCCCTTGAATCCCACCATATTGGCCACCAGCACAATATGCAGAACCGACAGAAACCATGATGGAATTACGGTCAGCAGATGAGGAGCGAGTTTTATTGCGTGTAAAACACCGCATTTGCGGTTTGTGTTACGGCAATCGGTTTTGTTCCCTCATTTGTTGTTGTCATAGTGAAACGCCGGGAATGTATTTCGGTTGGAATGCTCAACCCCATAGTGCCGTCAGCTTCCGACGTTCGGTCTTTGTTCTGGTAACGAGCGACGTGACCGACGCTCTTCGAACAAGGTGGACATCTTTCAAACAATGATGGTCGCCTTCTAGTATTAATTGTGCCGAAATGTGCGGGGTTGTTCATTATGACGACACGACGTCTGGCTTGTAGGGGAGATAATAGGTCAATTATGGCCCCGGAAGGGCATGCAATATATTGACGGTACGAGGGTGGATCTATATAATGCAACCCTAATCTCCTTGCGGTAGAACCATATATTTTGTATTTTTCGACATAGTACACTGATGCACTTGGTTAATCGGTGTTTAACATCCAGACAATCACCTGAAAAAATTTTGTCCTACCTGTAAAAATAATCTCTTTACATCTAGCATCAATTCATCATAAATCACGATTGAACAATTTTTTCCCACGTAAGTTTTCTTTACTGCAGTACGATATCGTGTATTTTTTTTTCAAACAAGCATATATTGTTACACGTTACTAATTATTGCCCATGATACTTTACCAACTCTACTGTAAACCATTGTGATATTTTATTAACAACTAAGAAATTAAAACCAAATAATGTCTCTGGATCTGACAATGTACGAGGGAATATTATTAATTACAGTCCCTGACATAGAAAGACACAAAACATGAAAAATAATTATATGTTTATTTTTCCAATTCTTTGATTCCTCTTGTAGTTGGTCCTCTAACCAGTCGTTTACTGCTGGCCTCACTTGATAATCCTCGTCATATCTGGTCCCACGTAGATATTCCTTCAATTTCGGAAATAAGAAGTAATCGCTGGGAGCTAGGTCTGGTGAATATGCAGGGTGTTCCTGCAATTCAAACCCTGCGTCGTGAATAGCATTCATTGCAATATGGCTTTTATGTATAGGAGCGTTGTCCTTATGGAACAAAATTTAGCAATAGAATTCCAATTAGAAAGATATTATAACACACCCAACACACTTCAACGTTACAATTCTTTTCCATCTAAAATGTTCGATATTTTTCATGCTAATTTTTAAAATTCTGGTATAAAAAATAAGATTTTATCTCTGTTCCATCAATGGGTGCCTTCAACTTTTTCCTTTATGTTATTTCATACATCACATTAGTATTGTAATCTTTTGTATCTATTTTTCGATTAGGATAATGGTTTAAGTATTATATATTTTTTATGTTCCCATTATGGACACTGATTTTTGTTGGAAAATAAATATTATTATTATTATTGTGATTACAATTGTTCCTTTAATTAATGTATCTATTTCTTTTGTTTTAGGTAAGTTATCAACAACAGCTTTGGCCTTGCTAATCATGGAATACTTACGTGAGTGAAATGACTGTTCCTGAAACCTGTATAGTTACATTATTATAATGAGACAATTAAATACTTATCTCATGTGTGTTGCAATAGTACAGAGTGAGGCAGAAAAAAAAAGAAAGAAGAAGACTAGTTTTAAAGAGCTCACTAGGCATGTCTACATGAAATCAGGGGTGGATTTAAAAATGTCTGCCTTACAATGTAGTACAATAAAAAGTAGCTACGAACATTTATACACTAAATGTCGTGCTTAAAAATAGAGACTGAATATACTGCCATAACTTTTTATATAGACGGATTTTCGATAAACTGACCTAACTGTCTTAAATAAACATTCAAAATAAGTAGAAATGGTACTATTTTATCATATGTTTATAGTGTATAGCTTCGTCAGAAAATGTGAACAAAGATTTATACCACCAAGTGAAAAAAGCACAAATATTGTAGGTAATCATCAAGTAGGTACAGTAATAGGACGTTATGAAGCAAAAGCTTGCTTACTTCTTTACCTGTCACTTAGAAAACGAGTTTGTTTGGTGATTTGATCGTTCTTTGAAGTATTTCTATATCGAGAGTTCATATTACAGCAAGAAAGAATGCTGAAACTTCAGGGGCTCCATCCGCATTACCATCAAAGAGTGCAGGATTTGCAGGATGCGGATTTACCCTCACTGCAAAATATTTCGCAAATGAAAATTTGATACCCACAATACTTTGGACTGACGAAGCAACGTTTTGTAGAGATGGCACTGTAAATTGCTGTAACAACCATCATTGGTCGAATGAAAACCACCTTTTAGTGAGACGTTGCAATTTTCTTTACTATTACTATTACTACTTATTATTATTATTACTACTACTATTACTTTACTATTACTATCTGTAATCATTAGTTAATTTTTGAGAAGTAGATGTTTGTTACTCTTTTTACGAAGCTATGTCTATATGAAAAAAATCTAGGCATTCGACTATTTTACACGATCCACGATGTTGCTTGCAACACAGTATAGACCTGCACAATTACCTACCCCATTAGAGCCCATTTGCGTGTAGATATGCGTAAACACAGCCAATCCAAACTTTTCCCTCGTAACGTCCGTTTTACTAGGCATTCGCATGCCGCCAACGACGGTCCATTATTTTTATCTGCAATTTTACGCCAGCGGTTTCCCAAGTTCAAGTCATCCCCCTAGTTCTGATGGTGCAATCGCATGTTGGCATAACCGCGGCACCTAACAACAGCGTAATTTAAATATTCGATTGCCCGTCTCGACCTTTACCTAAATCCAGTTTCGATCGAAGGCTGTGACCTACGCCTTTATTTAGGTATGTTGAAAGGCGTATCGCAAAAGGGAAACTCCACGTTTTGGGGTCGTCCAGGAAGTGTCTGGTTACAGATAAGATGATATCTGAACCACACCATCGACAGTTCGATTGAAACTGGCGTGTGATAGGGAGAATGTCAAGCTTAGGGTCCAGTGTTTTCGGTTGGATTGCTTTGATCTTTTCTTTACGTACTCGTATCTATCAGACAATGCTAAAAATTAGGTATATTGGCACTAGCTTAGAATTGAAAAGAACATACATACATAAGAAAATCCTTCAGGAGTGAAAATTAAGTGCAAAAATAATAGTAAGGGAAGTAAGTGCGGTTAGATTTTTCACTAGTTATAGAATATGCTATTCCTTATAACAATATTCACTGGTCTCGTCCATTAGCATTGCACAAAACTACATATTTCTGTCGTGATCGTTTACTTTGTGATGTGTATCTATATATTCTTTTATTCGAATATATAGTTGTAGGAAAAAATCTATGAAACCGACTTATGCGGAGATCTATGTATATCTATACTGCTGCCGACAACACTTTTTACTGCTAAAGCGATGGCAACGTGTTTTGGATATGCAAGGGGATTTATATTCAACGACTTTGTTGCAATTTTTTTAAATCTTTTCCTACAACTGACTAATACTTCTTACTGGCCAGAACAACTTCAGAAAAAACGCACAAAAAGAAACCCCGACATGGATTTCTGATCTTTTACCTGCTAAGTTATAACAGAGCAAAATCTTCAAACAAAGAAACCYTTTAAYTTGACTTTGTTTTCAGTATTCCCACACAGGTCACTGGTCCGTACAAAACCAGAATTGCAGTATATTCATATTTATTCTAATGGCTATCAAATATAGCCTGAACACTACAGCAAAGGTTGTTAACATAAACTGCCATTTGGCACGATATCTCGCAAAAAAAGCCTCCAAAGGCCGACTGCATATATAATTATGATGGTGCAAAAACGAACGATTACGTCCCCATCATTAAGTCAATTAATTCTGCGAAGCGCATGTGATTCACTCACTCAATCCGGCTTATTGATTTCGCAGATAATAACGAATAGCGTGAGCGTACCCATTCAGCATTTTAAATAAGTGCGAATGAATGAAAGCAGCATTTTGTAACGTGGTGCTCTCTGGTACACAGTTGCACGAACTGCGAATGTATTGATTTACACGGACCGTGCTAGCTCTCTGTGTAACTTCCAAGTCGTGGTAGCTACAGAAGCTAGTTGTGCTATTCTATTTGACTGGGCGAAAAGCACTAGTTGCTACAATGAATCCATACCGAGTCGTTTTATCGACGATAAGGAGCTTTTGGGCTCTTCTCCTTCGTCTGTACGAAAAATAGGTCTTTATAATTATATTAGTTCATTTTTATAACTCAATTTTTAATAGTACAATTGACCTTACTTAAAGCTGAAGACACTTGATTTGAGGAAATTGCATTGTCGATTTTTATGGTTTCGCTAGCAACTACTTGTTCAGCAGCGGCTCTATCTGCTGGTTTTCCTTGTGTTTTCGAAAGAATTGTCCACTTAGCCTTCTGTCACAGTGACTGATTTCCATACCCCGTGATGAGAGTCAAAATCGCAAAATATCTGCCCCAGAATCCACTATTATTGTGGTCGATGACGTTCTAAAACAACGTCCAATGTTCCTTTGCAGGTTCGGCAATTTAAGGAAACTAGCAATACGAGGGTGAATGCTTTCAGCGTCCATAAATATAAGATAATATTTTGTCGGATAGATCGCTGTCTCTTGAAAACACTGACAAAAAGTTAATAGGCTTTCGAATGAGGAGAAGTCTCTTTTAACTGTTTCCGATTGCAAGGTACCTAAATTGTATGGTTTGCCCAAAATCCACAAAACCAATGTCCCGTTAAGACCCATAGTCAATACGATTGGCAGTCCTTGTTACAGATTGGCAAAATTTTGCGCCAACTATTTAAAACCTTATGTAGGAAATACCAGTAGTTTCATCAACAATTCTTCAAACTTTATTGATATTATAAAAGGTTTAAGTATTTCAGAAGGTGATATTTTGGTTAGTTTTGACGTGGTTTCTTTATTTACGAAAGTACCCATTCCTGAAACGATAGATATCATCAAATCCAAGCTTAATAGCGATCCCTTAGGTGACACGATAGCCAGATTATCCGAACATTGTTTAAAATCTACTTATTTCTTATGGAACGATAATTTTTATGAACAAAAATCAGGTTGTGCAATGGGTTTCACCTCTAAGTCCTGTAGTAGCCAATTTGTTTATGGAAAATTTTGAACATGTAGCGATAAACAGTTTTCAGCTTAAACCAAAATGTTGGTATAGATACGTAGATGACACTTTTGTTATTTGGCCCCACGGTATAGAAGAGCTGGGTAGGTTTCTAAATCATTTGAACAGTCAAAATCCCGACATAAAATTTACTATGGAATTAGAAAGCAATGGTAGTTTACCTTTCTTGGATGTACAAATTTACAGAACAAACACTGGACAGTTAGGACACAAAGTTTGCAGAAAACCAACACACACAGACAGATATTTACATGCCACATCTCACCACCCTCCTTCTCAAAAGAATAGTCTTATTAGGACGTTATTTGTTAGAGCACAAAGGATATCAGATGAAAGTTCTGTACAAAAAGAAATATATCATCTTAAATCAGCGCTAGTGAGACATGGTTATAGTAGTAAGAATATTTGGTCAGTTTTTAATAAAAGTGCTCATCCAAATCAAGTAAATTCTCAGCCACGACAAAGCAAATTGAAGTTGAGTTTGACTTATGTACAAGGCCTTTCGGAAAAATTAAACAGGATGCTTAGAAAACACGATATTTTAGTTGTTGATAGTACATATAATAATTTAGATAAAATTTGAAGTTCTACTAAAGATAAAGTACATTTAGAGAATGAAGGTATTTACAAAATTACTTGTTCTTGCGGAAAGTGTTACATAGGTCAAACTAAAAGAAAAGTAGGTACGCGTTTGAAAGAACACATACGTGCTACTAGGTTGCAACAGATAGATAAATCTTCCGTAGCTGAACACTCATATTTGACTAAACACATAATTGATTTTGATAAAACAAAAATTTTACATAGAGAAAAATATTATCACAAACGTCTAATAAAAGAAGCTATAGAAATTTGTAGGAATACTAATAATTTTAATAGGGATTGTGGAAATTATGAGTTAGGTGACATTTGGAAGGCTATTTTGTAGTTATCTTTTATCAAGTAGTTCGTGTATATCTAGTAGGTAGATAGTTCCTTTTTCATCGTTAGGTTCCTTTTTTATCAGGTTGGCACGTTGTTTCTAACGTCAGCCTATTAAGTTTTTGTCAGTGTTTTCAAGAGACAGCGATCTATCCGACAAAATATTATCTTGAAACTAGCAATATTTTTGGGGACAGCTCCAAACGTATTGATTCCTACTGGTTGTTTGATACATTGCCCTTTTCTGTATGCCAGAAAAATCTGCAATAGCCAGTTTGAAGCAAAAACATTTTGCAAMATCGTAGATTTTTTTTCGCTTTGAAATTTTCAGACTTTCTTTTCAAAACTGCAATGAGACTATTAAATCTGTTAATATCAATATTCTTATTCTTCGATAACATTGTCCTCAGCATTGAGTAATGGCTCTGGATTTTTGTTGAAAATATGCTAACAGAACATTCTCATTGGGGTTTTTTTACTTTCTTTTCATCACACAATTAATAATATTAAAATATTCACATTCATGAAGAAACGTCTTGTGAAAATGCTCTTATAAGGCACTTATAAAAGCAAGGCTTGGTATACTCTTTACAGAACTATTTTGTTTATACTTATTTCACAGCTAAACAGTTTGTTTGGAGCACGATAATGCCCAACAATTAATATAATCATTCACTTTTACAGTAGCCGTATTTCCTGTCATCATATACCATTACAAGGTTCACTGACCGTGCCAGCAACATGATATTTCGTAGTCTATTGTTTATCTTCAGAGCGTAGGCCTTCATGCCACGTGCAAAACAATTGTGCTAATCTGCAAATGAATTCCATAGACACACGGTTGATGTTCGGGATGCATTTTTATTACGGGAAGCGCTGCCGTTTGATGTGTTTTACGTTCATGGTATTGTACGATTGTAGATTAACACTCTTCAAGAGCGGCAGTAATACAACTAGGCCTTTTTGATTTGCATATCATCTAAATTATATCACGAGAAAAGTCCAAACATAGCTAAATATACTGAAAAGCTTCATACCCTTTTTTGTATGCCTATTTAATTAAACGGATTAAATAAATTCAACTCGAATTGTACCTTCCTAGTCAACACCTCTAAATTATACACCGTTTGTTCCTGAAACGTTTCAGCAAGTTCTGAATTCGAATGCAGTAAGCGATGGCAGCTCACAGATTTATGGATTGCCACCCTCAAGGCGTGAGCAGCCAATTTTAATGATTGATTGTCCATGGAGTGCTGTTCAGTTATAAGGCACCATTATGCAGTATCATTCCGAAATTATACGATAGCGTTTCTAGCTAAAAAGTACCTAAATGTTCGTTTTTATTAATAAAAAATGTCGTTGCTTTAATGCTTCAGTTACAGTTACCACTCTTTGAACCACCATATACAAGTAATCACGTTTTACAAAGCATAACTCAGTATTCACATATTTATATCGAAGATCGTTCAAATCCTTACAAAACGAAATCGTTTAACTTATGAATGGAAAGGAGATTGCCTCTACCTGTAGGAATGTAAGGTAAAAGTGATCTTCGTGCTACTGAGATGAAAAAGCTTATTCACTTCATCCTGAACCTGATCTACGTTATATAGACTTATTGCTAGTAAATACTTTCCTGTGAGCACTTTAACCAGTAAACATCCCAGCCAAGAGTATTAACATCAAATTTTCATGTCTAAACATGATGAACACTTTCAAAACTGTTTAGTATTTCAACAATACACCTCAAATAAATTACTAATAGTGTTCTGAAGTATGTAATACCACACTGATATCGCCGTTGTTTCAAATAAAAGGAGTGCCTTTAAGTTATTGGTATTCTTGATGCTTCTCAACTTTTTAAAGGACTTATATTCCTTCTCATTTTCATGTAACAATTTATTTTCTGCCTCTAACAATGCATATTCCACATCTAATGACAATTTTTCTTCTTCTTTTAATACCAGAATTTAAAAAAAAAACTTTACAGAGAAAGTAACAGAGCCAAGGAATTGTGATTCTAATTTTCTTTTTCTTTTAAACTTGAAGTCTTACTATAGAGAAAAAGGTTCTATTATACACAACAATAGAGATTTTTTATCGTCTTGTATATTTTATTTTGTGTTATTTGGTTCTTCGTAATGTTTCTTACGCTTTATTTTGTTATATTTTAGAGTTCGAAAACTGTGATTGAACCATTATCTGCTATGAATGTGTAGAGGTCATTTGAAGAAGAACAAGAATTTCATGACAAAAGACTTGAATGCTTCTTCGTTTACTCCCTGTTTTCGGTTTTGAGTATATGGAACAAATATAGCAATGACACTGACAATGAAAACTAAACAAATCCCATTAACTAGCACAAACATTACTTTCATATAAATGACTGCGGGATCCAGGAAGTCCCTTCGTTGCCCGTTCAATTCTAGGAAGTGAGCATCTCCATTAGTCAAAGCAGCTCACATCTCGACGAGGGACTACAGAGACAGCTGGCTATATGGCCGAAGGGGGCTTCTAAGAAACTCTATTAGCTGTGACTAATTAGTTCGAGTTTGCCACTGTTTACATAATTTAATAGCTCATTAGCATTCCAGATAGCCATGCAAAACAGCGCCTTATGTTCTGGCAGTGAACTTTTACCTCCTGTGTTATTGGATAGTCAAATATGAAGCATTTAAAACACAAATACTTATGCTAAATGAAAGGAGACTTCTGCAAGTAGTTATTCTGCCCTGCCATCTACTAATCAAACTGTTTTGATTAACTTGTGAATGAGATAAGATCGTTCTGCATTCATTGGACAATTTATGAGACAGTGCTGCAAAACTGACAGTATTATATTCGTTTAGAGGTTGATTGTTCATACAAAGAAACTTAGAAATCGACAAAGAGCAATTGTTAGACTGCAAAAGGAACTTACCATCCACATTTAAAAGTCTATTCCTATAGAAAATATTCGTTATTTCAATACAATAGGATATATTATATTCATTCAAAATTTTCCCAAATAATATTTTGTAACGAATACACAAAATCGTCTTCGTTTTATTCGGTTCCTAATGTTATTTATTTTCAGATCAGGAGATGTTGAATTGTTGCCATTTATGTTCGATTGTTTATGAACAATTTGCCAAAATTCGTAAAGTTGATGATGTTCCTAGGATAATACTGAAGGAAGCTGCATAAGCAACTCCACAATTGTTGCTTGCTAAGTCGAAGGAACATTATGAAAAAGGTGTATCTACCATGAATAAGCAAGTACTGTTATCATGTTTCTTAAATTTGAAGAATAAGTATGCAATTTCATCCATGTGGTCGAAGTACTCAATGCTGAAGGCTGCAATAGAGCTTTATAGAAACCTAGACAATGGAAAATATAGAAAGCTCGCTGCCTACCTGAGGAGTATGTCCTATATCTGGTTGTTTCGATACCAGATACGAAAATTCACAATCATAGAAGAAGGATGCTCTATTAATGCTGTGGAGACATGTAAAAAATGCATGTCCTTACGTCCAAACAACAACAGATTCTTTTACGATACACTAATCAAAAGTGAACTTCACAAACTGTTGGAATCAACACTCTGTCGAAAGTCCCTTCAAGAGTTGCTGCATTTTGTTAATAATAAATAAAATATGATTGATTTAAGATTGTATCTTTCTGGATAAAGTGATTATCGAAAAAAGTTATTTATTTTACAAGATAATGAAGAGAATGAGTCCACTGAAAAAATTGTACAAAATAATAATTTTTTAAACTTCACTTGGGAGCAAGCTTCCTTTTATGATGGTTCAAGCAATCTAGTATGATTTCTGCTTAAATTCTAGTTAGTTAACAAGAAAGCAGTATTAACAAACAAACAAATTAACAATAAAAGGATTAGTAAAAGCGATTAACTGCCAGTAACCACCAAATCAGCGGGAGTCATTCTCTGCGACAACAAAAATGCGACTTTTTCAGGCAGTTAATTGCATCAAGCTCCGATTCCATGTTCAGTGACACCGCGCTACAAAACCTCACGTGTTTTTCTAATAGCAATGATACCGATGTTAATGCACCGCAGAAAGAAATCTACTACAGCCATTATGTCCAGTAAAAACCATAAACAGCCAATTATATCAATTCAATCGGCGCCCGGTCAGGTCTGTGTGTTAATTCTTTGAGTTGTCCACGCATTGTTGCTTAGGGTTTTACGCTTCTGCGAGCGATTAACCGCTGTAATTATTTTTTGTGCGTGCACGCCGCCAATTAACATAAATGCGATAGTGGTGCAGTTTATCCGTCCTAATTGGAAACTTCACAAAAAAGCTGCTAGTTGTGTGCAAATTAGAGACAAATTGTGGTTGGCTTTTGTTTTTTATGCGAGATCGTTTGCGTGTTCATATGCGTTCGATTGCGTGCAGATTAGATTCCAAATAGCTTATGGCATGCCTTAATTGACAGACCAGAGTTGGAACTTTTAGATTAGTATTTTTATCAAGGCTTTTTTATACGATTGAAGAATCTACTACAGTTTTTAGAGACTACATTTCTTTAATAAACAACTTACGAATTTTTTTATTGTATATTTAACTGAAATGATTTAACTTAAGAACTTAATAGTTAAAGTTAAGTTCTGGTCTCACAGTACCTATATCTTTTTTTCTGTACTACTGTATGTAAACTGGAATAAATGTACTACTATTAATATTCTCTAGATATAGCAAGATGTTAAAGGTCAAAATCATTTTAAAAAGCCCTAAATTGTAAACAAATGATTTTCGTTATCCTTATTTTAATTTAAATACTATCTCTTAACGAGAATGAGCTGTAATAACCGTTCATTTATCGACTCACTTGTATCGTAAATATTTCGAAAATCCATTAGAACAGTGATTTATTAATACCCAGATGATTAATGCCTAAAATCTGCTGAAGTGTATATTTGCAAATATCGCAAAACCGTCAGCATATGATCATAGCTAAGAAAAGATAACTCCAAATTATATTTAGCATGATGTAGTTGCTTACATAGGGACAAAAAGTTACAGAATCAACAAAATGAAATGACTTTGAATTTGTGACTAAAAAAGCACTACGCTTAAAAAATAATGCTGCCGTACCCTAGAGATAACCTTGTTGCAAGCCTTTGCGACGTTTTATATGAAATTGATTTATACTCCTTCGACTATAGGTATGCTAAACGTAGGGTAAGAAAAGTTATCCTTGTCATTGAATTTGCAAGAAGTAAAATAACGACCTTGCTCCACATTCTCTCTATTAACACCAACGCAAAGGTGTATGCTTCGCGAACTTCAAGGGTAATGTAAAATATCACYAGCAAAAAGTTCCTAGGGATACTGTTTTGCCTAAAACAAGGTGTAACTTTCCTATCTAATGTACTTACTTGATTAAAGAGAGAAGAAAGTCGTACAGAGAGAGCAGACAAGACGAGTTTTGTAATTATTATGATTTGCATATTGCTTTGGGTGATTGATTTCGTCAATATTTGGACATCAGCTTGTCCTAAGAGTATACATGTAGCTTTCATAGTGTGCTGACCGTTATTTGAGATACAAATGATTAATTCTGTGTGGGAATATTAATTTTCCAATCCGAAAATTCGCACTTACTTGATTACTATTGACGCCTGTTATCTATAAGTTAAAAAAATAAACCCTTTAGTAATCATTAGTAATTGCTAATCGCATTCTCTTGAGTAGTTGCATTTTCACTTATTTGATGCAAAAAAAAAACAAAATTCATTCGAGTTGCGTAACGCTATACTGGCACACGTTTTGTAGGGCACATCCAGGTAATCTAGAACAGTGCAGTGAAAGTGATTACACAGGTTTGTCTATAAAATTCGCGCACACCCGACAAAAACAAAGCTAAGCTTAAGTTTTCTATGTGACATTCGCAAATAATTTCACTTTCATGTAATTGCTATTAAGTTGCGTGTTTTCTTTGATCACGCGGTTAACATACTTTTGGCATTCTTCGTGAGACTGTTATCTTTTTTTTATGACTCATTACATAATGTAGATACAACTGTTCTTAAATTATTTCTTAAAATATGTTTACCAATCATTAAACTGATTCCTCAAAACTTATAAGGCGTTCATGTTGTATATGTTTTCGTGTAGATAGCTTTAAAATATGTAAATTATAGCTTCTGGAGGACTCTACGTTTTTAATGTCATGATAGTGTCCAATCTCAATAACACGTTTAATATTTTTGAAACGCTGCAAAGATAAAAAGGTTGTGCTAACAATTTAAAACCTTATGTAGGAAAAACCAGTAGTTTCATCAAGAATTCTTCACACTTTATTGACGTTATAAACTTAATAGAGATACTCTAGGTGACACCATAGCCAGATTTGAAATCAATTTATTTCTTAATGAACGGTAACTTTTGTGAACAAGAATCAGTTAGTGCAATGGGTTCACCTCTACGTCCTGTAATGGCCAATTTGTTTATGCAAAATTTTGAAGAGGTAGCGATAAACAGTTTTCAGTTTAAGTCAATAATGATGATACTTTTGTTATTTGGCCCTACGGTATAGAAGAGTTACTGACATAAAATTTACTAGGGAAGTAGAAAGCAATGGTAGTGTACCTTCTTGGATATTCAAACTTACAGAATAAACACTGAACATTTAGAACACAAAGAATCTCAGACGAAAGTTCTTTACAAAAAGAAATATATCATCTTGAATCAGTGCTAATGAGAAATGGTTATAGTAATAAGAACATTTCGTCAATTTTTATTAAAATTGCTCGTCTAAATCAAGTAAATTCTCAGCCAGGATAAAGCAAATTAAATAAAGTTGAGCTTGCGTTATTGTACAATGCCTTACTGAAAAGAGGATGCTTAGAAAGCATAATAGCTTAATTGTTGTTCTTGCGGCAAGTGTTACACAGGTCAAACTAAAAGAAAAGTGAACACTCATATTTGACTAAACACATGATTGACTTTGATAAAACAAGAAAAAAATATTATTACAAACGTCTAATAAAAGAAGCTATAGAAATCTGTACGAATACTAATTATTTTACTAGGGATTGTGGAAATTATGAGTTTGTTGACATTTGAAAGTCTATTTTGTATTTATCTTTTATCAAGTAATTTGTGGATATCTAGTGGGTAGGTAGTACCTTGCCTTTGAAAAGATTTTGTCACTATTTTGTCGTTGATATTGATATTTCTCGTGTAATCGTCATAATGTTTTCATATTACTGTTCAGAAGTTTTAGTTTTTTAGTACTTCCTACCACTGCATCGTCTATTTCTAGTTTTTGAGTTGCATGAACCATTCTTTGCTCTTTCTTCTGCAGTCTTTTCCCTGTCTTGATCAGAGCTGCTTCAGCATATTTTTTCTTCTAAATTTGGACAATTTCGGAGACTTCAAGAGGATGTAAATTGGAGTTGATTAACTTGTATACATTAGTTAGTTTCTCTAATGTCCTTTTCCTGTTTTTCTAAAGTCGAAGCGGACAAAAAAGAGGAGATGGGTAGCTGTTCAAAACGAATGGAGCGTTGATCATTTTCCGAATAATCAAGGCCGTTTGGTCCCTCCGATAAAGAAGCATGTTGTAACACAGTCCATCCACACTGATATAAGCACCAATCACTTTCAATTTATTATTCAGATTGCCATGCACCGCGTCATGATCGCGTCGAGCGCTCCTCTCATAAAAAAAGGTTCAAGTTCATCGGTTGCTCGCTTTTTTGCCGCGTTTCTTTCCAATCCATGACTTTTTTGCCCCGGCCAGAGATTCGCTCGGGTGCCCATGCCGCGAATGTAAACAATAGCAGTACGACCTCAGTTGTGAAAATGCACGCGGTGCTGCAGGAAAAAATGCACTGTTCGCCTTTTGAGGACAGCCGTCTATGGTCGCCAGTCAGTAACTCCGTTTAGTATTGTGCCGATCAGTCCGACGAAGAGACACGCCAGAGCAGTGTCCGCGTTTGATTGGCGTAATTGGCCCCCGAAAGGACTGCAGTGTCCGGTTTTTCCGCGTTGTGCAGTTTTCACGAATGGGTCCGCATGAAATTTTCGTGGAGCCTCGTCCGTAACGCCGTTTTGGGATTGCGGAAAAGCGACGGGAAAAGCCAGCGGGCACCGGACAGGTAGGATCGGGTTTCGTTCTTTATTTGCGCCCGGTGGAATTAGCAGATATTGCGATTGATCTGTGTGCACTGTCGTTTGTTTTCATTCCCTTTTAATGGGAAATCCATACGATTTGCTGCCGTCGAATGGCTTCAGTGTTTAATCGTTCCAAACAGAGGGAACGACGAAATTTGGATTGTTTTCCGATGGCGGCTTTCATTCCGTTATCCAGTCCACGCGTCGTTTCAATTTAGACCGCATAAACGGTGTGTTATCGTATCGTATTACGATAATTGCGAGTCCGTAAATAACATGGAATGCAATGAAAAAAGTATAGAACGAGCTTCCTAAACTAAAAACTTCCTAAACTTTATTCTTTTGCATTCTTTTCTACTGCTGTAACTTCTCTTCAGCTTTTTGACTGGCTATTCCTTCTTCTACACCCAGTCCCTAGGACTGTAATTCACCAAGGACCAGTTTATGTCATTTTTTTATAATGAAACCTAATTTTTCTTAAAAAAAATACGTAATCTCTCCTTACAGTAGCTCATTTTTAGCTTAGTTTTATTTTTTTTGTGTAATTCTTGAATTGTGTCAATCATAATCGAATTAAATTTGCTCATCTTTAAAAACCTCGACGTCTTTTTGCACTTTTCTGTCTTGAATTCCATTTACTGCTATTGATTGTGAAATTGTGCTCATTCTACTGGTTTTTGCAATGACCCAACTGTCTCCCTCTGCATTTTTGATTTATTCATAAACATTCAAAACTATTTGTTTAGCTTCTTGTGATAAATGATTAGGATTCCGTTTAATGAGAGTTGATTCTTCGGCTACATCATTTTCAACACCATTGCCAAGAACATCTTCCGCCATTTCGATTTCTTCAACAACCTCTACGTTAATTTCTCCTTCCTGTGGGTGGGAAACATCCATCTCATTCCACGGTCTCCACATTTTTATAGTAAGTAAGAGGTATAAGAAAACTTCAATTTGTAGTGTTTTTCCAAAACTTATTGCTATTTCGAAACATATCCTACATAACGCAAATAAAATGTGCAGTCTTGAAAGTCTTGAAGATTTTGTTGAGACATTATACAACTAATAACAGGCAACAAACGAAAGGCACGGGAAAATACAGGAACTTAACTAGTTGACCCACAAGAAGAAAATTATTGTTTCTAAATTTGATACAGTACAAGAAGTGATTAGTGATTAGACACTAAGTAGGTTCACAGGTAAATATTTTAGAGTGCATTTTCAGGAATTAAAGCTCTTGATACTTATTTTCTTAGAACATTTATTCATGTTAATGTTCCTATGAGGAAATTTTTCGGTGTTAACCTCTCAATATCTCCAGGCTCTGATGATACTTTTTGTGAACACTGATTATGAGTTTCAATTTTCCAAAGTCGATTTCCAGTAGTTCTTTGGCCACAACCACTTTATATGCCTGTTAATTTTTCCTATTTCAAATATTTGAAGACGTCATTTGCACGCTAACAATAAAATAAGTGTAACAAGTAGTTATATTCTATTAAACTTTAGAAATAGTATGATAAAATTAATTAACATAAAATTAATACTATATATAGAAGAAATTCAATTTGTAGCATATGTTGCAACAGTCTGTTATTAAAAAAAATGTATTTGTTTCATGCTAGTACTAAGTATCAATATCGGTAATAAAACGAAACAAACGACAAAATCCTGTATGCATTATCTTGATTTATATTCAACTCCTGAGAATGGCACCGTTTGTGTTAACTAATCTGAAACAGTGCAAATAAATTACTGTTATAAAACGATGTAGCAAAACTAATATATCTCGAATAAAAAAGAAAAAACGCGTCAATTTAAAAACATATTTACACAGGATCAAAAATGCTTCTAGTACTACTGCACCTTTGTAGATGAGCCAAGATGATATATCACATTCGTCTGTAACTAACATCTACATGTGTTATATTTTAATATAAGAGGCAATTATATTTGTAATCAAAATTATGTAGAGCAAAACAAAACAAAATGTGGATATTTAACAATTTATTGTTTTGTGGTGTAGTTGACATATATGTTCAATAAACTGTTAGTTTTTATGTAACTGCATTTAGCTTTAAGAATTGCTATAGATTTTAAAGCTGATCATTTAGACTCACCATGTAAATTCATGCTTATTACTACATATATGAAGCTTGTTTTTCGATGACTATGGAATTGTGGATATAGGTAATTGTAAAATTCCGGAAACTGCGGAAAACCAGAATGAACTTGAATTATCATGTAACGCAAATCGTTCTGTTGTTATTTAAATCACAAACATTGCCAAAAATTTGACCCCACATTCCTGCATAGTATTTACCTATATGAGTAACTTTTATTGTGAAGTCTAGAAGGCTGTCGTAACGATCACTTTTATGTATGTATTTAACACAGTGGTAATTATTACTCAAACGCTGGCGATTACAGTACATTTTAATCTTTAAATGGCAATTTGTCCCCCCGTTGCGAGCTTTGTTGACCGGTTTATGGAGTGTGAGCAATAAATTTAAACTTGAAGCGCTGGAATGCGAATTTCTCTAAGAAATTAGTTTTAATTCTGTGGATGACTGTTTAGGGAAAACTACTGTGGAATCTTCTTCCTATTAGTCTTTCGGTTCACAAAATCCATTCACTTAGTCTTGCTTTTACAAAATAACACAAAATAACATCGACTGTAAGGTAGGAGGCACATGCTATGATATCTACAGGATGTAAAACCATTATGCTAATAACTTACGTAAGATTCCTAACAGTAAATCTTCAAACTGTTTAGTTTTTGTCCAATTCAGCACAGGAATCATGCGATCTAGAGCGTGATATCACAAAAAGTATTTTGTCAACCTTCATTTTACATTAGATGACTGTATCACCTGTGTTTAACAGTAKCTTGGTTGCCCTAATGCTGTTACCTAACCGWTCGTTTGTCGTTTCTGGAACTATMTAKATATTTGACCTTTACTTTTTACCGGCAGTTGAAATAATTGCTGTAAAACTGTGATTTAAAAAATAGACATAGATAAAGCCGTTGCTCATACATAATTGACCTAATACTGCATATTTAATCATAGCTTACCTGCCTTTTATGAGAAATAACGTTCATTAAATGTTTTAGATCTCAATAGAGCTTAGTTTGAATTAAAAGTGTTTGAACTTTTGCTACATATAAATTCGATATCTTCCATGTTATTTAAATAATTTTTCTGCATTTATATAGTTACATTTACTTCTTGATCGGCGAGTGCATTACAAATGTCACGTTTATTATAAATACCTCGACGAATATTAATTTTATAAGACATTATACTAAGCAGAAACCAAGAACTTTTGCTTTGTTTATTTAGATGACTTGAAGGATGACATTTTATTTTCATGACCTGCTTTGTTACATACATTTTTATCACTCATTTAAATCTGTCCACTGTTCATTTACAGTTTGCTTGCTATTGTTACTGCATGATTTATCTGATTTACTCTCTTGCACCTCACCTGTTATCTATAAATAAAAGGAGCTGTTCAAACGCCACGGTGCCACCCCCCAGATATACCAGCCTAACCAAAACGCCTCTATATATACAGGGGACGGATTGTAGACCTCGACAAGCTTCACGACCCATCTTTGTACACGTTTTTTGCCTCCCTAACGTGCCCCAGAGGGCACAAGTGCCTTCTTTCACCGAACTCGGTCAACARATAATCTGTCACTCAAACGCAGATATACAAGGGCTGCATCAGATTAAATTACATAGTTCTGGGGTGCTCGGCCAGAAGTGTCTTGTGTGGGTTTGAAGAGGGTTAAAGCTCTGGCCACTGGATCCCTCAAACATTATATTTAAATAAATTATCTAAGCCGTCAAGGTGCAGTCGTTGTGAAAGATGTTCCTTTTGGGGCCCTAGATGTTCCCCTTTTGATAAACGTTGGGGTCTTTCCACTTATCTGGTACTTCAACAGTGTGAGTATTGTTAACAACTTAATTTTTGCAATAAATAAAGTTCACTGCTTTATATGATTATGTTATAATTTAACCAAACATATGGACGTAACTATGTATATATTTAATCCTCCGTAAGCTTTCTCAGTCATGCCTCCTAGTGGCATTCAAGCTTTCGAGAACTCACCCATCCATTAACTCTCATTCCACTGTTAGTCTTTTAACATTCGCAACGCACTTGAACAGTTTTAAACGTCCCTTCACAGCAGGTAACATCCGTTTGGGCACACCATTCCCTTAGACCTATTACCAGCACACTCTAAAAGGAACCCCAAAATTGCAATAATAAACATAGGGAATAGGATGCCATTGAATGTGACTGCAAAATTAAATTGTATTGAAAGTTAATGTAAATGTCGAGTGAATTTAAATCTTTTTCCTAATAACTACATTTGTTTTATATCAGTTTCACTAAAACGGACATCATATTTTGAATTTCTTTTAGATTTAAGAAATACTTTGCGGAGTACTGTAATTTTTATAAAAGATATTGTGGAGCAATGGTTCTTGTCATATCTAAAAAAAAAACAGATTGGAGTTCTAGGTGTTTTTTTCCGACCAGTTTCAGTCAACTGGATATGTCTTTTGGGGTCCCTCAGGACAGTGCTTACAACTTATTCAATAATGAAATTAACATAGTACAGAATAAACCACACCGCAAAACAGAAATTGTTAAAATGTAAAATTAATACCTATATCTTACTCCAAATTATGATGATTATGATTATAACATTATGTAAGAACTATCAAAATACGAAAGGAAAAGGATAGAATTTATTGGTGAAGCACTTTTAAAATTTTTCTCCGAAATGAGTAAACAGAATCACTAAATATATCAACTTCAAGTGATGGACTAGTTAGCCTGCTCAATGAATTGTAAGACTTCATACTTCTAAGAAGTGGAATGTAGTGGTACATAAAATAAATTCTGAGTCCTAGTGCTATACACAAAAGGTATCGAAATATTCAGCATACTCAAAATAACTGTCGAGTTCACTGCATCATTACAAATGCTGTGCAGATAACGGAGATCGGCAAAACTTCGTCGCATGCGAAAGTGTTCACACATATGAGATCAGTACTCTGCAGATCCATACGAAGTTTATAAGCGACATATCTAAGGAATTTGTTCTGAATCCTTTCAAGGCTATTAATGTACACAATATATTGGGGATTCCAAGTAACCGAAGCATATATAGTTCAAAATACTATTGATGTAAGCCATGAACAAGGAATTAAAAGATTTCCATTTTTTAAATTCAGAACAAACTCTAAAAATAAATCTAGAAGGTAGGAGATATGTTCACTAAATAGGATTGCAGCCTTTCAATATCCTCCTGGAGAAGTTTGCAGTTGTCCACAGAAGAAACACAACGATAGATTTTTAAATCATCAGTATACATTAAAAAATTCGAATGTTTGAAACAATTGGAAATGTCATTTATATAGATATTAAACAACAAAAGACCTACATGTGATCCTTGAGGTTATTTCTACTTAATCAGACTTAACCCTACCAATCTTCACAAACTGACTCCTGCCAAACAAATACGATTCAAACCACGCAAGAAGAGAATCACACACCCCAATGTCTTCCAATTTATTAAGCATTATAAAATGATTAATTTTGTCAAACGCTTTGCTGAAATGAGTGTAAATGGTATCAATCTGTTGTTGATTAACGCTACTATATCACATAATAAGAGAATATTGTAATGCATACGCCGATGATACTAGCTTATTAATATCAGATAAGAATACTCAACGTCTTCAAGAAAAGTGTAATGAAACAGTTAAGTCACTTCACCATTGGTTTAGTAGAAATCAACACAGAAAACAAATGTCATGAACTTTCAGAAAAGACAGCAAGAGTTTTAAAATCTTGCCACTGTACATTATCTTGTCTACACTCATAAAAATCAAAAACTATATAAGAGAAACAGAAGCATTCATGACCATAACAAAAGACAATTAAAAAATGACTTCCACCTACCTCTAGCAACTTGTGGTATTTTTTAAAAGTCACCTTTTTACATTGGCCAAATGCTTTTAATTAATTTCGACAAGGTTTTTAAAAAGGGGTTACTAAATATATTATTTAAAGGCTATTTTTACAATGTTTATGTATTCCGCAATTATTTAGATGATTTGTGTTAACTATATTTACTTGACTTGACTATGTCCTATACATTTACTTTAGTGTCTTGGGATTAATAAAGAACGTGAACTTCTGACAGACATACCTATAATTTTAATTCATTAACTGTTTTAATTAGGTCTTTTTTACTTTAACAATGACTGGATGACCCAGATTTCTTAAGGTCTTATAATAATTTCATGTTTCTGAGTACTTCTTTCGTCTAAATTTGTCAAGAGCTGTTTCCCGAATCTTTCTTTTCCTTGTCATTCGTAATGTAACGAGAGGGGCACGTTAGACAAAAAGCCCATTCATATTCTCACTTAAAAACATTACTTTAGATTCAATATCATCTATATAGTAAATGAAGGACCTGGTGGAGGTCGTGATTAAACAATTTCCATCAAAGGTAAAATAATTATTTCGGTATTCGTAATCAATTTCTGAGGTATCGAAATGCTTCGTTCGACTTCACGTTTGACACGGCGGGCGCGCGACCGCCGACGTCACGGCCGCCCCACCGTCGGCATCTTCGCCGTCGGCGCACCAGCAGCTGTTAACCACCTCTTGTGTTGTTTCAGGGACGGCGGCGGGGAAGGCGGAGACCGCCGCTGCCAGTCGCGGCGCGTGCCCAGTCMGCGCCTGGCGAACGGTCGTGTGGCCGCGGCACAGTCCGAGGAGGAGATCCGCTCGCCGCCGCCGCGCCGCCTGGCCAAGGATGACTCGATCAAGATCAGCATCGAGAACACCAACACGTGCACCGACTCGCTGGTGACCGCGCTCGACGACGAGACCCTTCTCATAGCCGACTTCCTGTCCTCCACCGACATGAACTGCAAGGGCAGCGGCAAGGTCCACTTCGGCGTCGACGACGTCTCGCTGTATGGCACCCCCAAGGAGGAGCCCGGCCCGACGCCGCTGGGCGCCGGCGAGCCCGGCAAGCAGAGCTTCATCAAGAACCAACTGCAGGCCATCTTCCAGCCCACGGACAACAAGCTGGCGATGAAGCTCTTCGGTTCGAAGAAGGCCCTCATGAAGGAGAGGATCAGGCAGAAGGCCTCGGGACACTGGGTCATACATCCGTGCTCCAGTTTTCGGTGAGTCGCCGTTTGTTTTGGTTGTTGCGATTGCGACGGGGACGCGGTCCAAAGTCTCCGCTCCTTCCGACAAAAAAAAAGGATTTCACGAAACGTAAACATAATAAGCCGGAATTCGCTTCTTAGACGGGTATTCGAGGCCAACTTTGTACATGTAGAAGGCTTTAGTTCCAAGTGTTACAGTGCCACTTCCGGCGTACCTCAGGGTTCCCACCTGGGACCCCTATTGTATGACTTAAAAACAAATTCACGTATCAACTCAATTCACGATAGTTTTGGTAGCCAAGACGATTTGAACGTGAATACTGTGAAGACAGTACATAGTTTCTTTCTAAATTTAAGCAAGTGTCACTATATAGTTTTTACAAGAAATTTACGTTTTCATATTACCTCAATAACAATCGCCTTCAACGGGTATAAAAAATTACAGACTTAGGTGTGATTTTTGATATAAAGTAGATATCATCTTATCCAAACTTTATAGAGATCCCCTAGGTAACACGATAGCCACATTATCTGAACAAAAATCAGGTTGTGCAATGGGTCCACCTCTAAGTCCTATAGTGTAATATATATATATCCTATATAGTAATTCGTTCATGGAAAATTTTGAAGAGGTATTCAGTTTAAGCCAAAATGTTGGCATAGGTATATAGATGATATATACGTACTTTTGATATTTGGCTCCACGTTATAGAAGAGTTCTAAATCATCTGTACGGTCAAAATCCTAACAAAATTTACTATGGTATTAGAAAGCAATGGTAGTTTATCTTTCATAAACATCCAAATTTATAGAGTAAAACTGGACAATTTGGACACAAGGTTTACAGAATAACAACACAGAAACATATTTGCATGCTGCATCTCATTCACTCCCATCTTCCATAAAGGCTGTATCTTCAGAGTTCTTCACTTTGATCGTTACGAGAATTAGTTGGAATTGAAATCTGTATAACTATCATACATCTAAACAGTGAGTGGAAACAACAAATAAATCAAGTATTATTAAGTATGACGCGCTAGAAAATCTCAGACGTGATTCTTTACTACTAGTATTTCGATGGTTTCTTTGTTCTTTTTCTTGGCATCCAAAGATGGAATTGTGACGCTAATTGTTTTTATACGCGAGTGATGGTAGTTATCTTACAAACATAATCATTTTCGGAGGCTTTAGTTGACCAGGAAGCTATTTTTTTCTCATACAGCTCTTCTGCGGGCAATTTAGTTTTCACGCACAAGAAGCCGTGTTGGTAATTCACTTTCTTAAAAATGACGTAGACTGCGAACAAGGGGAAGCTGCGTTCTAATAAGTACGAGTCATCTGAACAAGTAAGACTTCCTTAGCGTATCCGCGAGCCTCATTGCTCTAGCTTTCTTGGATTCTTTTAATGATCTCATAGTGTGCTATCAAATAAAATAATCACGTATCTAGGAAGTCTGAAAACTACAAACGAATAACTTACCTTCAAAATATTCCTAATGTAACATACAAACTAAATGGACACTAAATCTTAATTGTTTGGATGATTATTCTTTTCGCCCGCTCTATCTCTAGAAGCGTACTGGTTATAAAGCATAGCGTTCTACAGCAATCTACCAAACGCATACTGAGCGTTTCAATTCAAGGTCTGGTAAATCTTCTGGAGGATGTCTTATACTCACCCACCTTGATTACAATTCAAAACGTTGCATAGAAGAAGTAAATGAATTACTTATCCTTGCAGTTTTTTTCATTTTATTCTGTGGAAAATTATACCACGTTACTTCTAGGTAAGTACTTCGGTATAATTTTTCAATAAATATTGTAGAAACTATAATCGGTCTTAATATTTAATTAGTAGTAGTCGCTGTGACATTCTCATTTAAATATATTTTGATTCCTTGGGAATACAAAACAATAATAACACTTATCAGCTTAAAATACAAAACGAAGTAAAAGCCTTTGCTAAAGTTTGCACTTCTAGTAGTTTTAATTGTAGCAAACTAGGTACAGTGTAAATATAATTGTTTAAGAATGACATTTATTTTATTTTGGTGTAAACTGGTTGCCAGATTTTATTAGTAAATAAAACCTCGTCATTGCTTTTATTCTATTACAAAAAGTTGTAAGACCAAAATCTTATAACCCAGAGAGTTCTTGAGAAGAACTTTCGCCATATATATAAAGAAGAGTAGAAAACAAAATAGAAGCTAATCAGAGGTATAAATTGAAGAAAATGTATAAAGGACTATCTAAGCAGAAAATCGAGAAAATTGTTATTATGTTTGATTTGGATACCGACAAATGCACAAAGTTTTTATTTCCTAAAACTTTGGACATTCAACTACACTATTAAGGACCCAACATCTAAAAAGACGAGGGTATAGCTGGTAGAGGTACCAATGAAATGGTATCTGCTGAAGTGGGCGTTATTTCAAAGTAGAAGAACCATCAATGATCAGATAACCGTCCACCTCAAAACAGGAGCTTGAATGCAGCGATGGCTTATTTTTACATTATAAAATTAATTCCCAGCCTTAAAATAATACATCACAAGTATTTATACTGAGAGCTCACACCCACCCACTTAATTAATGGTTAGTGTTGCTAGCAGGCAAAATTCGTTACCGTTTTGAGTGTGGAAATGCCAGATGTCCACGTTTTTAAGTCTCTTTTTGAAGGTGAAAGAACGTTTCTTATCTCCAAAGTTGTTGGTCTTCAGCAACCCATTCTGGAACACTTTGAAGAAGTAGATTTCAACAGAAGGCAATGAGATAGTTTACAAAGAGGTGCCGGTTGTCAGAGATGGTCCATGCATGCTACGGGAAGCTGAGGACTTGAATGGGGAGGATGCAACTCTGTTTGATGGTGTATTTATTTTATTTTGAGTTGCAGACAATTCATCTTAACTGCAGATCAGGTTACGCCACAGTTAGTACTTTGATTTACCGCATTGTCCATTAGTGCATTCAGAGAAATGCTAGCGTGACGAAGTGACGTCACTGGGGACATAAAACAGTGGAAATTTTATTCTTGCAGCTGCCGATCGTCGAATACCACCATACCAAAGGCTGACACGTGAAGCCCGTCCTTCATCGTGCCCTTGTTCTTTGACCGTGCGTTTTTTGGGATGAACTAGGTCCGGACGAGCGTTCTACATAAATATGTAATAGCCTACCGGTCTAAAAAATGCGAAGAACGTTCAATAATAGCATAATTCGACTCGTATTAAAATCGGCGAATCAGCAACCGGTTTCAGCTTTTTATAATAACATGTTGTAACGTACCGCATAATTGCCTTATGTAAGCACTCCAGCGTGTCCGCTGCTGATGAACTTATCGCCAGCCCGTGCAGGGGCCGATTTAATKACATAAACAGTKCGAAAATKAGATCGTGTAAGCTTCCCAGATTAGGTTTTGCGTTTTGCGAAACGGGACGTCTGGCAAAGGAGCTAACACCTCGTTTTCTGAGTAGATAAAGGGATATATACACAGCTGGCGTTTCTCGTGCTTTGCTTTCCGAATCTGTCCCGCGGTTTATCTCTTGTTGGGGTGATGGGTCAGGGATAGAGTGCTTTTCAAGGGAACAGGTCCTCGAATGTTTGTTAATTTTGCTCCCCCTTTTTCTAAGGGTCGTAAAACTGTTGGTTCTTCTGCTGTTGTAAGTCACTGGTGCGGGTATCGGTAGTTGGCAACAAAAGAAAGTCATCCAGCAAGAATCGAAGACTAGATGTGACCACTGGTCACAACTATAACTGGTTATTCGTCTTATTTTACAAGAATCGTCATTTTTTAACGATATCTATGCAATTTCTGTCGATTTTTTATAACACTAATGATTTAAAGCGCTAGAATCTGGCATCCTGGAACTAATGCGGTCCTAAACTGGAATATGTTGAATGGATTCAGAGGTGCATTCATTGTGAAACATCCTGAATCAATTAGGTAGCTTGGAAACCAGCTGATTGAACGTATGTGCTCTGTCTCACTTCATTTATTAGATCAAAGAGATGTCAAAGAGATAACAGCATATTTGGACGGGAACTAACAGGCAGTTGGATGTATTCTTAAAATTCTTGAATACAATAAATAAAAAGATTCAATTTACCCTAGAAAAATTAAAGGATGGAGTTCTTCATTTTCTGGACTTATCAATGTCGGTAAAAACAAATCAAAAAATCAATCATTACAGATTAAGCATTCCGTGTTTTATAGTTTAATAAACAAGACTAATAAATATACCAAAAAGTTTCGAAAAAGAATTGACCACAGTTAAACAAATAGCCTTTAACAATGGATATGACACAGAAATTGTGGACCAAATACTTAAAAAGCAATATAAAATTAGAATACAAAGAATGCTGTACAATGCTAATAGCAATGCAAAAGGACATATTTTTGCCGCAGTAAATTATGTCAAAGGAGTTAGTGTTTGTGTTAAAAATAGGCTGAAAAAAAGCAATAGAGGTTAATAAGTGCAATTTGGGAGGTCTTCTAGTTAACAATAAGCCAAAATCCAATAAATTGAACAGAAACAGCATTTACCAAATAAAATGCATGCAATGTGACATGATATACATAGGACAATCAGGTAGAGCTATTAAAAACAGAGTGAAAGAACATGTTGCGAATATAAATTCAAACAAAAGCACAACAGGTTTTGCTGACCATTGCATAAGAAATAACCAACACTTAGATGAAAACGACGTCAAAGTTTTACACTGCGAAAGGAAAGGTAAAAACTGAACCTTTTAGAACGTTTGCAAATTAAAAAAGCTCAGCATCAGAAAAAACATTTGGCAAATACACAAATGGGAATTCCCACGTCCAGTATACGCCTTTGATATCGCCGAAATTATAAAGTCGGCCTTCCAAACCCAGGCGAGAGATTTTACAACTGTACTTTACAACCCCTGTATCGTCAGAATTATCTGATAAATCAAGTGAGACAAAGCATATACGTTCAATCAGCTTATTTCCAAGCTACCTAATTGACCTAAACTGGAAGTCTGAGACCTCTAGTGTTTATATTTTCTGGGTCAGCACGTCGAAACCTATCTCCCATATAGAGAGCTACATGAGTTGGTTAATTTGACACCTCATTTACTTGCTTTAAGTAATTGAAATTGTTATAAAAGAAATATTATATGCTTATTCGATATCAATATATATAGCGCTTTGATAGCGTTTAATAAATTTGCCTTTTTACCATTCTCCATAAAGAAATACATCTAAAAACGTATCCTAAAACCTTTTCGTTTGAACCTGGCTTTTACTGCCAATAATACTATCAAAAACCTTTTAGAAAACCTTTTAGAAAACAAGACAAAGAATCTGCAGTAACACATAACCAAATTAACTGTCTAATTGTTATCAAAAATCAGTAGTGTAAAAGAATCTGAAGACAATAATATTGTGTTTTTACACGCTAGCTATGTATGCTTTCTTATGAACAATTACACAAAAAAATGTATCCAGAAATGTAAAAACGCACATTTAGTGGTAAAATGTACCTATCCTTTAATCTCTAATCTTTGAGATATTAATAAGTCATTTTTCAAAGATTATTCTTTTTCTTACATAACCATTTCGAAACTTCATGCCAATCCTTTAGTAAAAACAACCATAATTACTGGCGAGGAGAAAACTTTTGCTAGTACATCAAATAGACCTCTCGGGTCACCAGACCTAACTCCACTTGATTTCTTTTTGTGGGGTAATTTAGAGAACCAAATTTATCAGGAAAGGCACGATACTTTATTCTCTTAACTCATACTGGATTGGCGACAATGACAAAAAAACACGATTTGATTTGTAAAGCAGAATGTCGTAATTTACAGTCGTGTAGTTAGGGTAAGGCCAAATTGCACTGTAGTGGCAATTTGTTTGGTTGGAGATCATCTGAGAACACAGCAGTGCGCTCGCTTGAATAAGAAACCGCAGCGAAGTCGGAAATGAACGAATTAATAAATGATAAAGGCACAAAAAACGTAATACTATACTATTCAAATTCGTCAAGGGAACCCGGTGAGTTTATATTTCATCACTGTGGTTTCAAAATCTTGAACTTGCCCGAGAACAGTCTTATTATTTACGTTCTTTCTCTCTATCACGGAAGCCCTCTACCAATGAACTGGAAAATTCACTTGCGCTAATTTTAGCTATGATTATGCTACTACACTCAGATAAGTGAATGCTTGCATCTTGCAGAGTCATTCTTGCATTCATTGATAATTCAATAATGGAAGGTAAAGGTTTTTTTCAAGTATTGATAGAGTTGCGAATAAAACAATGTTTAATGTTGAAAAATTTAATGAGTTCTCAAAACATGTCAATCATACGGTAAAAAAATACTAATTCACGTGGCTTTTATCCATTTTTTGCAAGGGCAAACTAATATTTTGTGTTTACATTAGCAGTACAATATTTGTGCGGTCTGTGTTCTGCCACAATACTCGCGGAACACCATGGTTTGAATAATACTCGTAATTGAAGCAACAGGAAGACCGTCAAAAATAGCTCGGTAAGCAGGTTCTATATATAAATCTGCTTTACACCGCATCATAATGAAATCCGCTAATTAAGGTGTCAAAACTTTGAGCAGACATTTACCTTGAAATCCCGAAAATAGTAATTATCTCCGCGAATGAAGTTGATGGATAATATTTAACAGCCAAGCTTTATTTGCGAAAATTGCTTACCGCGGTAGTACAAATTAAACGGTGTAAGGTGCAATCGCGATTATGCATCTAAATGTAGTGTTCATAGAACTAATTATTGACGTAACATAGGTACAGTACACTCGATTTTCTTTGCATTTATCTCATAAAACTGTATTTTTAAAGTATTTTCAGGGATGATTCGGATTTTCGGAAATACCTCTTATTAAAAGTGCTTTCTTGGTGTGTTCTCTATTTTAAAATGCGCTAAAGTATATTTCGACGAAAAATAAAGCTAGATGATTGAGAACCTTCTAAGGATTGGTGGTAGTTATCTAATTTCTTCAAATTCAAAGTCACCCTGCGCATTATTGTTCATGAAAGTAATATTTTATAACAAAAGAAAATCATTCGATAATCTCGATCCACTTTGTCATGTCTTGAATCATAAACGATTTGTAAGCCTGTACCTGCCTAAAACAATTTATGATGCTTTTGATAGCTCAATTTATCCACGGTCTTAGTTCACACCTGATCATAGTCTCTTTTCGCTCGCGCTCTATTTTCAGCGTACAGATCTTCGAGTTCTTCCGCATACTGAAGTAGGCGCAAGACGTGCAAAAGTCGTGAAACAGAACACACGAATCTGTCGAAATTTCCGGGGCTGCAATTGTGTGGTGATAATGGATACGGAACGATGTTGCGAGGCACGAATCGCAATCTTTTTTTTTTATTTTGAACGCCTTCAAAGCGCGGCGCTTCCTTTTGAAAGATGTGGGTCGTCGGTACGTCAGATAGTATTAGAAGGGCCCTTCTTTGAGTATGCGTCTTAGAAATCGCATAAGAGTGATAAATGGTTAGGCTGCGATACGCTTATCAAGACTGGGAGAGAATGTATTACGATACAGGCAACTGTAAATAGAACGACGGAGCGTGTCTGTTCTGCCACTTCATTCAGATAAAATTATTCATTTTTCGCCTCATTTGCTTATCGAAATGTCGACACGTTTATTCAGAACCAGTTCCAGTCTGTTATGATCTAGGGTTTTTCCTAATAAGTATCGATAGCTAAATAAAACAAGAGTGTGGGGTTCTATTGTAATCAAACTATAATGAAAATACCCTAATCATAATGATTTAGAAAGCCTAAATACGTATTTCGGCCGCTAAGCTGGAAACTAGCTCCATCATACTGATAGTATCAGGGACATCCTCTAGCAATCCTGACAACTCATTTATTAAAAAATTAGGGTAGTGTTCCCCTGTGAGGCGATCATACCACACCAAACATTTCGACTACTACATGGGGATTTTTGCCAGACCATACGTGAGAGTTGTGCATATTATTAATGTCGTTGCTTCATCAGTAAAAAATTCACACGTCTAGCATAATCTTCCAGGTGTAGAAACTGTACTTTTATTGTATATGGTATGGGTATGATCCTTGCTGGTGAAGTGTGTGTATTACACGTCTTTGTGAAATGTCCAATTCTTCTGGTGCTGGTTGCATCTTCTTCCACTAGATCAAAAATATTTCGCACCTTTTCTACAGTTTGCAGATGTTATTTTAGCAATTCGAAAAGTATCAGTCTTGCAAACTCGAAACTTACGTGGGAAACGTCGTCGATATTCTTCTACAGCAGCTGTGGCATTGCCTTTACAGAAGCCATAAACAAAAACCATATTAGCACACTCTAAATTAGAATAAACTTTTGCCATTTTAAGAAAAAAAAATACCACTGACGTTGACAGTTACAGACAGACTTAGGCCTTAAATAAGCATTGTATAATATGTATAACTATGAAAACCAGAATTGTATCCAAAGGAAGATTAGATATTCATTAATTGAACACAAAATATCTAATAATCGGATAAGAACAATTAAGGTTTTTTCCATTATTTTGATGAGACCAGCAGCTCATCCTTCTCAAGTTTAATGTGTTTAATTTTGTCTATAAACAATCCTTAACCGAAAAATCTATTAAAATAATTGGTAAGCTACTGCCCGTTGGTCAACCATTTTGAAGGCAGGTAAATGGGTGAGTTAAGACACCTATCGATTCCTAAAATCTCAGGAAATTTTGAACATCGGTCTGTGTATCTCCTATCACTTATTCACGACCCACGTCACTCTGCGACTGTTGGGGCTTCTTTGAAAATATATGTCCCAGTAACAGAACTGTTAATGCAAAATTATTAAGGCCAATTTAGAACACGGCCAATTCTATTTTAAGAGGACTGATGCAATTACTGACCAGGGTAGGGAGAAACATTAAAGTCTTCCCACCTTCCCTAGTTGCTGCTCATTGCGTTGATGGTTCGTACGTGCAAGCATTTGCCAATAAACGGAAATATTCGCGACAGTGTGGGGATTACACCGTCCAAATTGAACCGCTTAAGCTGATGATCGTCGGTGGGAAAACGAATAGAACAAGTCCGCCAAGATTCGCGAATCGAAGAGCACACGGTGATACTTCTTGGAATTCGTATAAGTTCATCTGTAGCACGAATTGAAACATTTAATTACGAAGTAGAATTGAGTTTTAGTTCCTCCAACTTAATTAGAGACAAAGTAAAACAAGAAGTTTGCATTTACGCAATGGGGGATGTCGGTGGAATAAAAACTTCGAAAAGCAGCAAGAACTTCTAATATTTGTATACGTAAAAAACTGTTCATATGTTCTATAATCAGTGAACAAAACAAAAGCTTATGATGATTAATCAAATGTCTGATAGTATGCCATGAAGATGCAAGAAGATTTTAGAGAAAAGATGTTTAAACAAATGAATGGTATTTTTACATAACTCGTAGATTTACATGTGTACAAAAACGTCAACGTACCCTAGACAAACAAGATTGAATCAAATAATAGAAAAAAGCAGAACAATTATGTTGAAGAATATTTAGATATATCCAATGAGGTATTTTATTTACGTGTTATCACAAAAGCGACTGACAAACTGCAAAACAAACACATTTAGTTCGGAAATAGCTTGACAATTCCAGAACTCCAGAACGATCACTGGAATGCACTGACATTAATGCGATCTTAAGTCGCACCATTCAAATCTAGGCTGCACAAGCAAACCGCATAACTGCCTTGTTCTAGAACACAAAAGCCGGTGATTAAAACTATAATTAACACACCGCCAGAGAATGTTAATTATTTCCGAGATATACAAAAGAATATGGAACGAGCTGGTCTGTTCGCGTTTACTTTAAATACGCGGACGTGGAAAAACGATCGCTGCGGATTGTTCCATAATTCATAATGAAGGCCTACAATGTCTGGTATAGAAACACACTGCGTTTTTTAAGTTGTGGGATATCAAGAATTAAATTTGAATACAAATATTTTTTGTTCTAAGTTACTTCATAAATTTTTTAAGAAAGTGATGCAAAGAAGAGCTTTCCAACTTATTTATTCTGACATTTTGATCAGGTTTTTGGTCTAGAAATCATTTCTGTTTAGTACACATTTAGAGTATCGCCACGTATCCAGAAATGGTAATAATATTAATAATAATACGTAAATTAATACCTAGAAATACCGTTTACTTTTACATACCTTTTTTTTGCACTGACTATTCGGTATCATTATACACCAAGTGATTAGTATAAATAAAAGTTATATTACTAGTCATACAAAGTCTCAAGCTGAACAGGATGTTAAAAGTTTGTTGAAACCATAGTTTGAGAAATTTGGTTTTTTATTTTTCTATTATGCAGATTTTTACTTTAAACAGAATGACTGTATAATATCAAATGAGTTCTAAGAATATTAGCAACATATATATATGACATTTTTGAATATAGAATATAATTAATCAAAGATGGTATATGGCCTAAGATGAACCATTTTGGTTTGCATAACAAAACACTAAATAATATTTAATAATTCGTGTAAAGTTTTTTAGAACAGCTGAAATTTGTTATCGTTTTTGTTTGGAACAAAAATGTTCTTCTAGATTAGTTTGCTGATTTTACAGAAGCTTTAATCATTTTGTGTGGAACTTACAGCTTATTCAATTGTGCAACATCTAACTTTGATAGCGTCAGTTAGAATACGTCGAATTCAAGGCAGTATAATGCCTTGAGACCGTAAATAACAACTTAAAACTGAAACAACAAATCAAGCACAGGTCAGTAGGTTTAGTGGTCTTCTAGTGTTAATAATTTCACAATCATGTTCACAATAACAATTGAAAACAGAAGTTATCGTTCTTTTATTGTAGCCCTGATATCAATGACATGATATTATTATATGTATTCATCATTTACATCATGTAAACCTACCTGAAACGCTCTGAAGTCTGTTATATCCATCGAAGCTCTAAGGGCTTCTAATTTCTGAGCAGTTGACCCTAGTTCTTTATATGCAGCTAAACTATAATTACATTTTTCAATTCATCGCTCAAATACCTTCGACAAGGTTTACATCCTTAACTACCCGCAAAGGTATGCCATAAAAACTAAAATGCAATAACAACAATAAAATCAGTCAGGTAGTAACTTTTATGCGTTGTAATTATCCCTCGCAAGCTTTAACTGCCCGTAAGAGCTTGACCTTACTCAATGCAATATCCCTCTTATTAGAGTTTTTGCTTTTTTTCTAATTTAAATACCACGTTGGCTTTGGATAGAGTACGGCAGCATGTGACCTTACCAGAGGACCTTACGATGTCGTATAGTAAATTACAAGGTTCTGGGGGACACCTTGACCTTGTGCCAATTTATTAAGTGCAGTAAGTGGTGTCACATACACACGTGTCGTGTGAACACATTTTTGGTTGAAGAAATAAAAACGACTTCTGCATTTTTATAGTTTCTCTTTTAACGTTTTTTTTTATACATCATCTTCCAAATTTATACAAAAGAATTACAAAGACAGCTGTAGATAGTAAATTTATCAATAAGAAATGAACTTTAAGTACTTTACTTATTTCTTCAAATTTGGCTCGGCCATCGACATTTTTGTCCTTATCTTAAAAAAATAAGTATAGTACTTTATAGGTAAATAAAACGCTATTCACGGTTAGATAATGAGCTTTCCTCTTTTTCCAACTGACTTGAATTCTGGACTTTGAAGCTGAAAATTGCGTATTCGAAACGCATAACGTACTAACAAATCCTTTCAGGATATGTTGTCTATCTGGTTCTGAAAAAAAATATTGAGACTAAGACTTCTATAGCCTGATGTAAAAACTTCATTTTTTAAAAGAATGTTGCTGATGAACTCATGAAATTATTCTTGTTTTGAGGTCATGTGAATGTACCAAATAAAATTTAATTTTTTTTCATAAAACCTCTAACTATACAAGTATAATTTAAGAAAGTTTCTCATGCAAAATTCTGTTTCTTTGTTCCAATGTCCCTCAAGAACCGGTAAAGTTTTGCCTTTTCCGGATATTGTACCCCACAAAGATCGTTTCTTAATCTGTCGCACAATAATTCTCTCACAAATGAAACCTAATTAGTGAAACGACTTTCTGTTCAACAGATCGTCATGGTGGAGCCCACCATAGTGTCTTTATTACTTAAAGCCGAATTGATTTTAAAGTGGTCATTGTTTTTGTCGCTGCAGTGAACGACATTAATCACCGATCAAGGCCGACCAGTTCTGTTTTGAATACATTCAATATGCCGGCGATAATTGAATTAGAACGGTGAAAAAGTTTGGGGTCGTCTTTCCTTCCGTTTCTTGCGTTTGTGAACGGCTATTTGTAGACCGTTGCAGTTTTTTGGAACACTTTATAGTCTTAGATTTTATTTCTTGTCTGATATTGGAGCATAGGCTTCCCTACGAAACGAAAATATGACAATATGAGGCATTAATGGCATTAAGAACATTTTTGGACACTACTCTGTCTAGAGTTGTTATAGATAATGGTCAAATAAAATATGTGGAATATTTTTAAATGCTTATAATAACAGGTTACCAAGTTAAAAAAAATTTATGAACGCTGCTTCTTGAAAGTAACTTCTCCGCAAGCATAAAAAAAATATGAATAAAACACAAAATACTTAGTGTATCAACAATCTTGTTGACCAGAGAATTTCTCTCTTTAGGCGTATTTATTTCTTATGAACTGGCTTTTATTGCCGAAGCGTCACATTCATTAAACGAACGCTGCTGTTGCATGATCTGTCGAATTAAGCCGTTGCTCCGTCTTATATTGGTAAATT
The DNA here is from genome assembly GCA_025024175.1 of Rhyzopertha dominica. Taxonomy (NCBI): domain Eukaryota; kingdom Metazoa; phylum Arthropoda; class Insecta; order Coleoptera; family Bostrichidae; genus Rhyzopertha; species Rhyzopertha dominica. The sequence continues at coordinate 63,184,823 of QCXZ01000064.1, forward strand.
GCAGCCGCTGGAAATTCAGCAAACGTGTTAATTATCCCGCGATTGTTATATATACGAACGCCGGAAACTGCTTTGCACGAGCACATTTTTTAATAAGCATCATCCCACACAATGGTCATTGTCACATATTTGTTGTAACATATTCACAGTCAAGGCTACTGTCTTCATAACGGTTCATTGTTCTAACGACTCGGCAGGACTGGTTAGTGAACTATTTATATGAAACAAAGCACTTTTCTTGTTTTGTTTTAAAAATGTAGTGTTACAGCTAGTTTACAAAAAACAGTAAAGGACTGTATTTTAAGGTCCATCAATTTTTTTTATAACGAGAAATCTTGTAGTAAATCTATTTTTTAGTTCTTCGTCTATTAAACCTTGTAAAGAATTCCGTTGGACATAACTATATAKATATTGTTGGTAGATTTTAAGGAAGCGTTCGATCATGTCAGAAGGAAGTATAGAACATATTGGTACAAATAGGTGTAAAAGGAAAATTACCAGTAATGATACAAATAAAAATAAGAATCAAAACATCACTGTCGTTGATTGTAAGAGATCGGGAAATCTTGAACATACAGCAACTCCTTAATTCAGCTATAATATTAATTAACTTTTGTAGCATGTTGTGTACTGGGGTACTGAAAATATTTAATATGTATTCAAAATTACCCCCTTTAATACAGTGTAATATATATCTGTAATATCWGCTAGACAATTTAMKATACGTATACGTGTATCATATTTACAAAGCCCGTTTATAAGATGTCATAGTTTTGTTTGTCAACAAGACATCTTCCAGGCCAACATATTTTACCCTCCCCCTAATGTGGCCTTATGCCTTAATATTTCTATCAAAAATTTTGTTACTGTACTTACTGTGTTTCTTTTGTTGCAGGTAAGTGGTGACGTCGATGACTTAGTGCTCAGCAACTATGTAATATGACGTTTGTAAGTATATTATTATTTACTATAAAAAAAATGGCAGTGAGAAATTGATAATCTTTAAGAAATAAGTCTAAATATTGCAAGTTATACTAAATATTATGTAAATGACGGAAGACTTGGCAGTGTTTTTATCAATGTTGAAAAACTACTGGGATAAAAAGAGCAAATAAAGCATGTTCATAAATTCAAGAAGTAAGACTTCCCTAAAGCCATAAATGTATCTAAATTAATATTAATATGATCATTGCCAATAATTGTGATACGTTTTATTTACCAAAAAATATATTCATGCTGACCATGTGCCCTCCTTATATCTCAATATGTCGAAGGCGGGTCATTTTTAATGTTTTGCGAAAACAAACGTAATAGAAGGTTTTATCATTCTCCCTGTATTTTGTGTTATTAGAGAAAATGTTCGGTCCTGAATAGTTTGTTTGTTTTCGTAAAACATCGAGGTTCATTACTATTTGATTTCGTCAAAAGCTGCCTCCAACTCTTTATTGAAAATTGTTCGTTTCATATTTTAATACAGAAAATCTATTATTATGAATGCAAAGTAAAAAAATGTGTAAATACTTAAAATCATGTTACAGCAACTATAATTGGGACGTGAATTGCGTTATAGAATTGGCTATCATCTTTTGTGTTTCAAGTTTTCTAAACTTTTTAAACTGCTGTTTTATCACGACCATTCTTTTGTCCACAAATATTTTTGGAAATACCGTTCATGATTTCCTGAAATAAGTACGTTTTAGTCACAAAAATCTGGACGGTAGGAGCATTTTTGATCTCGTATAGAAATTACAAATAACTGGATCTGTATTAAATAAAACAGAGCAGTTGCGATAGACTTTCTTATTCATCTGTAGGGAAAATTACAAAGTTGTCGAATTCCCTGTATATAAGATAAAAGCTTTCCAAAAACTTTGCGAAAACGTCCCACAAAAAAATACGACGAAAACGATTATAGTAAACCTAATTGTGATTGATATTATTAGCGTGGAGCCAGTTAACAACGCACTAACATTTGATAGTGATATGACTGGATTAATCAAAAATTGAGTTAACCGCATCACCATAGAATATTGGTCAAATTGTATAAGAGAGATTTTTGGGTATAAATATTTCCCTCAAATATCTTGACAGCGAGTATACTTATCATTTTTTCTTCTTGGGCACAATCTGGAAGCCCATTATGGCAAAATATATTCACATCAAGTCGCTCGCATCCTACCAGCATTACTAACGGGATATTTATCACGGAAGTGCAGTAAATAGCGGAATTGCCACACAAACTGTCATAAATATGCGAGTGCTCCACTCTGGAGGCAAAAATTCGTCTATTTGAAATGTAACGATGTGAATTTCGATATTCTATCGACGACCTGTTGTTGTGTGGTTTAAATGCCAACGTTGCCGGGTCCAATTTGCTTTGCACAATATTTGTCGCAGACAAACCAATTTGCAATACCCCACTAAATTGGTTATTAGCGGTGCGGCGCGTGTTTTGTGCTCCCTCAATAACATCCCGCACGTCCGGTTCATTAAATTACATATAAATTTTAATTATGGACCATCAAATTGGATGTCATTATATTTGTGCATTATAAAGCTCCATTGATCACGATTAACGTTTTGATATTCGTTATAATCGTAATGGCAGAGGATTCTGATAAATTCTTGCAACCTTATTCGAATTATATGAACGTTTGGTAGTTTTTAAACTATGCTTAATGTCTCATATTGTATTTGTCATTAGTAATAATTGCCATATACCTACGTAAAATGAAATTTCTATTAAACGATTGAAAGGGGGGGACTAGCGTTGCTATGCACAGGCGATCTATAAGAGGTTCAATACATCTAGATTAATTTATTGGAGTGTTTACGGCTCAAGTGACCCGACAGTTATGTGTAACTTAATACCACCCATAATCGTGCAGTGCCATGTAGTACAGTTCTCTTTATTTACAAAACTTTATTTACGAAAAGTGTATTTAAATCGATCTTTTCCCAGCAACGCTAATGCTAATTTTGTTCTTGCAATCTATAATAACGGGCTGCCTGCGTATCCAAAACTTGTTGCTATCCCTTCAGTACTAATATAATGTCGTTAAATATGCTATTTTTGACAAGATGTTTCAGCAGGCTGAATGCTGTTGCAGGGATTTTATCCTTCCAAGTAAAAAAATAGGACTTCACAAAATTCTCCTTTCCACTGGAGGAACAGAACGAAATCTGGACTGACACTGTTTTATGCGATCGAGCGTCATCGTGCAAGAGGATTGCGCCGCTCTCTTTCATATCTCGTCTACTCTTTCGGAATAATGCATTTAAATTTTCTACAATGGTATTTGTCTATTGCTTGTTTGTCCATGCGGTCTTTTTCCATTATTGTAGTTGAAATATTTGAAATAATCTTATCAAGTATTATTTATCCTAATATAGAGCGCTATTTGGTGCCAGAGCAACATGAATTTGTTGCTTTGTTCAACGACTTCTAATCTTTGTGAATTTACCCGTTTGGTTTCTAAATCTCTTGATGCAGGTGGATGTTGAGTGTACAGATTTAAGGGAGGCGTTTGACTGTGTTAATTACTGCTTTTTTTGTATAAACTTTTGGTTTTTATGTAGGCAGGAAAAATCTTAAAACAAGAGTCTTGCTCAGACTGCTTGTTTCTTCAGCAGGACATTGTAGTAGAATGACTTCTCCTTGTTGTTACTGAGAGTAAGTTGTCTTTTGAACATTTCACTGCTTTATTGTTCGAAATACTTCTGATTTTAGAAACATTCCTGCAATACAGTTATTTTTTTATGATTTAACCAGATCAAAGCGGGAGTTTTGTAGTGTCCTAGACATTGTGATCGATTTTGCTGATGGATATGGCAAATAAAGACCGCCTTGGCTCTGTTGTATTTCTCCAGAAAATAATTAGCAATAGTTAATAGTAAACCATTTGTCTCTTCTCATTATGATGTAGCGTCTACTCAGCATAAAATCAACTTAAATTATGTAGCTTTATACATTCTAACAGCAAGTTGGATATTTTTCATTCTTCTCAAAAAAAAACTCTGCAGAAAGAACTGATTGATTTGTTCACACACCACATTGAATCATATCTCTTTTTGTTCATTAATAACTAGATAAGTTGCTATGTAGTGCCATGTATTAATTAATAATATTTTTATTAGTGTCATGCAATTTTACCACGAAATATCAATAKAACGAACCACGAAGCCAGTGATACGTCGTCGTACAAGTCGATGATATCAATTGTCCGTGTCAATTATTTTTGTGTCTTGATACTCCTTTTTTTACCCTTGTTGTGGGTGCGAGTGGGGTTGTTTTACGCATGAGTAGCTGTACTAACTTAAGATCGAATCTCAACAAAAGTGCCTGACTGTCTACCCAAAAAGTTCGATTCTTTGAACAAAGTATTTTCCTCTGCCGCTCTTTATCCACATCACCAGCTGTTGCCACCTCATCTCTGCACCTTCATCTTTGAAATCCCCCGAATTCTTCCGTGTTACCGTGAATCAGTCAGGGCTTAATGGGGACGCCGAACGAGATGGGGTCTCGTATCGAACCGAGCCTCGCCTCTTCTAAAATCCAGGTGGCATCGTCAGATGCCGGATGGAAAAATAGAAGGCACACGAAATTGTTTTATCCCTCGCAATCCCGAGAGCAAAGGCTCGATCTAGGATTCACGACCCCCCCATAAAGTTTTCATGCCGAAGATGTGGCCCGGCTAACATGGATTGCGTTTATTATTTCATAGTGTTTTTCTGCACACAGGATGTGCGATGACGCAAGTGGTATTAAGATATGGGAAGAAATAATAAGAATCTTTATCTATAACGAAAATAAATAAAAATAAAACAGATACTTATCTGTTAGTTCCCTAATTAAACAATAGTGCGCTATGAGAATAAAACAGTAAGTTTTCTCTTCATTGTAATAATAATACAATAATTAACAGATCAATCGACTTACCTAAAAAAAAGTCATACAAATTATGTTAGTATTGTAATTCAGATGAATTACAAATAAACCACACATAGATCTTTAAAGGAAAAACAAAATAGGTACCATGAGTTGATAGAATATCATAAAATAGTGCTGAAATAATACATATAATCTATACTGTAATGATCCATAGAAGGGGTCTACGCAAAAGCCGCGTGCGTTAAAATTAGTAAATAAACTTTGATTACCTAGAACAAGCACAATGTGGCCACAAACAATGAATTTAGCTAAAAAAAATACCTAATATAAATACGGAAACGTGATCGTCAATTTACCCAAAGCAGGACCGTATTAGTTGTGTGACAAGAATGATGGACCAGTATAGAKCCCAAAAAGTTCTTTATTACTCGCGTAAATATMATGAGAGGGCAACACGAATATGAGGCAAAATAAAAKACACACATCCACCCATAATATTTATTAACACACGAACGATGAAAATGAAATAAGTCAGCAGTTGTGAGGCATTAACATAGGAAATAACATTCGAGAAATTAAACACTAAGAAATTAATTAAGCTGCATTTTTATAACACCTTTCGCTTATCATTTGCCAACGTGTGGTAGGAACCTGCATCAGGATTAATGGCCCCATAGTACATTTAAAGTAGTCGGAACACAAAGTTGCAGGGGGAAATATTAGCGATAGACTCGTACATCAACTCATGAACTCACATCCAAAATTCATGCAACACTATCCGAAAAATCCAGCTTAATACAACATTACTCAAATTACGTCAAAAAAATATACCCTTTTACAGTTATTGATACCCGGATCTCACAATAGCTGGCTTAGTACAATAAGAAAAACAAAATTAAGAAGATATGAACAGAATAAACACGAAATACCATTAAGACAAACAACAGTCACACCTTAATAAAGAAAGGGTAGTTTACCATACCTGCGACTTTGAATCCTTATTCACAAAGCACAAAAAAACTGTTGTACACAATCTTCTTGTGTTCCTATTTCCTTAATGTCCCTAAAAATCACCCCTCCACATAGTTTATTTGTTGATGCCCACCAAACCGCCAACATATTGCAAAACAGCAACACAAGCCGTTAATTTTTTCGTTCCCACAAACCGAACACTCCCGAGTACCAGAAAAATCACTTTAGCCTACTTCCATATATCATTTTAATGTCTAGCCTGCGTTCCTTTAGTCCTAATACTTAAAACAACAACTAACAAAATAATCTGTCCACGCGGTTCACGAAAACCATGTCACCCTCGGTTCGATATGACTAGCCACCAGCTTGGGGGTTAAAAGTTGGCACTGATATACGACCCCACGCATCGCGCGGCTCCAACCTACACTTGAAGACCACACAAGTTATTGTTTCTGGAAACCCACTAAATGCAATCTGCAAATTCGCAATACTTCACACACGAACTACTTCAATATATACTCTGTTCTGGCTGAGAGTGTACTTGACCAAATATTCTTATTGCTGTAACCATTTCTCATTAGCGCTGATTTAAGATGATCTATTCTTTTTGCAAAAAACTTTCGTCTGCGATTCTTTGTGCTCTAACAACTATTCTTTTGAGTGGGAGGGTGATCTGACTTTGTGTGTTGGTTTCCTTTTAACCTTGTGTCCCAACTGTCCAGTGACTGCGACCTGAAGACACAGTCGACATCCCCAACTCGAAATTGTTATTAATAACTCTGAAACTTTCATCGAAAGCGGCTTCCGCAGCATCAAACCCTTTGAATCTCCCACATTTTTAAAACAAGCGCTAGCCAAAAAAATCTAATAGCTTTTGCCCAAATATCCCACACGTGCTGTGAATTTAGAAAACAGAATTAATTTTAAACTGGAATGCATGTGGAATGTAGATGCAGCTAGACGATAAAATGCACGTAACAATTCGACCCGTGATGTGATCCTTGAATTCCATTCAGCAGCATCTGTATCACATGTGTGCGATAAACAAACATAAATCAGAGCAGGTTAATCGATTTTCTTTTTAAAAATAATCTCGGCGTCGTGTAGTTTGTTTATAACTGTTTAATTTAATTCGGCTGGCGTCACGGACGTGTTTAAGAGGAGCGTGGAAACTTAGCGTGGCTCACAATATTCCTGATGTAAGTGCTACTTAAAGTACAAATTTTATTTAGAATCTGCTTATATTTTAACTAAACAGGAACAAGATCATGTATTTCTTGGTAAATGCAATTCGTTTGGAAGTATCTTTATTCAAAGAATACGTTTCAAGACTATGTAATTTATTGTAGTATGGGTTATAGATTCATTCGAGAAACAAGGCTTGAAGTTGCTTTGCAAAGACAGCATAATAATGTTTCTCCTCCTGGTAACACAGTAATTTACTACCTATCCAAAGCTCTAACATCCACTAAGAAAAAGTTTCTAACAATAACCTATCCTGTTCGTAATTTGCCTATTCATTAGAATTAACAGATGAAAGACTGTGATYTTTTATTGTGCATTTGTACACACACTGCAAGTGATAGCTTTTCCAATCTAGTTTTTCTCCTCCATCCAATATCTCAAATTTGTAATCCGCTTGTTTGGGGTGGTATTACTGGACATTACAGGGTCCAAATTGATCCGTGCCTTCTGTACTAACCTGCCCTACTCTCGGAGGAGCCCTCAATCGATGCCATGACATGGCCCGCCGTTGGCACTGTCCCAAAAGGTTTATCGCATGAATGTAAATTGCATACTACACCTGCGGTCACTCCAGCTTGGCTTAAGAGGATCCATTTATTTTCAAAGCTCGCCTCGATGGCTATCGAATCTAGTTCGGATATGTCTGTATCAAATTACGAATCGAACTGCTCAAAAAACTACATTTTTCTATAATGCTATTCCACATCTTAACATTCATCGCTGTAGTCTTCTTCATTTAAGATTTTTCTCGAGCAACATCTTTTACAAGTTTTTTCGGGTTGATTGGTCAATCACCTTTTTTGATTATCTCCTGAAACTTATGCGTTTTAGATGCCCATACCACGTTAAACACTCGGCTTCTATAGTATCGAGCATAGTATTCAGAAAGGTATTTCTTCTCTTATTAGCTTGTTTCTTCACCTGTCTCCCCTCTCCAATAGTTCATTTCTGTTGATAATAGCTCCTTCTTGATTACAGATTCTGCAGTCTGTGTTTCAGCTATTCATGTTGCTCGTTATCTGCTTTCTCCATAGTATCAAATTAAGTTGCAATATGACAGTTAATTCTTGTTCATTATTCAGTTTATTTGGATTGACTGTGAGGTATTCGAGCTTTTATTTTCTCAGCATATGTGGGATATCGTCATGATCTTGTGCTAAAATGCATTGGTCGTTAGCAAAATGTATAGAAAAGAGTTTGCTGCTGTCGATATTACACCAGGTCCTTAGTGCTGCATTCAAATATATTTGAACAATGTGGGACACTATCAAGAATCTTTTAGAAAATCCGAAGGGTAAAGTAGATGAGAATTCAGGTTTGGGAGTGTACTATAGATATGCACGAACTTCTTGATAAAAGATAACTATAAAATGGCCTTCCAAATGTCACCTAACTCATAATTTCCACAAATCCTATTAAAATTGTTAGTATTCCATGAAATTTCTATAGCTTCTTTTATTAGACGTTTATAATAATATTCTTCTCTATGTAAAATCTTTGTTTATCAAAGTCAGTCATGTGTTCAGTCAAATATGAGTGTTCAGCTACGGAGTCTAGCAGCACGTACGAGTTCTACCAAATGCGTACCTATTTTTTTTATTTTAGTTTGACTTTTTTAACACTTTCCTCAAGAATAAGAAATTTTGTAAACACCTACACTTTCTAAATGGATTTTATCTTTAGCAGAACTTAAAATTTTATCTAAATTCTTATACATTCTATCAACAACTAAAATATACAGCTATCTAAGTATCGTCTTTAATTTTTCCGAAAAGCCTTGTACATAAGGCAAACTCAACTGTAATTTACTTTGTCCTGGCTGGGAATTTACTCGATTTGTACGAGCACTTTTATTAAAAATTAACCAAATATTCTTATTGCTATAACCGTTTCTCACTAACGCTGATTAAGATGATGTATTTCCCTTTCTAAAAGAAAAGATGTGGTATGTAAATATCCGTCTGTGTGTTGTTTTTCTGTAAACCTCGTGTACCAACTGTCCAGTGTTTATTTCTTTCTAATTCCATAGTAATTTTTATGTCAGGATTTCGACTGTTCAAATGATTTAGAAACCTACCTAAACTCTACAGTGGGGCCCAATAACAAGAGTATCATCAGGACCACGCTTACAATATAGATGCTTTCATAATGGCGTAAAATATAATTTTGGTTAAAATTATCAGGAGATGAAAAATTTTTACTCCGAATTTTGTGCCAAAACTTATGGGACATACGTTATCAGCTTCTGAAATACTGAAACCTGAACGTCCATAAAGTCTGAAAAATTTGTTAGCCTAGAACAAGAACTGTCAATCGTATTTATTATAGAACTTAACGGGATGGATTTTGGACAAACCATACAATTTGGGTACATTGCAATCACAGTTAAAAAAAGACTACTTCTCATTCGATATATTTGAAGTTTTGATAATTTTGGATTAATAATCCTTTAACTTCAGTCTCATAATCAGTTTTATGTAAAATTACTGTGGCCGAACCTTTATTTGCTCTAGCAATTATAATGAACTTATCTGTTTTCAAATCCTGAAGATCCTTCATTTAGATTTAGGTCCTATTTCGAGATTCGTATTGTTTGAATTAATGAGATAAAGGTTTTTCATTATAGTTTAATTAGAATTAAAAACCACATTCAGCTCTTATTTATTTACATTGCGCTATGCTTACGACTTCCCAAAAATATTGTTTACTAGCTCATTATAGGAAATACCCCCGCTAATTCCCTATCTAAAGCAGTAAGTAGGCTTATAAACTCTTTATGTACACACTGTTGCTTACAGATACCGCTGTACAAGGCGTTTTACGGCACAATTTCAAGACCCATTAAGCAAATACTGCCTGTTTCACCGGCTGTTACGTTTACACAGTCAAAGCTGTAAACTTTTCAGCGTTGCTCTTTCATGACCGGCGCTACGATCTCCCGACACGAGATCGGCATATTAAAATAATAACGTTCCGTGGACACGCATTGGCATCACTTTTTCATTTGAAAACGTTCGATCTCCTCCAAGAAAGCAATTTGCGACACAAAAAGCACCCCGTACAAAGAACGCTTCGAAAGAAACCGCACAATGCCAATCGATGAATTCGACTGGGGTGTTAAAAATAAAACAGTTCGATAATAAAGTACACCCTCCGTGACCTTAAAGCGGCCAGGCCGGGAAAGATGAAGCTATTAATTAATATATTTCGTAGACAGTCGAGGCTCAAACGGCCGGGCCACCCTTCCCTTGGCGCAAATTGAAAATAATACGCGCCACATAGAATTCAGATTGATGAAGATTGATAGGGCGTTTGAGTTCCTGAAAAAATTCGAGGGCGAACGTCGAAGCCAATTTTCTTGTTTTAACAGTGAACCTACTCTTTTGATGACCTACTGCTGTTGAAGGAGTAATGATTTTACCTCCGCAAACTACAAACAAAAACTATTGGTTGTACCGTTTTGAAAATCTATGTTAATAGTTCGAGATCTCGCTGCAAATTTCTGTGAATATAATGTTCAAGAAAGAATGTTTTTGAGTGCCATAACATTATTGATTGGCCACAGTTGTAGCCAATTGCCTGTGTCATTTCAATCCGAAATTCCAAAATCAATGCAAAAACAGCAGTCTTGTAGTCTCTGATGTCAATTTGGTTTTTTTGCTAGCCGGTGGTTCATCTAAAATTAAATTAAATTAATTAAATAATCATTTAATGAATATAACCAGATAAATTGGAAAAATACATAACACAGACAGACAACAATGACAAAAATATATTTTCTAATCCATTTACTTCACATCACAGATATAAAAACAAACTGGTTGGTCAAATTTATCAAGTTAGAACGTCTACAGTGCGGCTGGATTATTCAAAAGCAGCCAACCTTATTTTTAAATTTCTTCTGGAAGCAAACACGTGTAAATGTTGCTCAAGTTTTGTATAACTGATTTTTCATTTATTGCGTTGATATTTTGATTTATGTAAACCATTTCAAGTATTAATTGCTTGTTTGTATTTCTTTCTTTATCCAAAATTTTGACATTATTCCAGTTAATATGATGTCCATTGTTGTTCTGTTCTGTAGTGAATTTTATATACTGATCATAGGCGTTGAACACAGTTTCTATTCATAAGAAAGTTTGTTGATGGTTTAATAATGCTGGTATCAACAAAGGCACTAGAACAAATTTAGCATTTTTGTACTTATCTCTTTTTCCCTCTTATATATCTTTCTATTTATATCACACACATTTCCGTCCTATTGCATGCGACCTATTGAGTTCTATTGGACGGATTCATAGACACAGTTTTCACGATTATGTTAGCGTGAGCGCCTACAGGGTTTTCTAAAAGCCAGCGCTCCTGGACACTCGTTATCTCTAGTTAACTGATCAGGGACCCTTCAACATAAATGTGTTTAAATCTAAATATAAAAAATGTCAGAAGTATCAACTACAATAGAATGTAAATTGATTGCGAAGCAAATACAATACAAGGGAAAATTGCATTCCTTTCACGAAATAACCGAGTCTTTCTTCCGTTTCCTCCTTTGTTTTTCACGAGCTAGTTGATTCGCTTATATATCATGGTAATCTATTACCTCCATCTCTAAATCACCGTAATTTCAACTTCCAATCGATTATGCTGCAGCGATAATCATCCATCTTCTTGGCACAATTATTCGCTTGTCCTTCGACTGGTTTTTCCTCGTGTAGTATTTAATCCTGCCCAAATCATTGGGTGTATTTCAGAATTTCGTCTGAAGTAAGATATCAGTTTAAAACGGTTACTTAGATTTATGCATCTCGTGTACAAAAAGAGCTGTAGGTCCAGTTATTGACCTTCTGGAGGAAGTAATCATGCTTAAAGCTTTTGTAACAAATTGTTAATGTGATTAGTATACAACAAAAGCGTTAGCAATTTTTATAATGACTTTAAACATGGTTTTTAGTACTTCCATTCCATTGTTAAAGGACGATAACTGGACCATCTAGTGTATCTCCGAAAACATATCTAGACAGCTTTTTATTGTTATTGCTTATTCTGTAATGTCTACTTATGCTACTTTAAACATTGTCAGTGCTTATAATTTACATGTTCCAATGAACAGGGTAAAATTATTATAACACATCCCATTATTTTGATAGATTGGTTACTTAATTTCAATATGCCTAAAGACGGCGTCATTCTGAACACTACGCTACTTTTTTACTTTAATCAAAGCAAATTTTATGATCCGCATTTTTGTTTAAGCAAGTTTTTTTCCTTTCTATCGCAGTTCATAACTTGCTAACCCAGAAATAAAACACAGTTCATTTGCGGGTTATAAAGCGCCCCAAATATTTCCTCAAACTGCTGGGCACATTAAGCTAATTAAGGTTTATACAAGAGGCCGAAGGGAAACACCAGCTTCCCCGGGAGTCAACAAATTTATTTCGCTGGTAAAAAATCGGTGCCTTAAATTCCTGTGGCACATAATTGCCTGCAATAGAAGGCGTTCTCGCTCTTCCACCGCACGTCGTTATCCCTCTTTGGATGAGAGCTCTTTTAACAATTTTTATTCATGCTGGTTTGAAATAAACCAGAGGAGACGCAGCGGAGTGGTGTGAATAATTATGTTTCCTTGCATAAGGAGACCAAAGTGAGCCATTCATTTTGTGAATGGAGCGTTTGCTTAGTGAGAGCTTTCCACCACAATTCTTAAAGAATGGTGTATTAGTAGTGCGAGAACTGGGCATAACTGTATAAGTGGATGAAACTATTTTGACCTCCTTTGGGACAAGCATTCATTTTTGGCTCTCTACTATCGGAATGGTTGCTGTCATTTTGTTTTTATCGCTTTTTTCGAAATTATTAAACTCTTCACTACATGAAAACTAATTCATAATTATCGTGAAATATCACAGTTAAACCATTGGAACACGTCATCCAATTTGTTATAACATTATGTATGAATTCTGTGCTTTAGTGTTTTTGTCTTTTTCACCTATTGAACTAACTTGATCCAGATCTAAACCATATTAAGATTTATATGCCGTAGAATGTTCAATGCTTTCATTTTCTCGAAGTGCCACTGAAAAAGGACCACCTCGAAAATACCAGTCTTTGTTAAGCATTTCACATTTCGTTGTAACATTACACGCCCGACTGCCTCTACGGATTCCAGCAAATCCAACAATGAGATCGCCTCTGTAAATCCATTGAGAAACACAATAAAGTCGCACTGCGCGTGCAGAAGCAGCTTCTCACGGCTAATTACTATAGTGGTGCCGCAACAGAACGTACGAGCGAACGATGTCGTAACTCCGAGAGCGAACAAGGTGAAGGTGGAGCAGAAAGATGGATTTCATTTGTTAATGAACACCCTGATCAGTTATTAGCGTCTGCTGCAATCGTAACTTTGCTCCATGAGACGTAATAGCAGTTTGCAGTGCAGCGCAAAAAATCATTGCCAAAGTTATGCCTGCAGTCAAATGACTTTTGTTACGCTTCAGAGATATCTGTTATTATGACATGGGAATCTATAAATTGAGTGGATTGCGCGTTGGAAGGTGTAGCTAATCAATTATTGCATGTGTCATTGTGGCGGATGAGTTTTTTGCTACCAAACCAGGTAGCTAAGAGACTTTCAGGAACAGGGTCTCTAAGAAGAGTTATCAATTTGTTTAGAACACCAAAAATTGTAGAGCACACCATAAGTCGTCATCAGACACTTTAAATATCTCTACTATTCGCCAAAATGGAATCGTAGTTATGTTCTAAACATGATGAACTTCTACAGTAACTTGAAGTTTTAACGCTTACTACCTGGATATTTTGCATTTTGACCAGCTGAGTATATCCTAATACAATCCAAAATAATAGACTTTCAAACTTTTCATTAATGGATGCACATAGTTCCTGTCAGTTTTGTTACCTTACACGTCGGCTCGCCTATTTACGATATTAACGTAAAGGTGAACTGGATCGTTATCGGATACTCATAGTTTGTATACGAAGCTCAAGTATTCCATTTTCTCGCATTCAACGCACTAACGACACTTTAATCATAGTGTAATAAAGTGGTATTCGCAGCGCACATACGCTTGAACACTATATAGCATCATCTTTATATTGATCAATGTTTGGTGATGGATTGTAACCCGTATATTGTACTTGATTATATGACGATGTCGGTATTTCACAAATTCATCGAGTTCCGTAACTATCCAAACTACTAATACAACGGTTTGATGTAGGTATAATTGCACACGACACAGTTTCGAAACATAATCAGATTAATGACTTCAGCATGAATTAGATGCTCACACATTTTATACATACATACGAGTACATACAAGTATGACACGTAGCTTTGTTTCACATTAAATTTACTGAGATTGTTGAGATTGTAAACTTGGTTTTATATAGACGGCTTGCTGCTTCATAATCTAAATACAATTGCAGAATTACAGGAAGTAATAGAAGAAAACTCTGTATATTGTATATATTTTAATTCACAAAACATAAAGTAGTACACACATAATACCTTAAAATTGATAAAATCATTACTGTCAGAGTTATATTTAAAACTCATGTTGGTTGGCTAACCTGCTAAACTTATTTAGCAGCCAGATTTTTATTTTATTCGGGTCATATTGTTCATATCAAATTAAATTTAGCATAAAAAATGGTAAATATTCAAATTATCTTGCGTTACAAGAATGGAGACACATATTTTGATTGAGGTTCACTATAAACAACTCTCTCCAAGCAACAGAAAATGATGCACTGACCATTTAATTAATAAAGCAGATTTGTTGCCATTTATTTTGCATTTATTTCTATCTATGAAGTAACAAACTAAAGCAGATAAAACGGATTCCAATTCAAGCGTTTTTACAAGCGCCCATTATTTTACACTTAATTTAAGTTTTAATTTCCTCCAGAAGAACACAATTGCTGTCTCAATTTAGTAAATTGCAGCCAACGAATTACACGAACTTTTTTCTCGTCACGATTTCATCTAATACCACCTAATAACGACTTAATGCAACGTAACGTGCTAACAGTCGTTTAACACTTGCGTCTGTTACATCAATGGGTGCAATAAAAAAGGACTAAAATATTTCATGTCTTGATAAATGAGTAATTCCGAGGTAGTAGTTCAAGGTTTACTTCATTTTTCACGGTGCGCTTGCGGATTGCTTTTCCCCTCTTCAATTATTTAAGGTTTTTTTCACGAACCTTGAATTCGAAATACGCACCGGCACAGGTAAAGCTCGTGCACATTTGTGAGATCACGAATGCGGTTTGCAACGACAAAAAGTTCGGCGCTTTTGTTTATTTACAAACCGCTCTGTCAGTGCTGCGTGTTCCGGTTCATACGTCTTCAAAGTTTTATTATACAGTCTTCTATAGTTGGACTAAAATGGTGTTCAATTTTAAAATGTTGTAGGTCTTTGCTATAGTAGATGTTAAAACGATCTTTGGTTTATTCGCACAATTTTAATTATGATTTTGATCTAAAACATTTTTTTCCATTTAAAAAAATACAAGTTTGGTCTATGTCTCCAAAGGAGTCGCGAAAACCTATGCCTCTAGCTTTAATAACAACCGAGATACCCTATAAAAAATCGAAAATGGGACACTATGTATATATACAAATATATGTTGTATTAACACAGTGGCAGTTTGTACAATATGCAAAACTTAATGGCTCTAAGTCATTATAGACTTGTTTTATTAAATCTCAGCTGCGTAAGCTGGCCTCAAATTTTGCTTGATGGATATTTTGCCTTCAACCATGCACTCTGTATTGCTTTAAAAAAAATATTGAAATAGAGAATTTTAATTATAGGTACAGGAAAAAAAGCTTCGTTTTCCTCGTGCTGGCAAAAGCTATGTTGATGAATTTATTATAAGTTTCGTAGTTTTTAAACTACCGATATATTTTCACTTGAAAAAGAATCAAATTAGTTTAGAGCTAGATCGCGTTCAATGCGGTTTAATATTCTAGAATCCTGGCGGACCTTACGCCTTTATCAGCAGAAACTCGACCACACAATCTGAAACCACATCCTTCTTACCCTTCCTTGGTAATTGCGTCATTCGAAGCGTTCCCCTGCAAGACTGCAAAGTAAGGAAATCAGATCACAGACAATTTCGTAAATATCCGGTACGAAGTAGTCCTTGGACGGATGTCTATTCACGGGTAAATTTACTGATTGGGCAGATCGATAGACTGACATTGGAGGCCTCTCGATGACCATTTGACGTCATCCACTAGTAATGGAGGAAGCAAACGATTTCATTGATAAAATCGTGTTTCTTTTAATTATTTATTTTTCTTTATTATTATTAGTTGATACCTCTTAATCAACAAAGCTTTGATATTTTATTTCTGACACCATTGTCACTGAGAACATTACAAAAACTTGCATATTCATTGTGTTTTTACTAAATCATTTATAAAAAGACAAAAACCGGTCACACAGCAGGTAACTAGCCAATTCAGTAGAAATGTTCTTATATTGTTATATTAGTAGCTTGCTAACTTGTTCTTGATCTCTTTTTCTACAAAATTGCAGTCTTCAAATGTATCTTTTTTTCGAATGGTCAATAGAATGGTTGTTAATAGGGCAATGTTAATTTTAAAACGAAATTTTTGAATACGTCTAGATATTTAATAAGCTTGAAGAATCTCTAATGAAATGTATTATGAGCAGGCAGCATTTGCTTGATTGATTGCTTAATAGGCTCGTATGAAACATATAATCGAGATTAATAGTATTTGTTACTTGAACGTTTGACTGGAACAGAATTTATAATGATGGGGGCTGGGGTATCGAGAGAATTCTAGAGGTTCATCAGAACACTGCAGAATTTAAGGAGCGTCTTCGCCAAACCAGGTCAAGGCCACCAGATTAATAACGTGATGAATGTCGTAATGCGACCAATTATCTCCACTGCGAATTCGCGGCGATCTACATCAATTGTTGACGTGGGAATACTTAATTTTGTGCCACTGGTGTAAGTACAGCTCCGCAAATTAAGTTAAAGCATGTGCCTTAAGCAATATGTATGTAAACGAGCTATTTGCGGCCCGTTGTGCAGTCTAAATTATTAAAGAGCTGTTTATGCCAGACGTTTTAATTTACATATTATATGAAACAACTCTGCTACATTAGACTAACGCGTTCAACTTCCCAATTTTAGTCCGCATGAAGAATCTCCGATGCGAAACGACTATGAATGATTTATTTCCATTTCCGCTAAAACCACATGGTGCTGTCAGATGTTATGTTAATGGATACTGAATGGCAAAGGAACAAGAACATTCGGTAAAAATAGTTCTCTTTGAGTAAATCTTTGTTTTCTAAAAAAAGGTAAGATTCTCTTTCAAGCTGTAATGCATGTCATAGCGCTGTAGCAAATGCTTTGGCTGCATTCATTCATCAAAGATTAACTGTTCAAAGAAAGAAGTAAATGGTTTGATTTCAGGTTCAGGTTTCAACTAATAAATATTCTATGGAATGCTTAATCAGTTATTGATAATATAGCCACAGTTTCAAGCAATGATAACGCTAGGCAGAAATGAAAGTAACAAGGTTCAAGGGCTGGATTAGAATCCTAAATATGGTGCTATTCAATCAGTCACCGTTTAAAAAAAAAACGTTTCCTACCAAAGAATTAACCCTCTTGGATTGTCAAGTCTCGTAACAATGAAGGGAAAAATGGGATCGGATGGAATGATTTTCTAGCAACTAAAATCTACACGCATTCTTAATCAATTAGCTAGCACTCGTCTTTCTCTTATAAGACCGTTCTTTTGGGCAAGAACTAGTTCATGTACCTTATTTAAAATCTCTCTGTTGTTACACTGCGTTCATATTGAATCAGAAAATAACACTGCCGATTTAATAAGTAGGGGTACTAGTTCTCAGGGCACTTTTCAACATTCACATAGACGCCTCTGCTTTTACTTAATGCTGACTATGGATACAAATTACACACCTTGGAACTAAAAAAACTAATATAGATAATATAAGAAAGAACAAAATGATATTAAATATGTTCGAAAATTTGACACGCTGTCTATTGTAGAACTAATTGAGGCTTTATATTGATTAGTTCAGATAGCACAGTCAGAATGCTTTAGATCCACGGCTTCAAGTTTTATTCTAGTTAATACACCGTATATCATTTTTGTACGCTTTTGAACTGCCGAGTGAACTTATTTTAGATGTAATTTGAGGATCGCAAAATTTATTGCACGTATTTCCAATTAAGTAGACCTCCATTAGAAATCCCAATGTCGAATATGACACATAATATATCAGAACCCTGGGCGAATTGGGTCATACGTGATTCTCGTACGATATCAACCAAACAATAAGAAATATACAGGGTGTCCCACTTTCGTTGTAATTGTAGGGCATCTCTGTAACTATTAATGCTATACTTTATTTTCAGCCATGGTTCGATTAACTATGCAGTCTGGTAATTTTAGTTGCACTTGTTATGTAGTTACCCGAGAGTGTGCTTATTGATGGGTAATTATAGTTCTACAGAGCTAGATTTGTTTGTAAACACAAACGGTTTTTATTGTTACAAAAAATAATTTACTTACAAACCTAAACTCGAGGAATTCTTCACAAATATGTACTAGATGGGCCGAACTGATGTTTTACAATCAAAGGAAACAGAAAAATGCGCTGCTATAAATCACTGGCACCTAAAATGCCTATTGCAGTCGATAAACACAACTACATTCAACGATACGATTTTTTTCGGCGGCAATTCTACGCCAACCCCGGGCGTGATAAATCATATCCATCTGTGAGTTGGACAGACGTATATGGATGAAAGCTTGTAATGAATGGCATAAATTCATTGTATTCGGAATTATTTCGGCTATTTTATTAAAGCCCTGCCGGTTTTATAATTATCTGTCGGTATTCTTCCAATTTGCTTTTGGGGCAAAACGCCAGTAAACAACTGAAGATGGACTAAATAAAAAATATTTGTTTCTCTTGACCGTTTAGTTAGTTTTAGATTAGTTTTAGAAGGGATTATTCCAGATGAATTATAACGTGACACCCCTTCTTATTTAAAATTTTTATTTCTTAGATGTTAACTACTTAAAATGCTTAAAAACTATTCTATTATGTGCTTTGCATCCACAAAATTACTAAACAAGCAGTTTAGATTTAACAAAACAAAAAAAGTGTTAACTTTTTATGTTTTCAAAACTTTTCACAGAAAATGAACTCCTATAGTGCCCAAATTTGCAACTAAATGGTTATAAATTTGACCACCTGCTACACTAACCCAACCTTTGTTTTTGCAAATATATGTGGATATTTTTAAATTTTATTTTTACCAAGCTATACTAACCATAACAAACTTAACTTTCATGGGCATGGAATCTGGCGACGGCCAAATATGATTTGCTAACACTTGTTCTGTATGTATATATTTTATCTCTAATACGTATGGTTATTATACCTTTACATGTATATCTCCCCGGATACCTTTTACCCATCCACCTTTAATTTTTTTATGAATAATTATTTTTAATCTTTCATTTGATGTAACTTCACCATCTGACAACAACATTGTTGTCACATATACTGAACAACAGTGGTTTATTACCATGAAAAATAGTATATATAAAGTATAGCTACTGCTGCCTTCATACGATTGGTTATTCAAGTTAGCACTAAATCAGAAGGCTCAAGCTTATTTTAAGAATAATTAAATATCTATCATATGATGCGATTTTAAGGAAATGCGTATACTTTGTACTTATTTACATCAGTTTTCTCAACAAAAACTTTTGGAGTTAAAACGCTCCTTATGTGTGCATTTAAATCAAATCGTGGTGTTTCTCGCTTTAGGGAAGATAGAAACAGAGTGAATTGCGTTGATTGAGCTGCCAAATTCACAAAGTAAACCAACATCAAGGCAAATTCGTACGCTGCATTTAGTAAACATATTCCAGAAAACGTGAGTTATTGATCGACAGCGAGGAAAACTATGGAAATAAAATGCACGTAGCCGTAAATCAACATTTTAAAGCGTCATCCAAACGTCTGCTTTTACTGCAGGTGACTTTATCGCGTTTCCACTCGTTAACAGTGAACTTTTAACTCCTGAATATAAATGGGAACTATTTCCCTATTAAGTAAATGTTTCTCCCAGACATCTACATTCCCGTTAGTGAATTCAGCATAAGATAATGTTGATGTCGTCTTCTTTGACTTTCGAATCTGTTAGTAAGCCAAGATAAACATCATCTAGGCGTGCTACAACTTACTACAACAAATGCGGAACCCTTGGTACCACTGAGGTGCCAGGCACATGACGTTGAATGTGACACTAAACCGTCACCACATGACCTTCCTTTGGGCTTCTTCCTTTATGTGGCGGAGTATTGATATGTAATTAGCGTGGGAAGTTTCTAGTGGACAAAATTGAATATAGATAAGTCTTGAGATCCATGAAACTACGATTTTTAACATGGTGCATCTTGTACCTATACTTTCTTTGGATGACGGTTTAACTTAAATAGAAATCTTCACGCCTATTTATGTGTCTTCTCTTTGACCAATAACTTTTGAAAATTCAGTTAACTGAGACATCGTTGTATATTTTTTAGCTACACCATCATAAGGGCAGGTAAAAAGTACTCATATAGTCAGCGATAGCTTAAACTCGGTAATATTATACATACTTACAATCAATATACGCCAGTGTTCAAGGTGAAGACTTCGTTTATATGCATACGAGGATAAGATAGCAAATATCACACAACTTTACTTACTGTATTAAATATATTATGTCAGTTTAATTGTTTTCTGAAACAGTTAGTAGCGTAGGATCCACATACTTACATTCCATCTTTATATTCAATAATTTAAGAAATAGACCTGAATAAAAAAATAGTAAGGTTTTTATATATTTCATTAGGTTTTTATTCTGCTAAAAAAAGTTGCATTAGATTGGTGTCTGTTGTAAAAATGTACAGGTATTAAAAGGCTGACAAATCAGCGAGTATTTTTTGCTTCGTGTCCTGTAATCCTGATAAACTAGTTTAATATCCAATTAGTTAATAAGAACGACCAATACAAGTAGAAAGAAATTGCTTCTATTCTTACCGTCTTTATTTTTGTTACAGGTAAGTAAAGATGTCGATCAACTGTTCTAAGCACCTTCAAAATCTGTGAGTCATGACCACCGTGAGTATATAATTTTAGAAAAACATAAACTCTGGAAATGCGCAACGAAGAAGCTAAAAATATGGAATTGCTTAAATAGTTGCTGGGCTACTTAAATTGGATTTCAGTTGCCTCTTGACTTTCGCTACTTTTCAAGTGTTTTAGCTGACTAAATTGTCAAAACAACTCTTAAGTTTATATTGACAACGTGCCACTGAAAATTACGACGGAGGTAATTTTCAGGATAACAGTACATTTACTTTCGAAATCGACTTTCCATCAAAATGGGATAATTTACCTAATTGGGACTTTCTTTAGCAGTAGAAAGCGAATTATCTCGGCGAAGCAACTTTTACGCTAAAAACTGATCGAGTTGTACCAATTACCCCGTGGCCTTTTAACCAACATTCTCGGATCAATGTTGCGCTGGAATCTCATGATGTAATACGGAAACTTCATTATCGAGCATTTCGAGGTCGTCGCGAATAATTTGCGTGCAACACGAAATGGATCCACTCGTTAGAAGTTCGTAGGTATATGTATCAGCCAATTTTACGCGCCGATATCAAGTCGATATGGGGGAGGGCGTGTTATAAGTGCAGTGGAGCACGTACCAACGGGGATGGCTAATTTTGAGGCGAGAGAAATTGGTGGTTTGTTATGATAAAATTTTGGCTTCGCTAACACCTAAGTCTCTAAGATCTTTATTTTATTCATGGAATACCTCTTCTTCCTTTCAAAAATTTCGGCTTTTAAGTAACCCATGAAAAGTAATCGAGAGGAGTGTTATCTGGAGATCTAGGTGGGCCTGCCATTGCATCATGTCCGCTCTATCCTGTTAAAACACGTTCTCTGTTCACTGTGAGAAATATGTATTAACTGAGATTTATTTTTTAATAATTGAAATTATTATTACATTACAATTAGATAGATTTGATAGATTTGAACGTATATGCTTTGTCTCACTTGATTTATCAGATAACCCTTTATCTTATTTTCAATAAAAAAGGCACTCTTGTTTATTTCATGTATCTCTATCACAATCACAAACTGTTCAGACGTATTCACATCCGCCTAAGCAAAACAGGGTGTTTTGGCCCTAAAAGCTTAAATGGTGCTAGAAAAAAAATTAAACTTCCTTGAACAAAATTTAAGCACACTACTAGAAAATGTACCACTAGCCATAAGGCGGAACATGTGGTTTATGCAAAATGGGGCATTGCCACATTTTTTCTGTCAGTACACCGATACCTGAATGAACATTTTCCTCACCGGTGATTGGGCGTGGCAGTGAATTTGTTTGCCCACTTAGAAGTCCAGATTCAACCCTCTAGACTTCTCAATATGGTCATAAATGAAGGATATGGTTAACAAAGAAACAATTAATTTCACCGAAGAATTACGACAGAAAATTCAAGAAGCTGCTAATATTATTAAAAATAATCAATAAATGTTATTTAATATCCAAAAATCTTTGAGAATAAGCCTTACAAAGTGTATTGAAGTGGAAGGCGGTCATTTTAGCCATAACTCGTTAAGCAAAAAAAATATATTGTAATTTACTTAGGTAACAGGGTGTAACTAACGCCCTCTATACATAGTGCTAAATTTAGCATTCTCTTGCCAAAAAAACAAACTTGAAAATTTCCCAGACGATACTGCTTAAAATCACAAAATTATTGAGAAATTTCAAATTAAAATTCTAACTCTGAATACCTTGTATCTCGTAAACCTGCAACATTTGCAAAAAGCACATTAAGCATAACCACCATATTTTGGTGTGTAGTATCTCCAGTTCAGAGATTACCCATCTTAATGAATCACCCTGTATATAGCTAAGTGATGTCCCAATGATAGACAGCGCTTGTTTTTTCTCCATTGATATGTGCAGGAATCATAACATGATCCTCGTATTTCTTTACAAACTTGACAAAAATCGGTGATTGTAGAGGGTTGGTTTTGTACCATGTGCCACTCCTTATAAAGCTCACAGCAAAGTTGCTGAACAAATTTTATAGACACCAAGAGTGATTTAGATTTTATATTTCGTACAAAGGCGTCACATCTATAGTACAATCTAGACGGGAAGCTGCTTTTGAGGTGATTCTAACGTAGATATTTCAACTTCATACACCATGTCGTCGCCTTCGCATACCCAAATACTACCGGGTTGACCATATTGTAACACAGTGATGAGTCCTTGTCCTACGGATTCAGGTCTGGAAAGTAATATAATATTAAATTTTGGTTAAGTAATTAATTTACACATTGGGGCCTTAACTCAAAAGTGCGAGTTCGATTCCAGTGCACAAATAATTTTTTCGATCTGTACCCAATGAGTGATCTTCATTGCAGTTATAAATGGAAATAGATCTGTCAAATTACATATACAAGGTGTGCTGGTCAATAGTAGCTCCTTGGGTCAAAATAAACTAAGTTATCTTAGAGCAATTTTATTTCCTTACCAAGTTTTAGCCCTTCAAAGTTATTATGTCAAATAAGACAGGATAGTTTGTGGAATAAATAATTATTAGTTTAACATTTTCTTTAAAATTAATGGACTTTGAAAGAGACAGTCCAATTCATATTAAATAAAACCTAATAAATAGGTAGATATTTAATGATGCCTTAGTATTTCCTAATGGGACTAATAATAATAATACTAATATAAATAGTAAACTAATAATAACTTGGTAAATAAAATTATTTTAAGATAAGTTAGTTCATTTTGCTTTATTTTACCCAAGGAATCTACTATTAACGTATGACCTATAAATTACTGAACATCCTGTGTATTAAATTTAAAAAAAGGATAACAAAACTGTAATTACAATGTGTATTGTGATAAGCAAGAGTAAAACCGACAGATAATAATCGTATGAAAATCGACTTGGTGAATGAATTTTATATCAGAAGTTTCCAAAATTTGAACCCTTGAAACAATTGTATTTTTAAAATATATAGAAGATTACTGAAGTGTAATACCATATAAATAATTTAACTAGCAACATTAGTGCTTGAATAAGATAAAATACAGCAGGAGCTAAATTAATTTGCGATTATTGTTACAAAAAAAGAGATAACGAAATGTTTATAAATGCAAATAAATAAATAAAATGTATTTTTCTTTATCTCACTGGTGGAGTGTGGTTAGAACTTCAACTATAAAGTGATTATGGATAAATTATTTTATCTATCCTTGTGTCCAAAAGATTTCCTGCCCTCTCGATTTTAATAAACAACAATCTTATTCGTTGGACCTTATGCAAGGCAGACGCTAGGCCAACGTACATTCGAAAAGCTTCATTTTACCTTTGGATCGGCATGTTTTCTATTTCCTGCTTCAGCAGAGCCCCCGTCTCCTCGTTCAGAGCTTTGTTCTCCAAGCCTTCTAGCATCGACGTGGCCGTAATTCCGGGACATAACGTTAGCATTTTAACTCCGGTGCGGTTATAGAAACTGTAGTGGCCAAACGAACATCCAAGCCCCAACGTGAAAAATTTCGTCCCTACATGGATCGGACATCCACCCGGCTTCTGGAACACCAACGCCGACGCTATGTTGACTATCGTGCCACCCTCGCCGCCCTTGTCCTTGCCCATGTATTCGAAGCCGAGGAGGGTGCCCCTGGTGAGACCCAGCTGGAAAGGTAAATTCGAATCTCGATGGGAAATTCATTAGTTAAATCATTAGTTAAAGTGAAMTCATTTTAGCCGTTCGGTGTGCCAGAGCTTTTTTGCTTTAACTATGTATTAAAAAAGCAGCACGAAGAGAGAGGCCAAAAAGCGATCTACTCAACTATACACACTCAAATATTAAAAAGAAAATACCTCAGAGAAAGCAACAGGAATTTTAACAAATACGCCCCGATAAAACACTGGATACATTAACATTTTAATCATCTACACATATTTTTCCTTCGTACTGATTTATTTCTGTTATAATAAATACTACTTATATTTATAATAGTTATTATAATACATACACAATTGACGTTAATTTCATCTTCCCATTTAGTGTCGTCCATCACTGCAGCATTGTTTATAACTATATCAAGACGATCCCATGTATTAAGTGAAGAACGAAACGCATCTGAAAATGAAACAAGCTACTCACTTTAAATTACAAGAAATCATTCTGCCATAAATTTAATAACTCGAATTCTTTATCAGGTTACTCGTATACTGACACTTAAATAAAAGCATCCATCAATAGCTGTTTCAGTTAAACAAGTTTAGATACATATGTTTGTTTTAGTTAAGATTTTGTGGTTTTTCAGTTTTAATGTGTTGAATGGATTCAAAAGTGCATTCATTGTGAAACATCCTGAATCAATTAGGTAACTTGATTTATCAGAACTCTGACTATCGTTTCGACCAAAGCGGTCCATTGTCAAAGAGATAACAGCGTTATACTAAACTGTGATGTGCAGAATTTTGTTTACGTCTCCTTTTTTACAGGGGTTGTAAAGCGGCAATATCAATGGCATACTGGACGTGGAAATTTCTATTTGTGCATTTGCCAAATGTTTTTTCTGATGCTGAGCTTTTTTAATTTCCTAAAGTTCTGAAAGGTTCAGTTTTTTACCTTTCCTTTCGCAATGTAAAACTTTGACGTCGTTTTCATCTAAGTGATGGTTATTTCTTATGCAATGGTCAGCAAAACCTGTTGTGCTTTTGTTTGAATTTATATTCGCAACATGTTCTTTCACTCTGTTTTTAATAGCTCTACCTGATTGTCCTATGTATATCATGCCACATTGCATGCATTTTATTTGGTAAATGCCGTTTTTTGATTTTGGCTTATTGTTAACTAGAAGACCTCCCAAATATGCACTTATTAATATTGCTTTTATTCCGAGTCTATTCAGACTATTTTTAACACAAACACTAACTTCTTTGACATAATTTACTGCGGCAAATATATGTTCTTTTTCATTCATGTTATCATTGTACAGCATTCTTTGTATTCTAATTTTAGATTGCTTTTTAAGTATTTATTTGGTCCACAACTTTTGTGTCATATCCATTATTGAAGGCTATTTGTTTAATTGTCGTCAATTCTATTTCGAAACTTTCTTTTCTAAGTGGTATATTTATTAGTCTGTTTATTAAACTATAAAATACGGAATGCTTAATCTGTAATGATTGATTTGAAGAAGCTGGGATTGTAACATCTGACTGTGTTGGTTTTCTATAAATTTCAAAGTCTATTTTACTACTTTTTACCAAAATTGATAAGTCCAGAAAATGAAGAACTCCATCCTTTTCTTTTTCTAGGGAAAATTGAATCTTTTTATGTATTGTATTTAAGAATTTTAAGAATACATCCAACTGCCTGTCAGTTCCCGTCCAAATACAAAAAATATCATCAACGTATCTAGTCCAGAATAATACATTTTTAATAATTTCATTTTTGTTTGCAAAAAGCTTCTCTTCGAAATTTGACATGAAAATTTCGGCCAAGACTGGAGACAAAGGTGAACCCATTGACAGTCTATTGTCTTGCTTGTAGAATGTATCATAACTTTGATATATGTAAATTTTTATCAATGTCACTGGATCTCCAATGGATTCAACATTCGGTCCAAGAATTTCTTTGTAAAATCACAATCATCAAAGTGTTCATCTGCTCAACTTTAGCATAGTTGATTTACAAATTCTCAACGAGCATCCCTACGTTTTAGACAAAAACTTAAATTTTTCATGCTCTTTAAAAATGCATGTACCACAAATAACTAGATACGCAAATCCGAGTTATCTCTGCTTGTTTTTGGTCGTCAGATTTGACGGTATCCAGATCGCAAACGTAAAAACAAGGTTCAAACGACGGGAAATATATAAAAGTCCTGCTGCTTACGTTCCAATTCGTTGCTGTCTGTGACGTCTGTTTTCACAAAGCTAACTTTATCGGGACCGAACTCGTCCGTCAGCTCCACTATGGCCTCCTTTCCTTTTTCCTCGTTCAGGTCTGCTATCATGACGGCCTGCAAAAGTTATCGGCAATCAAAGAAGGATAAAGAATTGAAATACCGTGGAAAACATRATCTTTGGATATTGACTTTAAAAGAATATCAAAATTTAACGTACTTATTAGAAATCTTATAACTTTTGATTGGTTAAAAATAAAGTAGCAAAAGCTATTTCGATATGAAGAAAATTCGATGCTCTGCAACTTCGTTAATGACATTGTTTCTAAGAAACGATCTTGGGAAGCATTAGAAGCAAATGTTTGATAAAGAAAGTTAGGTAAAAGAATTTTTTTCAAAAATTATCGGTTTTCAGTAATGCAAATCTCGAAAACCGTTGTATATTCGACAAATATGTATCGAGACAATTTTATACAAAGTTTAATGAGCTTTCATTTATATTTAGGACATACTTTTTCTAAAGTGTACTGTTTCCGGGATATAATTGAAAGCTCAAAAATATGACCTTTCCCCTTACGACATTTTACCTACTAACTACTCCTAACAAAGTCCAGAAGTCCAGTCTTCAATACTGGATTACTGGATTATCGAGGCTTTTTAATATATATTACGATACTCTGATCAAATCTGACGAACCTTTGCACCATTCCTGAGGAGTTCTCTCCCATAGTGTAGTCCAATACCAGCCGCCCCTCCTGTTACAAGCGCTACTTTGCCCTCGATCGGATTCTTTGTAGTGTCACCAGCATCCACAAGGGCTGGAGCCCCCTCAAATTCTTCCGCTGGCACAGAAGAATGCTGTTGTGTTTGTACTTCACCAACCTCTTGCACTGTCGATGAGAATTTGGACTTGGGCAACTGTGTTGTGGCTACGTTGGTCTTAGATCTTAAACTAAGGATGGGCGATCGTTTCATGTCGAGCTTATCATTTTTTTGTGAGTTTACATACCCTTGCTGCAGCCGGCTGTTAAAAACTGCGCGCCCAAGGAGATACCTAGACATATTCGCGAAAAACCTCATTTTTGTATGGTTAATTAATGATTACACTGGTAAAAGTACGAAAATTTTGCACAGTGACGGATCTGTCAAATTTATAAACAAACAACTTTGATTTTTTATTCGCCATTATGATTATTATTCTCTATACCTTGATTTCTACTTGAGATTGTTTCAGACGTAATAATTTTATTCGGGAATTGTTATGGAAAGTTCTGCTTTCGTTGCGTAAAGACATAACCAAAATTGATATTCAGCAAATATGAGCTGACACAAGGAAAATATGAACGAATTACCGAGAGAAAGGAATATTGCATTCGACAAATATTTACATGGAAAAATCGGTTTGGTACATTTAAACTAATACTTGTTTTATTAAGAGAGTTGAAATCCCATATACACCTCTGGTATTTTTAGATTGTAGTGGTTTGGTTATCTTATCAATTTCATCTTCATATGTAGGGTAATTTCATTCAACCTTTGATATTTATTATAGGTGTATACTGTTCCTTAAGTTCACTTACAGAAATAAATTACTTTAGTGCGTTATATTTATTTAAAATGCATAAATCTAAAACATCCATTACGTGCATACTAATAACAAGAATCTCCATCCATCTAACAACATCAAATACTATATCTAAGTTAGATCCACAGTGCTATTAGAACGGATAAAATCACATCGGCGCTTAACACAGAATTTGTGTGCTCCCTGCTGTCTCCTTTACGACCTATTTTTTCCGCAGGGTTTGCCTTTCTGGTATTTGAACCTCGTAAATTGGTTCGCCACCCTCTGAAACCCATACACTGCCATTTGCCCCCCGTGTTATGAGAGTAATCATGCCTTTGGCGACGTTCTCTGGCCTGAAAGCAAAAAATAAACTGTTATCGAAATTGAATTAGATCAACATTTTTTTGCAAAGTGATTATTTGGCAAAATGTTTAAAACAGAATGTTTTAAACTTGTTTAAAACAACGCTTCTGTTTAAAACTTTATTTTAAACAAATGTTTAAAACATTTATTATAAACAGTGTTTTTTTGTTAATGTTTTAAACAACGTTTTTTTGACGACTATTGTGTGGGATTAATTAATTATTATTATTAAGCTCGTTTACCCTCCACAAATATACAGGGTGATTTTTTGAAAACTCCACACCTTAAATAACTTTAAATAGAGGAAAAATTTAAAATTTTGCAAAAACAGGTAAACMTTTGTTTGCAGGGGGACAACTTTMGAGATAAGTTTTTAATGGATAGCGCTTACTCTCTGAGCAGGGTAGACACCCCTTTAAAAATTTTAAATGGCACTATCCATCTTATGATACATCATTTGAAAGCGTATTTCACAAAGAGTCTGGCCATGTAATTAGTTTTACCACGTTTAACTTATTGACGGGGTAATAGATTAATAGTGCCTACAAAACAGGTTGCTTATTAAATTGAATATTTTGGACTCTTTTCAACAAAATGTATTTTATTTTAGAGCGGAAATAAAATTTATCCTTACGAGAACCCAAAATTTAAACAAACAACTTGTAAAAATATGACACTTAAAAAAACTCCCAGAATACTGAAAATTGTCTTTTAACATCATTATTAACATTTAAGTATTTATCATGTAATTTTTTAGAAAGTCCATGTCCACGAAAAAGAAAAATTATTTATTTGTAACTCCAAAAACAGTGTGAACAAAACCATAGAAATTCAAACCTTACAATAGATTCTCAAAATGTGCACCACCTCTTTCCATACAATAATACAGACAGTCCTCGAACTCCTGCTGCACTTTTCGGAAAGTTTCAGGTGGAATCCTCCTGCACTCGTTAATAATTCTTTCTCGCAGATCGTCCAGGCTAGTAGGTTGTGTTTTGTAAACTACAGATTTTAAATGACCCCATAGAAAGAAATCTAAAGCAGTCAAATCGGGTGATCGTGGCGGCCATTCAATTGTTCCACGCCTACCGATCCAGTGAAGAGGAAATCTATGATTTAACCAATTTCGCACATTAATGGCGTAATGCGGTGGGGCTCCATCATGTTGGTAAAACGATTCGTATTCATCCAACATTGGATTTCCTTCAGGGTCACGTTGGTTTTCTAATTGCTCTGTGATTAAAGGATCAATAACGTTATCAAGTAATTCTAAATACATTCCCCCATTTAGCGTCCCATCAATGAAAATTGGACCTACAATTGCGTTGCCAAGTATTCCAGCCCAGACGTTCAGCTTCTGAGGAACTTGTGTATGACCTCGAAAAATATAAGGATTTTCGTCACTCCAGTACCTGACGTTATGTTTATTTACAGAGCCGTTCAAAAAAATGTGCATTCATCACTGAAGCAGATATTTTTTATTAGATTTGGATTTACTATAATCTTTTCTGTCATAATTTCGCAAAATTGCAGTCTTCTATCGAAGTCATCTTCGCCGAGTTCCTGGAGAGTTTTCATCTTATAGGGATGGAATTTGTGCAGTTTTGTAACTTTCCTTACAGATGAATAAGAAAGTCCAGTGGCTGTAGAAATGTTACGCAAAGAGCTAGTTGGATCCATTGCAAAATTACCAAGTACTTCAAGTTGGACCATTTCATCAACGACTCTATTCCCTGCCCTTTTTTGTTTACTACAGATCCAGTGTCTTGAAATTTCTGCGCGAGATCGAGAATGTACCTAGCGTCAACATTTTTATCGGGGTGCCGTTCGTTAAACACCCTTGCTGACGCACGAGTACAGCTATGTTCAGCACCGTAAATAAAAATTATTTCTACCCTTTCGGCAGTTAAATAAACCATTATCACTTGGACTCTCACTTTAAAATTTCACGCGATTTATAAAAAGGAATGTGAACAAAAAGATGGTCGTGCCAAAGAAGTAGCCAAAAAGTTGAAACAAAAAATTGGAAACACAAAGTAGATAATTATTTAGCCAATTCAGTATAAACTGTCGAGTTGCAACATCAAGTAATGTTGAAAGAAAATTTTAAGTATTTTTGGCATTTTGCTTAGGCGTAACAATTATTTTTTAACAAGTTTTTTTAGGCTTACGTAAGGACAATTTTTATTGTAACTGCAAGACAATAAATTTTGTTAAAAAAGTCCAAAATATTCCATTTTATAAGCCACTTGCTACAATGCACTTTTTGACCCACTACCCCGTCAATGGGTAAAAAATAGTAAAACTAATTACATGGCAAGACTACTTGTGTAATATCATTTTTTTAATATACGTTTCATTTGTGAGCTGTTTTTGTGTTGAGGAATTTTGACCTGACCCTGGTACCACACAGATAGATTTAGTAATTTCGTGAAGCTCTCTCGAACTCGAAAATTACCATCGAATCGAACCCCCAATTACTTACGGCTGTGCGGGGAGAGATCCCAGCTCTGCAGCTAGCAATTTCCCCACGTCGTTCTCGGGCAGGGCATGGTGGCCCGCTTCGGAAATTAGGGGTGTGTCTGTTACCCCCGGACACATCGTAACGACCTTAACTCCGGTGCGGTCGAAGTAGAACGGCGTTCCGAAGGACCTGCTCAGGCCCACGACGAAGTGCTTGGTCCCCACGTAAATAGGACATCCAGCGAGCAGCTGCAGGCCCAGGATGGACGCTATGTTCATGATGACGCCGCCCTTGCCGCCGTGGTCCTTGCCCATGTACTGGAAGGCCAGGAGGGTGCCTCTGGCGAGAGCAGTCTGTTAAAGTTGAAAAGACGTTAGATTTTGTTGTGAAGTATTGCAAAACAGGGTAACTATAGCTCTTCGTTGTTACTTTGATCATGAAGTAAATTAATTCACAGAAATCATCATTTAGAAGAATATCCTCCGATTAATCCGCTCAAACTTACAACAAAATCCTTCACTGTACTGTAGATGGCAGCTAGCTGCCGAAATACGTAATCTAGGCTCTCTCATTGTTGTTAATAGGGTTCTTTCATTATAATTTGATTCCTGTGACATTGATTGTGTTCTTTTTTATTTCATTGTGGAGTGCCCCAAAGTTTGATTGATGATGTAAATGACAATGACAGTAACTTATGCCCTAATATGGTTATTGTTATTACCATTATTAATTTTATGCTGTTACTTAATAATAAGATTTTACTGGTTTATATTGTGTGTTGTTTAATTAATATGGATTATACTGTCAAATTATTGAAGGTCGCTTTTTAGATTAGAAGTTTTTATGATCACTAGATTTCTGTATCACGTAAATATATTATAAACATACTATCTTACTTAGACTGATTAGATATAGCACTGAACCAAATTTGAATAAATATTTTTTTAAACAAAAGAATTGTCAAAAACTTGAGTAAAGAAAGCTAACTATGATTTGGTAAGGAGACAAATAGCTCTAAGATAAGTAAGGAAGCTACTGTTAGCATATAGGGTCCATTCGTTAATGGACACCCTATAAAGAGATGCAATATCTCAACAGGCTGTCAATCTCCAAATTAGCTAAAATGGGTGAAACAGGTTTTCCCAAAACACGGACGTCAAATGATTAACAAAATTCTTTTTTAAACGAAAAACAGTTCAACAAAATTGGTACATAAGTCTCTTACAATCAATATGGTAAAGTCACTAATACGTTGCCAGGTACATCAAGCGAAACCTACTTGTTTAATAATAGAAATCTATTGTATTTATCGAAAAATCGATGAATTGATTGTATGAAATTCACCATATGGAATTGACATTAAACAGACATTGACAGAAAAGCCAGCTTCAGGATACAGATACAGATTAAAAAGTGTTTCAAATTCCAGGAGCTGTCTCCAAAAGAACAACTAAAAACAGCTAATGGAATGACGTTTACCCTTAAATTCAGCCACAAGAAGCTTCTAAGTTCTAGTTCCACAAAAAAGGTACTAACTAACGGAAAATGTGAAAATTGTCACAGTAAAGGAAGTGTAATTCGTAAACGTTGGAACATTTTAAACTGTTATGGAAAAGACGAAGAATTCCACTATCTGACATTCTGTAGAAAATTAAAAACTGTAGTAACCTTACTCAACAAAATAAGTCCCTGAAGATGCAGGTAGCCTACGCGCACCTCAAAATGAAATACTGAAAACCGAAGAATACTACGAAGGTTATGAAAATGAGCTATAGTTTAGATCAACAATCAATATACGGTTTTGTCACATGAGACCATGCATTCAAAAACTGCAATAAAACTAAAAAATGTTTCAATATTGCAAGCACTCTCCATAACATGAACAGGCCTTTATTTTTTTGTGTTGACAAAATGGTGAAAACCACAGGCACAAGTAGTATACACCAATCAGAAAATAACTGCCCGTTTCTAGAGAAAAGCTACATAGGACGACATACTTTTTTTCACATTGTTTTGTAGGCTATTATTTAAGGTACTTTGTGGAAAACGTGAAGAAATTGATCCGTTATTAAATAAATTCCTCGGTTACGTGCTATGTGTACACTTTTGGCAATAATTTCTAAGCGAGAAAAGCTATCCACTTCGGGCTCTTACTACAATTTTTCTTAAATAATAGTCTACACAACAAATTGAAAAACGCACGTTCCCTGTTCAATTTTTCATCAGAATTCAAGGGGAATTTTTTTATTCTGTCTTGTGTGTTCTGTTTTGACGATAACTTAGTTTTTCTTAAGTAATATCCTACAAGACAAATTAAAAAAAGTTTGCTATCTAGATCAGTTTATTTGTAACGTGATAACAAATACTTCCCCTAGCGGGAAATCAAAATATTTAGTGAATTTCTCTGGTCGTTTTTATTCAAACTTTTTTCCTCAAAACGATATTGTGAGAGGTTTATTATTAGTATATTAATAAAAGAATGACGACTAAAAATTCCAGACTGTGACAAAAATTTAGCTATTTTTTTAAATGTAATTTTATTAAAGTTTAGTTAGTAGCTTACAGTACAGTAGACTTTTTATTTCATCAAACACTAACTGGATATCCAACATATTATTTATTGTTGATCGCTGATCATGTGCATCATAAATTATAGTACTCTCCGATCGCAGTTGGTAAAATAAGCTACTCGTTATCGATTTCAGTTGCATCATACTATTATAATGCGCAGCGGATATCATGTTGTTTTGTATTATGTACACCTGTTATTATAAAGGATAATAATGAAAGTATACAGTAAATAGGTGACCGATACTTGATTCTCGTGTACTAGAGGCAACGAAAAGCGTTACCAAACTCTATGATTCGAATAAAATCTTTACTTACGCAGTTAATAGCAATTTCAAGTTCCCATACATCATCTTTCATGACGCCTGCATTGTTGATGACTATGTCCAGCCCGCCAAAAGTTGAAACGGCCTTTTTGAAGGAATCTAAAATATAGAACGAAAAAGCATTAATTTTCATAATTATATTAGCTGAAGCCATTTGAAGCAATATGGTTTTATTCTTGCTTTTGCAGTTAGAAGGTCTTTCCATCTACGTGTTTGTGTGAGATGATCTGAAAAGGTAGTATACCTTGCCAAACCTAGAGCAACGTATTTCTGATTGACCTCGTGGCAATGTCGTTGCAGTGAAATCGTGTGACAGCCTATTTTTAGGCGTCGTACGCACAGGACACTGAACTTGAGAAGCTGCTTACATATTATATAACTTCAGTAACAGTACAATCCACATTCCATGCATCGCAGCTAGAGACGTCAGGACGACAATTTTTCGCGTTGGACTAACGTGAGACCAAGGTCTTCTTGGAATCCTTTATAAAGACCGCTAAATTTAGCCGAAATCATGCTCCTGTTAGTTGGATACATGAAAACATGTTGACTGTTTGCTTTTCTCAGAATGCAGGTAACTGTATATTCAAAACAAGACAACACTATGTTTACGAACAAAAAAATCAAAGTATGTCGTTTAATTTATCAGTATAGTTCATAATTACATAAATATTCCATAAACTTTTTAGAATATCATGTACCTTTCTTGAGAATGACCGTTTCGAAAGCTTGAAACTTGAATGACATTGTCTGATTGGGAACATCATTTACCACAACTTTATGTTTATACTTTTGATGTAAAATTAAAAATAGCGACGTTAAAGGAATAAGATGTCGACTAGTACCCCTGAACTTTTTAAAAAATCCAAAAGTAAGGAAGGAAAGAACTCACTCTAAGCGAGAAAGGCAGACAGGTGCACAAGAAAGTCCAAGTAAATGTTCTAAGTGACCTCCAAGCATTACTTCAAAACCACTTCTTTTTCAGATTGATAAATTGCCGTTTAAAAAAATCAAGTCATAGCTCAAAACAGATCAAAATAAAATAGTCATTGTATTATAGTATGTGAGGGGAGATTTTTATACTGCCTGCTTAGCTATGAAGGAAAGAGAGAAGAGTAATATTTTATTTTTCAAATTTTTCAAGATATGATCCATTAATAGTCGTATATTTATGCCGTCTCTCCCAAAAGACGTTTTGATATACCCAAAAAAACGGTGGCCCCTCGAGTGTTTTTTTTATTTTGTGAAAGAGATGCATTATTCGTTATTAAATTTTCATGCAAAATTCCTACATCGGCAGCAACACGAATCAACTTTCTTGATGTTGGTTCTTGCTTAAACCGACGTTCTGCATCTTGGGTCATCTTGAATTGACCCCATCGAAATTGTCTGGACCTTCTCCTTCAATATTAATCACTCTTTGGGGAATATGTTTTCATCTGTCTACGTATAGATCGCCCCTCGTATGAAACTAACAATTTGGAATTTTGTACATATTTCTGAAGTTAGTTAAAATGTATTATTTTTAAGTTAGCTGATAGTTAAGTTATAGTAGTTTCTTGTGACTTCTTCAAGCGAACTTTGTTACTTGTCAATTATTAATGCACGTGTCTGCATTCATTGTGCTTCAATCAAAGCTTGACAGCCCAATAATTATGCATTTAAGATACCTACACGTGTTTCTTTATTTACATAATCTGTTTACCAGTCGTTATATTGAATTTGATCAAGCGCATCACCTTAATAGTAATGCCTGTCAAGTAGGTTCTGAAAAGGGTATTTAACCAGTTCCGCTCGTTGTATCAATTACCCACATGCTACTTGGCGGAATGCATCGTAATAATAGATCAACGCGACGTCAGCTGCGATTATTTGAGCCAATTATAGCATGTAAACATGGGGGTGTGGCTGATTCTCGTGCATGTTCTGGGATGAGTGATAACGCCGCAGTCAAGGTCCATCGAGTCCATGGGAACCTACTTGATGACCTTGGTACTACATTTCTTATCATCCACGTAGTGTGGATCGGGTTTTGTTTTGATAAAGAGATATTGGTTATCTATTATCCACGTCCTCGAGTTTCTTAGTATTGAGTATTGAGGGACAGACAATAATAAATTTAAAACCTTCTGTTAAGATAAAAATGTAATTTAGGTGATGATAGGTAATTAGAATTCTGTTTTCGTTTCGACATCCTGAAGCAATGTT
Organism: Rhyzopertha dominica; assembly: GCA_025024175.1. Lineage (NCBI taxonomy): Eukaryota > Metazoa > Arthropoda > Insecta > Coleoptera > Bostrichidae > Rhyzopertha > Rhyzopertha dominica. The sequence continues at coordinate 63,221,497 of QCXZ01000064.1, forward strand.
ATTAATTGAAACTATTTACTTATTAGATACGTAAATAGCATTTTACTTGGAATCCATTAATTTGAATTGTAAATACCTTCTAGCTGTCCAGCATTTGTGACATCAGTTTTGATGAACACAGCCTTTCCCTTTCCAAACTTCTGCTCAATCTCAGCCACAGTTTTATCCCCATTCTTCTGATCTAGATCAGCAATGGTAATACCCTGCCAAACAAGAAAAACAAACACCAAAGTTAAACYAAACGAGCCCAACGTTTTTTTTTACCTTAGCTCCATTCTTCAGCAATTCCAAAGCATAAGCTTTGCCAATACCTGCTGCTCCTCCAGTTATCAATGCGACTTTACCAGCAATATCGAAAGACATCTTCAAAGTGTTGTTTACACTAGGTGCTGGCTTGTAAACTGAACGCAACGACAAGTCAACGCTAACTGAGGTGCTCAGCGACCGTGAATGCTCCTATCTAGTGTGCCCCACTTGGTTGGAGCATGTGGCCTGGTTGGCTGGATACCAAATTATTGTTTTCCCCAAACATGCAACTTTAAAAGTGCAGTACGATGACATGTTGTTTTGATGACGTTACCCTTACATAATCAAGGAGTCAAGAGTGAATCTGATTTTTGAGTGCATATCTGAAGCCGAATTATATTGGTTTGATTAAATCAGCGTTAGTTTTTTGGAAATACTAACACGCTGCTTCTAGAGACGTCCTACACATCATGATACAAAGTTCTCGATTGAAATAGACGATATTTACTTATTTTCTAGCCTAAACAACTGAAAATAGAGGGAATGGGATTCATTTTAAAGCGAATTTTTATATTGTATTTGCCTACACGACAGTTCTTTGCTCATTAATATGGTAAACAATCTATGAAATTCAATGCCAGAAGCTTTAGTATTTGCAGAAGCATTTTTTTAGTTTGTAGCTTTTAGACATGACATAACATTTAGAATTTCTGAGGGATGATTTGCTAGCTGCTCTGGCTGAGATATTTGCTTTTTTTTTGTAGGCGAGGAAAAATCACCCTTATTTTCATCAGTTCCAAAAAAATTGCGTAGTACTACGGAGTATTATTATCAGTTAGTTACTGCCACGAAGTCAGCTGGTTCCCCTATACAGTTGATGTTATTTATAGATAACCAAAAGCCAGTTATCACCAGCTGGTAAATGCAATTCTTTATTTTCCTGTCAGTTTTATAAAAGCGCAATATTCTTTCCCTTAGTAATGTTGTAAATTAGACTTAGATTAGCTCGTTTGGATTTGTGTCGATCATAACAGGCCTCCTGTGGTTCAAATATTGGTTTTGGGATTGATTACGGTATAGCCAAAATTTATTTCCGAAACATATGGCCAAAGGGTAAACATTATGTTGTTCGTAGTAAAAAAGCTTGGAGTTTAATTATTACTTAAACTGATATTTCTTTTTATAAACAAATTGGTTGTAGTAATATGACAATTGGATAAAACGATGTCACCATCAAATACTGAAAAAAGTTTTATTTATCGATGCGTCAAGTGTCATGTAAATACATATAAGTTTTTTACAGTGTGATAGTTTATTCGACTTAAAACCGATATAATGCGTCGACACTATTTGTTTCTAATGATACGATTGCAGTAATAGTCCCAAATTTTTCTAATTTAACTCGGGATAATATTAATTAATTCCGTATAAATTTACGTATATTCCTATATTTACTTATCACGTAAAATCGTTTTCAATTTATTTCTTGGTTTCTTTAATACCTCTCGCAATCATGTTAGATTCAGTGGCTTCGGAGATCGGAATCGTGTTTTCTTAGATGACTTTGTGTGAATTTACATCACAAAGAACCTAAGAGCACGTCCCGAGGTAATGGTTTTGCTGTTTTGTTTTGTACCTCTTGCAGCCTTTCTGCCCGTTTCGCTCGAAATTCATCAAGTTTTGTTCAAAGTTTCTTACAAAAGGTTCTAACTAAAAGCAGAATATTTAATAGTGAATTTGATCAAACCACATATAACAAGATTCTGAAGTAAAAAGTTTAATTTTTATTGCAAAATGATTATGAGTTCTGAGTATACGATAACAAAATCAAATGTTATGTTTTTTATACAGAATTAAACGATAATACGTTTTGAAATCTGTATATTACAGTAAGGTTTCTCGGAAACCTGCTCATATCAGACCAGTTCCTTATCATTTATGATGCTGCAGTTATTAAATGTAAATGTCACTTTTTCTTGTTTAGCTCTTATCAGTGTTTTCGTAATAAGATGACTAATCTTTTTTAATCTTGCTTAATCCTAATTAGTGTAACTGTTATGAATTTTATGAAATATGTTTGGTACTAATTACTGTTTTTTTTTAATTGCAGATTTTACTGGGACCTGTGCATGTTGCTTCTCCTCGTGGCCAACCTGATTATCTTACCAGTAGCCATAAGTTTTTTCAACGACGATCTAAGTACTCGGTGGATTGCCTTCAATTGTTTATCCGATACGATATTCTTAATTGATATAGTAGTCAATTTTAGAACGGGTAGGTATCGTTGTGCAGTTTTTCAACCCTTTGGTGGAGTGAGTTCTTAACTCCGTAATTATTCCACAAAATATAAATCCTGCAATGAAAAATTTTGTAATTTCTAATTATTTTTTTTTTAATTTTTCAGGCATAATGCAACAGGATAATGCTGAACAGGTGATACTCGATCCAAAGCTGATCGCCAGACATTATCTGAGGACATGGTTCTTCCTAGACCTCATCTCGTCCATACCGTTAGATTATATATTTCTTATATTTAACCAAGTGAGTACATTCTACTTCGGACATTAGAGCGGTAGAACGTGCATTACATTTCCAAGATGATTGATAATTTGTCATAATTGGATAAAAGCAAACCTAGTTTTTGAGTTTTCACGTGGTTCGGAAAATTTTACGGCTGCGATATCTTGGCAGGATGCTTTATATGTTGTCGCGTGAAGAACACTGGTGTATTTTTATTTTGTAGTGAATGGGAGTAGTCACGTATCTGTATTTGATATTTTTTATATCTTGGCTAGAGTGTGATCACTCCTGGATCATCCAAATTTATAGAAATACTAATATAAACTCACAAATAGGTCGATTAAGTAATAGGAATTGTTACAAATTACCAAAGTTTTGTGCTAATTATTTAAAACTTTACGTAGGAAAAAACAAATCTAAGTAATCTATCACACTATTGAAAAATGATAAAGCAATTATAATTGTTTAAAATATGTCTACAACACTAGACATTTTTTAAAGTAGTGCATCACATTTGTGAGGCTATATTTTACTACAAATTTTATTACCATGCATTTTGGACACGTTCCTAGCTGGGTTAAATTTAATAGAGCAGTATTGCAATCTTACCCCCATGTGACCAACGTAATAGAGCGAAACTGAGGTTCGGGTCGGAACGTTAAAGGGACATTAAAATTTACATATCCTTGCCATATGTCATACGCGCAACTTTATTACAACATCCTTAAGGGGTTAGGAGATTTGTTCTCTGGTCGAAGGGGATATATGAATGGTATTGTCAGTTCAACCCTATTCAAATTTAAATGTGGATGTATAAAATAAGATGAAATAGGCGATAATTGCGTACTTCAGTCAAGTTATAAAAAACGCAAATCTGCTTATTGTCAGTAATATCTCAAATGATTCTAAACTAGCTTACACACTTAGATTTTAACTACAGTCTTAGGATAGTTAATGTTTGTGTTGTGATGATAACCCCTTATTGATGGCGTCAGCAAGCTTGTATCAAAAACAGCATTTCTCAGAATTACTTCGAATTTACAAGGAATACGGTCATTATCAGTCACAGAAAAACGCTGATACAAGCATTCTACGAATTATTGCTTATACTTCTTAAACGTTAGATATCTTTCTGTTTAAAGTTTACATAACAACGTTCAAATCTGTATTTGGCTTGATTAGTTTTTGTTTTTCACATTGTGGTTGCAGTGATTAAAACCAGGGGTTGCCTACAGCATTATATTATATTTTTAATGACCAAGTAATTGTCTTATTAACGCTTTCTTTGAATACTTACAATTTATGGACAATTAAGCTCATTTTTAATAGCTGAATAATGGTTGATGCTTATTTTGATAATTTTTTGTCCTTTTTCTGTAGAATATCTATAAAACCATTGCCTTTGTTCATTTATTGAATGAAGTATAATTATTATGTAGTCCGCACCTGTATAACAAGGAAACGTATCAAATAATCGATATCTTCTAGTGGTAAGCGATCGCAGGCTTTTTGAACACAATATTCGCAAATTTGCTGAGAACTGAAAGAAGACTTTTATGAATGTTCCGTTAAATACATAGATAGTTATTAGTTTTTTCCAATTTCAGTTCCAGGATTTTGGAGACAGCTTCCAGATCCTCCACGCGGGCAGGGCCCTGCGTATCTTGCGCCTTGCCAAACTCCTTTCGCTGGTCCGACTCCTTCGGCTTTCGAGGCTTGTACGATACGTCAGCCAATGGGAGGAGGTCTATGTAAGTACCTTATGGCCGATAGGTGTCCTTGTGGCACAAGCGCTCATGCTTTCACGCATTGTATATACGTCCATCTTCCACATATGTATCTTGTCTCACTTTTCTCTACTGTAATTTTTGGCAGGTTGATTCGGGGAGGTTCTGGCAAGTGGTTCTTGATGAACGTTTGAAACAAACAAATAAAAGAACTGCAAAGTTAGCAAAATGGGCTCGAGCAATTAAGTAACTACATCATTATTTCAGGCGGTTTAAAAACAGTGATGTCGTTCAAAGATGAACTTACTTCTTGTAACAAGAATCAGTATTAGTTTTATATAAATTTATTTAATAGAAATATAATTGACTGAGAATATCTTTATATGTGTTCTCAAGAACCATTTGCTTGACAGCTATCATAAATAAGCACATCAAATGTATTAAGTCCTTCAAAATTCCACATATTCATAAAGCAACATAACCATTTCTTTTGTAGCCGTAGTATTTTTTCGTAAATTGCAGTAAGTTACTGATGAATTGGTTGCGTCATTGTGAGCAGTTATATAGGTAAACAATTACCAGAAACAAGAAGTTATATCGTTAAACTGCTGTTAAATACTTCTGTTATAAACGTCTTTTTCTCGACACAAGTCGTTCGTCTTGTGAGAGAGATTCTTCCTTGTAAAAGTATGCTTTTGCTGAAGAAGCTGTCTGTTTTAATATTGAAATGTAGCTTTTGAAATCCAGCAATATGTATTTAGATACCTGATACAATTGAACGATTCATTGGATTCAAGATTCGATGCACAAAGCTGATTGGTTTGGGGGAAGCAACTGAATTTTTTGGGCTGTCAAACTAGTGAAGTTATTTGAAAAACTTCGGGTTGTTTCACTAGCCTTTTGCATTATTACTTAGTGATGGGATGAAAAAGATGAATGAATGGGTCACCCTCTACATCGAACTCAACACGAGGTTTGTTGTTACCTTAACGTAACTGTAACAACTAGCAGTACTGTTTCGAACCTTTCTCGTTTAAATCTAAAAAAATGTAAATGATGGTTACAAATACATAAATATAATCTCAATGTTTGGACCAAAAAACACAACACGTAGTGACATAGAGGAAGTAAAATTGATTAGAGATATCAAAAACGTAATTAATACTAACGATTTGGTCATTTGTAAAGCAGATAAAGTTACAACTATAAATAAAAATGAATAAATCTCCAAAACTGAAGTTCTGCTCACAACTTTCGAGGAGTTAACTTTAAACCTATTGAAATGTATGTCTATGCTGTGCTGTCTACACCTCAACCAACTGCAGATAGTACTATTTCGCTGTCATTACAGCTCATCAGTGCAGTTTAGGTCTAGTGTAGACAACACGGCATAGAACTGGTTTTACTTATATACCAYAGCAATGGTATAATGTAAGTAAGAAATTAGGATGGCAATGCCATCTGTCAGCATTACACTGACATGATGACAAAGCCACCTAGCTGCCTTAACGGGTACTACTTCCTAAAGGAAGTGACCTGTAGCCTGACAAATTGGCATGCAACTGCATAGACATACATTTTAATGTATGTTGCTTCTTGCTCGTTAGCAAAAAGTGCCGTGGGGGCCTGCTGTCAAATTGAAGTATGCAGTTGCATGCCAATTTGTCAGGCTACAGGTCACTTCCTTTAGGAAGGCAGCTAGGTGGCTTTGTCATCATGTCAGTGTAATGCTGACAGATGGCATTGCCATCCTAAATTCTTACTTTTAAACCTATTGCTTTCAAAATCGGATTTAAAAAATTCTCAAAAAATTATATATAATTATTGAACCGGAACAAGCATACAGATATGAAACAATGAACTCTAATTCTCTTGTTTTCTGTAGCATACCTAAAATAAATAGAGAAAATGGTCTCGTGAGTCTACTTTCTAATTGTCCTTGCGTTACGTCCCCAAGGTATAAACCATATAAACTTATTGATGTTCATTCGATTAGCAACACAAATTTTCTCTTAAAAATTACCTTTATCTAGTCCACAAAACTCAAAATTTCCTGCCTCGTTCTGCCAAATTAACTTCGTGTGGTATTACCTCAATTCCAGTTTTAAACTGTGGAATATTCTGCACTCTTCTATAGGTACAAAAATAGATATAGTGGATGTTCAGATTTTGGGGAGCTAGGTGTATAACTTGCTACATATAAAAGTAGGTACTCTTAAACCATTTGTGGACAGTTTTATTTTTGAGCCAACTGTTTGATCTAACGCTTTTAAGTCTATTACCTTGTCAAGGAAGCAACCTGACCAAGCGGTCTTTTTCACAAACCAATCAGCCAGTCATCGAATCGAAGTATAGGAGCAGAGTTACCGCCAGCTTTTGGGCTTCCGCTGGGCGTGTGCTTGGAATGCGCCTGAGTATTGCTACCTGTAAGCACCTCACCTCTCGTCATGGCATCTACTTCCGGGACTATTCCGAATAGTGTAGAACCCCATTCGGATAGCGTACGAATAGCAGTTACTTTACAGCTTGCAAAACATCATCCATCCTAGTAATCATGTCTGTATACAAAAGCTCCATCTAGACACCGACACACCATGTTATACGAGAGGAACACGAATTAGACATTGTTTGGGAGTACAATGAGTTCAAGTTTTCGGTGACAATGGGAATTGTGTGTTATCACCGGCGAAGGGTAACTTGATGACCTTTGTTTTGATGGCCCCTGAGAGAGGAATTCATTAATTAATATTTAACGCTAGATTAAATCATTAATAGTTTGCGTAAACTTGATCTTTGAGCGTCGATTTCCGTGAAATGTTACAGTATCCTGCAAAATAGTTTTTAGACATGTAATACAACTAGGTTGCACATCATTATCGTGTTGTTTCTGTTGACTCCGTTATACTGAATTGGAAGGCGGCTTCAATTCCTGAAATTTAGATATTTAGATCGTTAAAGTTCATGCGGATAAAACAGCAACCCACTATGTGTGTAACTATAAAGATTGCTTTCATTATCTGAAGAAAATAAATAACTCTCACAATAAATTGGGTTGTATTAATGTACATCAAGCCCTTCTAAATACATAATGCATAAAGAGACCTAAGTTTATATATTATTCGATTTCATTCAGAAGGAAATAAATATTTTTGACTATGGATGTACTACAATTTGTTACTATGTTTATGTCACAGCATTTGTTAATTATATTAAAGTGATTACACATTAAATTTATAGGAACTTTAGATAAAACATTTGTTCTACGATGGCCTCTGAAACGTATTGATTACAGTTAGATTGCTGACAGATTTTGTTTCAATGAATCCATGTTGAGAAGATGTAATATAACCTTAGAATACAAATAGGTCGATTATTTTCGATATTCGCTGAGTCTCCTTTTTCTAAAAATTGGCGTTACACGAGTCCTTCCAGATTATAGAAAATGTAAAAGTTTTAATAATAAGGTTAAACAGTTTATGAAGAGGTTCTACGAAAACATAGGCAAAATCCTTAATTAGAAAACTAGATATGTTCCAGTAGTCAGAGAGTATTCACTTTTTTTCAGAGCTTGCAGTGTATTATTTTGAGAGATACTAGAAACACTAACAGGTGCATTAAACAATTCTTTAACACTTGATAGCAAGGAAGCATTGGGGTTAGATGTTATATGTATATACGATACTAAAAGTGTGCTAAAATTGATGAGTTTATCACCTTTGAAATTCATAATACTTGGAATTCGCGAACGACGTTGCTTGTTTTGAATAACTATCTAGAATTTTTTAGGGTCAGAATTTATTGAATTTTGAATATCTCGTATATAAGTTAGAAAAGATTTAGAAATAAGGGTTTTATTAAGAGGGCTATAGTGCTTAAATGTATTGTAGAAATAGGTCTTCTAAATTTTTTGCGAAAAAAGAGCTTCTATTTTAGACAATGAATGACATTTGGTTATAGCAGATTGGATAAGAACTTTGTTTGTTGGTATATTTGTACGTAGGTACATACAGTTGAAATAGTTCATAATTTTGTGGCTAAATAAAAAACAGGCTGTGTTTAGATAGCTATAGATTCGCAATGGACTTCTGAAGGGGGATGATGATTATCGGTTTCAACTAGGGGCAATTTGGAGTTGTACTGGACAAAAAAAGTTGAACAATACAAGGTCCAGCATACGACTGGAAGCATTTAGAATATTGTTGTACTAGCAGTCGCGAAAGTTTGCCCTCTGGTTTGTGTTCAAGTTATGGAATGTCAAAGTCTCCAACTATAATCAATTTGTTGTCTTGACATTCTGTAAGATTACTGAATAACTTTATAAAAAGTTTGTAGTCGTTGGAGAAATATAAGTGCATGGCTAAAGAAAATTTGAATGCTTAAAATAAACCTTAGTACCCATTATATCTAAGTAATGGAGATCATTCGTAATTGAGGATACGTCAATCTGCTTCGTTGAAATCCAACGAAAGGCCTTCATCAAGGCATGCAGAAGCAAAACTGCCTTCTAAATTTAATCTTCATGGTCACATGTCACCATAAGTTGCACACATTCTGGGTTGCCCTCATCCATCGCAATTCCCGGCATGTCGTGTTCGACGACGAGGAACCTAACGAACAAAGTCCCAATAAGCAAACTGATGAGAGGTGTTTGGACTTCAGATACCAATGTACCAGCACCCGCCTGGACTGCAGGCTGAGTATGCTCCTGACGGTACCCCAATCCCTCCGCCTAGAGACAGGACCACCGAGGTGCTTCACTACCTTCTCTGTTTGTCGGTGTGCGTATGCTCCGTAATGCTGCGGCGGTCTAGTGAAGACGCGTGCAGCACTCCGGAGGGTGGCGCGTTTGAATGTCGATGTTTTAGCGGGGTAGATTTCGATGTCGTCGACGGTAGTAGAACTGTTTTTGTTGTGCATCTTATATTAACGAATGCTGCTGTTCGTTTAATCATCAGTTTGTTGCTGCGATGTAATTTGAACTAACAATTCTAACACTGATTGGTTTCTTGAGGTTCTCACGACCGACGTTGATTCTTCTGTTGTTTTCTTCTGGGCTGTTTTGGCGTGGTCCCAAATCTCTTCTGCTTTCTTCAGCATTTTCAGTGTTGACTTGATTGTGACAATCACAATCAAGTCAACACTGAAGATGCTGGCAATGACGTGCAGTGAAACGTCTGAAGGTAGAAGAAGATATTTTGGACCGCAGCAAAACAGCCCGGATTAAACACGAAATAATAAGTATACGTGTTCACATTATGTGTACAGTTAGTCTAATCAAAATACCACAATTGAGTTCACATATTATGTGTGCTAATATATAAAATACAAAAACCAAAATTTCGCATGATACTAAAAAAGAATGTAAAATTGAAACGGCATCAAAAATTATGTTCAAAGCAACCCATAAGGCAATACATTAAATTTTGTATAAAAAATTGACATTTTAACCCCATGAGCTGCACCCTAGTGACCATACCTAAAAAATCTTGTTTGGACACATATGCAGACCATAAAGTTACAGTCTAGCGAAAACTTAAGGTCATTCCTATACTTTAGAGCTCAGATTAATATCTACAGGATGTTTCACGAATGATAATGACCCTGACGAAATTAAAAATGCAACCCAAAATACATTTGCAGAGGTAACATATAAAACGTAGAGCTGTATAAATTCGCAAAATTTTGACATAAGTAAATTCGGTATTGTAACAAATTTTATTTTTGAAAAATGTTTATTCAATAACATTAATGTAATAAATGCTCAAAATGTCGCCCTCCGCTGTTTTCACAAGCCTGAATTCGTGCCCAAAACAATCTTTTAACATGCATTAACATTTCTGGAGTGATGGATCTACATGCATCACGTATTTTATTTTCTAAATGTTCTACACTTTCAATAGGTGTTTGGTACACTTGCTCTTTTACCATTCCCCGACAGATAAAAATCCAAAGGAGTAAGGTCCGGGCTTCTCGGTGGGCAAGGATTAATTGAACCTCTCCCTATCCATCGGTTAGGCAAAACCAAATCAAGATGATTTCGCACTATTCTATGATAATGCGCAAGTGCCCCATCTTGTTGGAACCATAGATCTTGTCTTACTTGTAAATTTACATTTTGGAGAAGTACCGGTAAAATGTATCTTAAAAAATTTAGATAAGTATTGCCGTTTAAACTATCGCGAAAAAAATAAGGCCCAACAATTTGATTCCCCAATATTCCGCACTAGACATTCGTCGAGTAGATAGTTTGAAAATGTCCTTCACTAATCCAACGTTGATTTTCTTGCGCATAATAACGCATGTTATGTTTGTTAACTCCACCATTATTAGAAAATCTTCCTTCGTCTGAGAAGCAAATGTCATAAAATCTCACATTCAAATTTTGGTGTTTCCGAAAAAAAGTTACAGAAAGCCAGTCTTTTAGGATAATCTGTCTCCTTTAAGGCCTGAACCAATTGCAAGTGATAGACTAATAATACCGGTTGCTCTTGAGACTACCCTTTGACTAGTATGAGGATTTTCGTCAATCATTTCCAATACTGTAATTTCATTGTCAGGGTCTGTTGCTGTTCTTTCTCTTGACTTTTTCAGTGGTGGCCAGTTTGTCCTTAAAGTTAATTCAAGTCTTGAAGATTATATCAGCAGGAGTTTTTCTATTTGGAAAACGTTGTCTGTATAAACGGGCAGCAGCGGAAGCATTTTTCTTGCATTCAGCATAAATCAAAATTTTTTCATAATTTGAATACATTTTTACTTTTAATAAATACAGAGACAGGAACCATAGCGCATAGCCGTCATGGATTTCCAATTTATTTTTAAAATAATACCATTATGTAAAATAACCACATTGCTATGAGAAGGTATTTTGGGTTGTATTTTTAATTTCGTCAGGGTTATTACCATTCGTGAAACATCCTGTATACATTTTGATCTATGTATTTCTATTACTTGTAAGAAAAATGTTTAAAACTAATTAAGGACACTAACTTAAACTATTTTATACATTATGTATGTCACTTCTTTTGTTGATATTATTTCTGTGGTTATTAATGTGCACCAGGGAAAGTATTTTTTTAAATTCAAAATTGAAATGGTGGTTGGTTAGACAGACCAACTATTTGCTGTGATTTTCTGCAAATATCAAAGTAATCACTGAGAAAGGTGAACGTTATGGTGTAATTTTCGTTCCTACTATAGTTGTGTTTTTTTCTTAACATCTAAACCAGGGGCAACTATGGCAGTTTGTGGTATCAAAGATGTAATATTTACCATAGTGCTTCACAATCTATCTATTATGGCAAATATACTATCAGGAATTAATTCACTAGTTAAAACCACGGCGTTATTGAATGATTAAAAAAATAAACATAAGAATTTTGTTTGTGTATTCATTTGATAGATATATCAAAATGCACGATATAGAAAATTAAAACTGTAGTGAAATCATTTATGAGATAAGCACCCATTTTGCTGGAGTCTGGTCAAATTTCGTTAGCTTTTTGTTAGTCTCACGATTGTTATCTCTTCGATGTTTTGTTTATTCACTGTATTATATTATTGATTTTGCCATACAATAACAATAAACAACCAATCCCCAAGAATACATAAACACTCTTAAACTGTGCATCCAAGTTCCACCTTACATCGCAGCAGGAAAACTCGCAGCAAGTACTGTAGAGGTCTACAACGATAAAGCGGTTAAAGTCGTATTGCGTGATCATCAGTAAGTTGGTTAATTGCTGTTAGATGCATTAGTGAATGAGTAAATAGGTTTGCAGTTTGTACGGAAACGTGGCAAATTTGACAGTTTGTTTGTAGGTACCCATTTGTTTGTTGTAGGTACAACACTCAGACGTCATACACAACACATACATATCACGTGTACATAATTGGTTGCCTCTTTCATATTCCATCCACTGCTTTTCGTAAAATTAAGGTTTAATTTGATAACAAAAATGAGGAGCACGTATTTTGCAAGTTTGCAAATGGCACTATCACTCCATATGTTTAAATGCAACAGAATTGGTCTGGTAATGAGTTATATACGTATATGTATGTCAAGACTAGTAAATACTATAAATTCCCAAAGGAAAATAGCAAGATATGTTTATTTAAACGTTTTGAGGATAGGTTGAGCTTCAATGACACATTGACAATATCTTAAGAAAACCAAAATGTTAATTAATTAGTTTTCTTTACATTTAATCATACTTGTGCTTTCTCATAAACTTTTAAGTGTTGGCACTGGTTTTTTATTAAGCTGTTGTGTGCTCTATTTGAGATAAAAGTGTACTGAAGTATCACGATTATAGAAGCATTCAAAATGCTAAAAATCACCAGATATACAGATAGTAGCTGAAACATCTGGAATGATAAATACAATAATTTTATAATTCAACACAGACAAACGAGTAGTTGTTTACGAAAACCAGAAGGTCCATTTCATGTATTTCACCAACCATCATCTGTATAGTAGACGTTGAAATCGAAACGGATCAAATTTCATGTAGTAGTACTTTTGTAACTGACGCATTTTTAATTAGGTCCGTTAGATTAGTTGAAGACAGTACAGTCAGAATGATTGCCCCAAAAGAAACTCCGCATACTGTCAGTACTAAAGCTAGCGATGGGAGAAAGTCATGAAATCTGACAGTGCAGATGTCTTCTTTTCCTTGTGTATTGCAGATCATGCAGTATATTTGTTTTTGTCGGTGTTTTAAGTTTGGAAAACCAACCTAGAATCGGTGTGGGCATGATGTGCTGTCTATGTTGGCTTACGCACTGCATTCTTTATCTCTTTTCTAACTAACCAAAAAAAATCTTCTTGGAGGACTATGATCGGTAGAACGGTTCTGCGTTGTCGTTCAGGAGAACACCAAAGCATGCACCTAACGTTTTTTTTGTGTACACATGAAGAATAAGTTTATTTACCTAAATAATAATAATAATATAAAGTTTTTATGTATTTAGGTGTAATTACAGAACGCTGTAGGTACTAATAGCAGAAGTAGAAAGTCGGTTTAACAGACATAGATGTATAATATAACAAACATTCTTTATCGCAAGCCCTTCACAAAAATTCTTCCACATGCCCTTTTTGCAATACTGCAGCTTTCTTCCTTTGTATCCTCTCGATACACCCTTCAGGTAGGCAGTGAGCTTATTATATTTTCAATGTCTGTGTTTCTATAAACCTTCATTGCAAACTTCAGCATCGAGTACTTTGACCACATGGATGGAAATTGCATACTTCTTCTTCAAATTTAAGAAATATGATAACAGTACTTCCTCATTTATGGTAGKTACACCCCGTTTTTCATTCCATTCGTTAAATTTGGAAAATACTTTCTCATAATGTTCTCRGCAGCTTCTTTCAGCAATATCCCATGAACARTTTCTTCTATTMCTCACCAACTTTACCAGTTCTTAGAAATGGAGTCGATAAACAATCGAAAATAAATTCAGTACTTCCCGATATTTATTTAGTTAGTTTCTACGATTTTTGGGGTGGCAGCCGAAGTGTCAAATTAATTTCTGATGAAATCATAAAATTCCTGCGATTTTGGTTCTAAATACCTGTGATTATCTATAAAACGTTGTATTGCATTCGTGTTTCAGATAGTATTTTATCCACTTGTGAAACAATTATATACAATAATTAATGCAACTCAAGCAACGATGTCAAAGGCGCCTCCACCAAAAGGACCGTGAATTTGAACATTTACTTTAATATTATTATAAGTTTTATTTGTATTTCTTTTCCATGTTGATCTTGTAGTTAATAATAAATATTGCAGTTGTGAATAAATGAATTAATATTTTAGGTAAAATATAAATCTTCGCCAGATGGTATGAAATACGAGTGTAAAAGATCGCTTCTTTTATAACCAACAACATTATGTTTTTTATAGATATAATGACACAATATAGTACATATTTACCTATACAATTCTAGATTTTCGCCGCTCTTAAAATCCGTTCCACGGAGTCGTTCCGCAGACCCGTTCTGCCGGTCACTACGATCCTCCCCCTGTAAATAAATTAAAATCATGCCTTTTTTTCTTTCGTGCGTGACGTTCTGGATTCTCGTCGGACCACGCTTCCTCTATTACCTTGTCTTCTTCGCTTTTTCTAGATCTTGCAGAATCTTCAAAAAAAGCGAACAGAACGACGGGGGCGTCTCAGTTCGGAGCTCAACAAGTCTAAATACAGCAAAAGCAATCTCATCTTTAAGGTAACCCGCTTCGGGCTTGCTTGGCATTGCGCATGACCGATTTGCGACGCCTCTGCAAAAAATTTTTTACTACGTACGCAGACGATCCCTGTTTACATGATTTTTTTTGAGAACGTTTTTCAGATGTTTGGCGGACTGTATTTTTATCAATACCGGCATTCAAGTATTAGTAACACTACAACACCCTGTATAGAAACAGCAAAGAAACATGTAATTCAACTCAGGAATATACTTGGATACCAATGCAGTACGATACTTTTAGTTCAATATCAAAGTATCAAGGATCAGTTCTGTTCTACAAAATATGTTGATACTTTCACTACCCATGAAAAAAAATTATTTAAAAAAAAAGAAGGAATATATATCCGTGTAAAAATGTGTACATGAAAATGAAATGATGTCAAGTAATAATAGTAGTAGTTGTATACAGTGTATTGTTCATTGTCTTCAGTTTCTGTATTACTTTTTCAACATGTCTTAAAAGTTAAAGACGTGTCCAAAGTAGCACCAAGGTATTTTGGATAGAAGTTGTGTTTCAGTCTTATGCCACTGAGAACCACATTTAATTACAAATTTTTATGACTATTGGCCAAATCAAAGCAGCAGACTTTGGTTTTCGAAAAATTTAAACGCAAAATAGTTGTTCATAGTTGACAGATCTTCACTTCATTTCTCTTCTAGTCCCTAAAATTATTCATGTTCACATTCGCGAGCCAAATCGTCGGCATAGATAAATTTTCTGCTTGTGGTTAGTGGCAAATCACTTGTTTACAAATTGAAGAATAATTAAGCTAAGACGGAGCCTTTATTGACTGCCCTCATTTGCTTCTCTCTCACTCATGAATACTCTAAATTTTCGGTTAGAGAGCAAAGCCAGCAGCTTTTCTAACTTCACGAAAGTTTTTAGGTTTTTATAGGCTTCTACTGATTTATTACAAATAATATATATATATATATATATATATATATATATATATATATATATATATATATAGAAGTTAGCTTAGCGCCATTTCTAAGTCAGTAGTATCAGTTTTTGAAATATAATTCAACAAGTAAGAACGCTGATAAAAATACAGTCTAGTCTTCCTTGAGCTTACCATATAATAACTCTTTAGTGGAAGCAAATGAAGTTTTATTTATTATTAGTGATGTAGATATAGTAAGCTCAACTTCTGTAAAGTAAAATCACAAAACTCGCTAGATTCTGTTGTATGCTTTAAAAATTTCCCACACTACTGCTGTGTTACGTCAAAATAGAGGACTCGATGCTTTGTAATAGTTGCATGTACTGAAGAAGGTAAGTCGTATTATTGTGAAACTGTCATTTGTTGTACGATTGTTTCTTTACAATAGGCTTCCGCTTTTTAGCAAACCCCCCGTTAATGTGATAAAATGAAATAGCACAGCGTTAAAAATTGAATTGTTACGTCATCATAATAATATACTAGGGTGCTTGGTACATGGTATTTGTTCAGATTGGATATCAGCCAATACCTTTAATCCATGATAGTTCTAGTCGAGTCCAGTGAACTAGCTTTTCACAACTATGCCTGGGCTTAACCAAAAGCACAGCTTGGTTATGGCTTAATGCTGTTTTTTAAAGTTGAGCTCCCTAGAGAAGACAGAGGAGGCAGTGCTTTTTTCACAGTTGCTCTACAGACTTATTATTTGTTGTTTATTTTGTTTTCCAGCAAACGCAGTAATTATGGTTATCTTTTTATAACACGTTGTATTTCGATTTAGTGCAGTGCTTTGTATTCGTAGGAATGAAGGCATAAAATTCTCGCCTCAGTGTTCGCCTTTATTTCTGACGAATACTGAAGAGATCAACGAGACATGACAGTTTGCTTAACATACTGTTACACGTTCCAGTTTCTCAACATGGCCAGCGTATTCATGAGGATATTCAATCTAATTTGCATGATGCTGCTGATCGGCCATTGGTCTGGGTGTCTGCAGTTCCTGGTTCCCATGCTGCAAGGATTTCCATCGAATTCGTGGGTAGCAATTAATGAACTTCAGGTAATTATGCATAATAATAAAGCTTTTTTTACCCAACAGAATATTCCATTCACAGAATAAAAAAACAATTCTTTTGTCTCAATACACAGCACACACACTGTATAGCAGTACACTATTCAATTAAAAAAAAATCAACAGCATCTCTTTTAGTCTATCATAACGAATGTTATGAATTATTTTCCCAATATACCATGTAATTTCTTCTTCTTCCTGTGTTTCAGTATTAACAAGGAACAGATGACTTAATCGTAGAACATTAAAATATGGCTTAAAATTGTACGTTTAAAGTCAACACAACAGAAAATCGAAATTTAAACATTGGTTCTAGCACTTGAACAATAAAAAGTGCCCCCGTGCCACGGACCAGGCTTAGGTACTCTTATATTAAATAATGCTAGCAAAGGGGGACAATCAATATCGCTACAAAATACTTTAAACAAAAAAGTTAAGCTTGCGAGCTGCCCTAAAGCAGAGAACTAATATAAAATTTTTCCAACAAGAGTGTTCAGTAGACAACACAATCTTTAAAGGACGAGAGCCACGATTAGCAGCGTCAAATCAGTTTAGTGATTTGTATTGTCACTGCCAGGAAGCAAATAATTTATAATATCAGTAACTGGGTTAATAATTAGTAAATGTATCAGGTATTGAAAAGAAGAGTTTTTCTTTTTGATTAGATGAGAGGTAAAAATTGACTGGCTGAAGAAGGCCAATAAGAAGGCCGAAACATGACCACAAAGTACATAAGTCATTTTTAATGGAATCAATCCTTGCAAAAGAGAAACCATACAAAGTGATACCACATGAATTCTCGATAAATGTTTTATTTATTTTAATTTGTATACAAATCAAGTTTTTACTGCTACCAACCCAATAATTTTAAACGACATTTTTGTTGTGCGATTTTCAGAAAGCGTTCTGGTTAGAGCAATACTCCTGGGCTTTATTCAAAGCCATGTCCCACATGCTGTGCATAGGGTATGGCCGTTTTCCACCCCAGTCCTTGACAGATATGTGGTTGACCATGCTGTCGATGATATCGGGTGCCACCTGCTATGCCCTTTTCTTGGGCCATGCAACCAACTTGATACAGAGTTTGGACTCGTCGCGACGACAGTACAGAGAGAAGGTATTAAGGGTTCTGTGGCTGCCGTTTTGTTGCGCTTTCTGAGCATTGTTTTGGCATGTTTATTGTTTTATGTTGCTGTATATAAAGCTTTTTTACGTAAATAACAAGTTCTAATCGGTTTTTTTGGTTAATTTTGTTTTATTTCGAAAGGTTTTGGTGTAGTAGTTGTTGGTATGTTATTTAAGGTAGTAGTTATTGTATAGTAATCGTGTAGGCTTGCTAATACATAGTGTGTTTTATCCATTCGTGTAACCCTTAATTGTATAACTAGCAAATCCTAAAAGTTTATTTAAATCCATAGGCAGTAAATTTGTTGTCTTTGATTTAAGGGATCTGTTTCATAAAACACATTAGTTTTGAAGCTCTCGTGTTGCAAATTAAATGGATACATAGGAAAACTCCTTTGATGCGTAGGTGAATTTTAAATTGCTTATTTTGTACTAATTGTGATATCAGTTCTGTTGAATTGCCGTCGGCGACGGCGTTGATTTGATTATTACTATTATTGCTTATCTCATATCCAATTGCTTGTAAACGCTATAATATGCTTTTGCTGCATTATGAGGTTTACATATTGCTACCAAGTACTTAAAGGATGCCTTTTACAGTTGCAGATTGTAAAATTTTATTTAGTCCTTTGTTTATCGTCATCAAAATTTTCGTAGGTCATAAACAGGCCCATAGGTACGAATTTGCTGCTTGTGTTGTATATGACATATGTACATAATTTTTGCATGTTTACTGTTTGCTTGTTGTATGTATTTGTGTATCAATAACATTAATTTATAACAGAATTAATTATGTATTTTAACTGCATGAATTATTGAATATCAAATCTAAAAGCGATGGGAAATGTTTAAATTATGCATGATGTTCACAAGGTGGGATTGTGTCATGTAGCTAACCATCATTTATTTAATATAGTGCCATGGTATATATGTTATTTGTAAATCAGACGAATGATTGTCGAAGCCAAAAAGGCGATGTAGCTTTTTATAAACCATTTTCTATATATTTATAAGTTTATCTATGTAAGTATTTTATTAAGATATAGGTACTTTAATTATGTTTGTACAACACTTAATTAATACGCCAACTGCACAGCGTATTTTATAATTTTAAGTAAGACGAGTAAAATAAATTTGTAAATTGAATATTTTACACAGAGTTTCGTATGCTGAAATCGGGTAACATACATGATACGTATGATGGAGGGTAGAATTTTAGTTTAAGGCGGGTATATCACAACAAAACAATTACTTTCGTTGCAAATTATGTTTATATGACAATTAAAAAATATATTAAATGGCCAATTAATTATCAGTGTGATGTCCTCCTGTTGCACACGCCATTTTTGAAGATACAAGCACTAAACCAGTTGCAAACACAACAAACTTAACTCGCATTCATCTAAGACAGATATAAATAGTTTAAGTACCACTCTCCACGGGTTCTCTGTATCGTAAATACATCATACTATGTAACTGTAACTGTATCAGCCAGAAGAACAACAATCTACACCTACACTTTAATAAACCTATTAAAAAATGTGTATGACAATAAAACAGCAGCCTGAACTCCGAAAAAACTTAATTCGAACCATCTATCTGCACGCTCACAGGTGAAGCAAGTGGAGGAGTACATGGCGTACAGGAAACTGCCGAGGGAAATGCGACAACGCATTACCGAATATTTCGAACACCGTTATCAGGGCAAGTTCTTCGACGAGGAGTGCATCCTTGGGGAGCTGTCGGAGAAGCTCAGAGAAGACGTCATCAACTACAACTGCAGATCGCTGGTCGCTTCGGTTCCGTTCTTTGCTAATGCCGACGCGAATTTTGTGTCCGACGTGGTCACTAAATTGAAATATGAAGTCTTCCAGCCAGGTAAGAAAATACGACAGTGTGGTGCTGCAGCTTCAGTCTTTCCTAGATCATTGACAAAATACTTTGTTCTTGTGTTCAGGGTAACAGTCTACTATAGCTGACGTTTTTATTTATATAGGCGGTTTTTCACTGTTAACAAAGTATATCTACTAGATATTGATCTTTTTCATCGAGTGATAAATGAAACAAAAGATAATTAACTCATTTAGTACTAAAAAAGGCATTTGAAATTTTGAAGAAGTGAAATTTCGTTCGCGTTCACCAAAATTTACAGTGTATTCTGAAGCTTTCCAAATATTAGTGATGCATTTCTGGAACTGACCTGCGGGATCTGAATTAAATTTGGGAAATGTTGGAAACTCTTTCACCTGCAATGACTCAAACTTTGACGCTCCTTCACGTCCTGGAGTTAATTCGACAACAATATGTAATTTTATGCCCATATACGTAACATATAAACCCGGCGCATCCACCAAAATTGACTGTGTATTTTGAAGCTTTTCGAATATTACTGTTGCCTTTCTGGAACTAACCTGTGGGATCTGAATTAAATTTGGGAAATGTTGGAAACTCTTTCACCTGCAATGACTCAAACTTTGACGCTCCTTCACGTCCTGGAGTTAATTCGGCAACAATATGTAATTTTATGTCCATATACGTAACATATAAACCCGGCGCATCCACCAAAATTGACTGTGTATTTTGAAGCTTTTCGAATATTACTGTTGCCTTTCTGGAACTAACCTGTGGGATCTGAATTAAATTTGGGAAATGTTGGAAACTCTTTCACCTGCAATGACTCAAACTTTGACGCTCCTTCACGTCCTGGAGTTAATTCGACAACAATATGTAATTTTATGCCCATATACGTAACATATAAACCCGGCGCATCCACCAAAATTGACTGTGTATTTTGAAGCTTTTCGAATATTACTGTTGCCTTTCTGGAACTAACCTGTGGGATCTGAATTAAATTGGCTTTTTATTTCCTCATTCCACCAATGTGTCTGTTTTTTCCTTTTATCTACTAAGATTTTCCCACAAATTTTTGCCGCTGTGTTCACTAATATGTCCTTAAATTTCATCCAGATTCTACATCATCGTCATTTTCTATGCTATTTATTATTTCGAATTTTTTCTCCACGAGCTCTTTGTACGTGTTTGCAGCTTCATATTCAGCTTGGTTTGTTCTTACTTCTGTCTTTACATGTTCGCTGCGTTCTTATTTTTATTTTTCCTATCACTAAGTAATGGCACCTGTAGATTTCGTAAACTCTGTGTACTCTAACAAATCCGATCTACTATTTTATCAATTAATATATAATATATTATTGATTTCTCTTTTCTTTAACTTCTCTTATGTGTTTGTGTATGTCCTTATGTTGATGTATTCCCTTGTTGTTCTTTTTGTTTTTTCTCCGTGGTTCCCAAAACCTAGTTTTATTTTCTGCTGCTTAATTATTGTCTAATACATTAAACCTTTCCAGGTGATATTATTATAAAAGAAGGAACGATCGGCTCAAAGATGTACTTCATACAAGAAGGAATCGTGGACATAGTGATGGCAAACGGCGAAGTGGCGACGAGCCTGAGCGACGGCTCGTACTTCGGCGAAATTTGTTTGCTGACGAACGCCCGACGCGTGGCGTCGGTACGCGCCGAAACATACTGCAACCTCTTCTCCCTCTCGGTGGACCACTTCAACGCCGMCTTAGACCAATACCCGCTGATGCGGCGTACGATGGAATCCGTGGCCGCGGAGAGGTCAGTGCGGTGGTTGGTATACTGACCTGGAGAGGTTTTATTGGATTATTTCTGTTTCATCGCTTCTTGTTGTCTGCTATCATCATCGTGCGGATGAAATTAACCGATTATGCGAGATGCTTAATTTCGTCCGCCCGTTTTAGTTTTTACTGTTGACGAATAGTCTTCCTCTTTCTTTAGTACCTACACTACTACACTACCTTGCACTCTCGAAACTCTACACTTTCACCATGTTAACTGCATCATTTTTTTTAACTATTCACTTTCAATTTTTTTTACCTTCAACTTATTTGGATTTTCTCTTAAATATCTAGTATTCTGCCTTCTTGTGTTTCATCGTTATGAGGTAAACAAGAAGTGTTAAATACCTAAAATTAATTTTACAATCAATGCACCAACTTTCTGCAAAATCTGAAAAAAATAGCTAGGGTTTTGAATTTCTAAAAACACTCTAGAAACATTAAAACATTAAAAATTGATATTGCTAATGGTTTCCTTGTAACTTCAGTTTTATTTTTGTGTTTATGAGGGTTAGAACAAGTGTTCATTTTGGTAGTAAATAAGGCTAGAGCCTGAATTTGTTACAAATCAAATACCAACTACCAATTACTTATTATTTTTTAAATAAAATTTGGTATGCATTATTTATTCTCAACAGACATATATGTAAAGGTCGTAATACTTATTATTATATTGTATAATACATAAATACAGCCTCTGCATACCTGTTATATATTTACAAGTAATATAAGCCTAAAATATCTTTTCTTGAACTAAAACTGGAYCTGAAACACACACTAAAATTGTAGTTACTCTATAAACTGAATTATTTAATCCACAAATTATTCACTCATGCGTTTAGAATCTCAATTTATTTAAAACCAATAAAAGTAGTAAAAGTTCCACTGCACTGTTTTTGTTTAAATTATACCCACCATAGCCATAAAATTATCCAATAGAAGTAGTTCATTCAATTATTAGTTCCATTGCACTATGTTTAATTCATCAGTTATTCCCCTAGCAGGTAACACAACAGTGCATGGGAATCTAGTGCATCATGAATTGTGTAGTACTAAAGTAAGGGCATGAAATAATAAAAAGCGATGTAACTAACAAGTTCAATAAAACAAAAGCACACTTACTCTCCTGTTCATTGCCTAGTAGAACTTCCACTCATGTTATACTCTTTGCTTATGTTACCTGTTTTGCTACCATTCAAAACACTGTCGGAGTAACTGCAGTGCTTAATTTGGTTTACAGATTTTGTTTTGACAATTGCAGGCTGTGTTTAATGAGGAGAGAATTGTATCAATGGTTGTATTTATACTTTGTATTTTTTGAGAACCTTTTTATCCTCTCTTCAAAAATGTCTTCAAAACTTCATTTAGTAAGAATCTTTTTTTGCCATTGTGGTATTTTGGCACACTTAGAAATTAAATAGATACATATTATCAACTGCCCTTGATTCCCCTTTCCCCTCCTCTTGATCCATCCATGGTCTCAAAATTATTATGACTGAACAATCCAACAACATAGGGAAGAAAGCATTTCTAAATCCACTAGGACTCTACTCAATTCAAAAAGGATGTTATTTTTTCTGCATTAAACACGCCAACAAGCACAAACACAAATTAAGCACTGCTCCAGTGCGCCTGGATTCCTATACAGGTACAAACTGTTCTGTTCAGGTTAAACAAGATCGGCAAGAACCCCAATCTGGTGGCGCACAGAGAGGAGGACCTGGGCAGCGAAAGCAAGACGATAAATGCCGTGGTGAATGCGTTGGCCGCAGAGGCCGACCATGTGAATATGTCCGATGAATCTGTCGCGCGTTTACATGCGAGCGATAGGAGTCTTCAGGACCTAGGCAGGACGCTGGCGAAGATGACTTTGCCAAGGCCCAAGTCGGAAAACAACTTCGCCTCACAGGTAATTACCGATACACTTTTATGTATGTATATATCATTGGAAATATGACTATAGTTGGATGTAGTTTTTTCAGTAATATTTAAGTTTTATATAAATTTGATGTCATCATTGTCTTATTAACAGCCATATGCACAGTTCTGAGCAAGCGACCTTTGAAGAAGACCTTCCATACATAATATATTTTTTTAACTTCCAAGACGTAAAACACATGCCACATGAATGGGACTTGTGTATACCGTCCTTACCATCAGACGGCCGATTTTGTCGTGACCTAAATAAGTTATCAGAAAACTTGCAACTTCAAGCAATAAAAAAATAAATGCGCCTTCAAACGAAAGAGCTAGGCTACTAAAAATTAACCCAACGTCTACGATGAAGGTCCTCCAGGTCTGCCGACACCTAGATTAGGCTCAAGTCACCACTAGACAGATTTTGTCGCACCCCATTTAAGAAAGTTATGCCCTTGGAAGTTCCAGTGCTAAAAATTAGTTCTACGTCTATGCTGAAGGTCCTCCAGGTCTGTCGACACTTAGGGTGGGCTCAGGCTATAACACTGGTCTACTTCTGGTATTTCCACCGTATGTCTGGGAAACATCGTTTGACGGGCGAGTCGGTTTTCTCGAATGAACKGACTTGAGCGCGATCGTCGGGTAACTGCACCCGCGACAGGACTCGAGAAAAACTGGGTTACTAAATATTATCCCTACGTCCACGATGAAGGTCCTCCAGGTCTGCCGACACCTAGATTAGGCTGAAGCTATAAACTGTGGTTGCCTTCTACGATCTTCACCACCAGACAGATTTTGTCGCACCCCATCTAAGAAAGTTATGCCCTTGGAAGATCCAGTGTTAAAAATTAGTTCTACGTCTATGCTGAAGGTCCTCCAGGTCTGTCGACACGTAGGATGGGCTCAGGCTATAASACTGGTCTACTTCTAGTATCTCCACCGTATCTTTAGGAAACATCGTTGGACGGGCGAATCGGTTTTCTCGAATGAACCGACTTGAGCGCGATGCCCGCCGCCATCGTCGGGTAACTACAATCGCGCTCGGACTCGAGAAAAACTGGATCGCCCTCAAACAGTGTTTGACCACGAGGACCTTTAGCATATATATAGAATTAATTTTTAGAACTGAAGGTGGTGGACATTGTAGAAGGCGACCAAAGTTGTAACTTGAGCCTAATCTAGGTATCGGCAGACCTGGAGGACCTTCATCGTGGACGTAGTGTAGATTTTTTGCATTGGGCCTTCCAAAAAAAATCTGCCAGGTAGTGGTGATTGTAGAAGGCGACCACAGTTGTAAGTTGAGCCTAATCTGGGTGTGGGCAGACCTGGAGGACCTTCAGCGTGTACGTAGAGATGATTTTTTGCATTGGGCCTTCCAAAAAAATCTGCCAGGTGGTGGAGATTGTAGAAGGCGACCACAGTTGTAACTTGAGCCTAATCTAGGTATCCGCAGACCTGGAGGACCTTCATCGTGGACGTAGTGTTGATTTTTTGCATTGGGCCTTCCAAAAAAATCTGCCAGGTGGTGGAGATTATAGGAGGCGACCGCAGTTGTAACTTGAGCCTAATCTAGGTTTCAGAGGACCTGGAGGACCTTCATCGTGGACGTAGAGTTGATTTTTTGTATTGATCCTTCCAAAAGCTTCATAACTTTCTTAGATGGGATGCGACAATAGGGTGTCTGCTGTAATTATTAAAAAGTGTTATTTTTTTCTTTCCAGGACATTCCTTTGACGAGGGGCAACGAGCACAACGGCCGTCCCTCCTTCCACAAATCCGACACCMTTCACAAGGAGTCGGCGTTTCAATGACGCCACTCCACGCACTAGTGCCAACTGACGACCGGCCCGCTGTGTCGGCTGCCAGTGCTGGCTATCGCCGCCGCCCCACTGGCAGTCCGCACGCACAGAGACAATTGACGGTTTCGACGGGGGGTGCTGGTGCGTGCCGCTTCGCTGTGTCTTGTCCTTCATTATAAGCAATACGTGCATCGGACACTGATGAGCTAGAGTTGTGCAATATTAGAGAGAGATTGTTATTGATTTTTAGCTTTAAACATTAGGTGCTCAAGTAATTATTACTGTGTTGATAAAAAAAATGGCCACTTCTGCACGGTTTTTGATCTTGCCACGTTTCCTGGAATGGGTTGTGTTTACTTGGGTTCCATTTTTTACATTTAGAAGCAAAAAATTCAGAATTCCTGAATCTTCTCTTGGCATTGATGCAGATAATGGGGCGGTAAAGGGGGTAATTATCCCCCAAATTGAACTAGTAAATTTTAAAATAGGTACACTGTTTGATTTCTAATGTACACAAGTATTTATGTTGCTTTGATCAAATTATTTTAGTTTTTGTTCCATTTACTAGGGCGTTTTCTTTTAACGTCTGATATAAGATCCCTTTACATAAAAAAGTTTTTATTATTAAAAGTTGAGTAAAAATAAAATTTATAATGATTTAGGTGCAAAACTTTGGAAAAAAATAATGTAAAGACCAATATAGTAATATACAGAGTTGTTCAAAACTGTTGGCGCAAATTTATATGGGTTTCCAGGATACAAAATAATAAGAATAAAAACTCATTTCATTTGCATTACACTGAAAAGCTGTAACAACACTGAAACAGGTCTGTCTGTAGTTGGTTGCAGTGCAGACACCATAGCATAGTACATGGTGTAAAAGGTATTAATTGCATTAAAAATGTCTTAACTTTTTTATCCTTGCAATTGTAACACTATTATTAAACTATCTTCAGTTCTAAGTCAAAACATTCTTGTTTAAATTAGGAAACTCAGGTATTTTTTGAAGTACACCGTGTTTAAGTTACCAATGCATCAGACCAACTCTGAAAAACATTTTCTATTTTAGGTCATTATACTGTGGGATTCAAAATTGCTGCAGTGTTAACTTAATTAGTTTTATTTCAATAAGTTAAGAAAGTACAAAATACCTTGGCATTGATACATTTTAAAACTGTCTCCAATTTGCAGTATTTCATTTTTTCCAACATTGCAAAGAATTTGTTGATTTCTAATTAAGAGTATAAAGTATATTTTGTTTACATGTCGAATGTCTGTACTATATGTTATCTGCAGTAGAACAATCCAAGGACAGCTGTTTCGATCTATTAGATCTCTTCAGTCCAGATATAGTCCCAATGCAGACAACAAAGCACAAAAAATGCCTCTACGGTTTTCACATGCTTCACAAATCACAAATTTAGCATAGATATTTCACTTACTAATGCATTATACACTCAATATAATATACTTAATGATGTAAAGTTCAGTAGAATTTAACAAAAATTGCTATTTTTCAATTAAGTCGTCCTCTATATTGCAAATGTAGGTTTTTTTGTTCATATGTTTATACAGAGTGTATCAAAATTATGCAAACAATTCAATTAAAAAGAAATACTGGTGAATTTTGAACAAAATACTTTTGGACAATTTTAGAACTAAACCAAACTGTAATTTTAACTTATGATTATATGACATTTTTGTTGTAATAACTGTGATTGCTAGGAGGGAGGCCTCCTCATATTCAGAAAAACTAAAGCTATAAATTTCTGTTTATTTGATAAAAAATAAGTGTATCCCATTTCATATTTCAACAGAAAACAATCAAAGATCTCTATTAAAAATATTTAACTGTTTTAAATATGCAAAAGACTGCTACATAGCATCATAAATTTCTATTCATATCAGAGAAACAATTATTCACTGCCCTTATTAAAAATAGGCAACTTGCTGTTGCTTTAACGTACTCGATAAATTCGGGTTTGAACTTTTAATCCAATAAACCCAACCCGACCATTCAAATTCTCTTTTGAAAGTGGAAAGTCAAAAACCGTCGTCTGCTGCACACACATTTCAATAAAAAAAACAACACGCTATTCACTAATTCGATTGCATGAATTATCTTGCAAATCAGAATTAGATGTTCTTTATAGATAAACACAATTAGGCCTACATCTCATCAAAAATCCGAGTTTGCAGGACCATCGAGGACATCATAAAAAGCAGAGCTGTGTTTTCCCAACCGTTCGGGAATTTCAGCCCCACCAATT
This sequence comes from Rhyzopertha dominica, assembly GCA_025024175.1. Taxonomy (NCBI): domain Eukaryota; kingdom Metazoa; phylum Arthropoda; class Insecta; order Coleoptera; family Bostrichidae; genus Rhyzopertha; species Rhyzopertha dominica. The sequence continues at coordinate 63,249,034 of QCXZ01000064.1, forward strand.
GTAGGTGGCGCCTAAATCAGTTGAGATACTTGGACAGTTGCAAAAACGAGCTGCCTGCCATTAGTAATTGGTCACACAATAGGAAGATAGTACAAGACATTATTTTATTTATAGCCATAAAATGCATCTTGAATTAGTGTGACCAAGTTGCTGAGATTTGAGGGAGACTAACACTGTTAGCTGTGATCTACAATACGAATGTATTATTATTAATTGTAGCCGTATAGTTCGTTTCAGTAACCCATTGTTTTCACTTTCATTTAACATTGCCTAAGAATTGCCATGAATGATCCAACTGCATTGCTCGACTTGTGTTGGAACACACTGTCAATTAAACAAAATGTTTTGTTTAGGATCATTTCTTTGAATACTTCCTGTTTTATAGAAAAGCAAAATTCGAGTAATCTAGTTTTGTTGGAAGTAGTAATGGCTATGTTCACACATAATACAAGCAATCAGCTTTATTATGAACACATCAATTTCTTATTTGCTTCTTGACTTCTGTATACTTGTTAGTAACATGTTCATAGGCAAAGATGTAAAAATATTGTATTTCTGCTTTAACTTAACTTTCTAAAACTGAAATATGAAGAAAGTTTTGATTCATGCACCAGGTGAAGCAAGTACCTATAGAATGATTTCTTCTAAGAACTAATACCACTTTCTTAGGAACCATCAAAGGTAATGTGTAATACTGGATCTTCAAAAAGAATGATCAATTAGAAGATTTATGTGATGTGATCAAAATTAGACTGGATTAAAGAAAATTGTATGTTTTAATCTGAAACAGTGACATCAAATGATCATTTTGGCCATATCATGTAACACTGTAGGATACAATACCTATAAAAAATGCATTAATATTAGCATTATTACACACCATCAAAAAAGGCTTGAAGATTTAAGTTAAAAAAGAAGGATATTATTAATTGAAATAAATGTTTATCAAGCACAAAATAACTATATTTTTTCAAAGCCTTTCTTGCTTAGCAACAAAAGAGAGCTGAAATTTTACCTTTTTTGCCATTATTGACACCTTATATAATGTTTTTTTCAAAATTTATTAAGGTAAACAATGAATTACATCAAATTGCAAAATTATCACACTGTATTAACTAAATCAATTTAATGCTTGATTATCTATGTTTTTAGCATAACACATACTAGCAAAAAATATTTACAAGAATAAACAGATTTTGTATTTTTATGTCATTAGTATATTAAGAGCTCTGTATTAAGGAGAGAAAACATTAAAGATTGATACCAAAAATGTTTCATTCAAAAACTTGGTGTACATTATATACATGTGGAGTTTGGGTAGTGTAATGTTCTTTATACTCTTCTAAATTGTTGAGCAGTAAAAAAGTTCATTCCTTTTTAATGGATTGTGTTAATGTGTACTTTTTGAGAAACTTTCATGTCTATGTGTTTAGGTAATATATTTGAAACGCAAGTATCACACAGCTTTTAATGGTATGGCTTTATCACTAAAGATACCAATGTTCAATTTTCAATGACATATTACCGTTATTTTTATTTACCTTTAACCATTTGTAATGTGAAGCCTAAATTATGCTTGCTGTCAAAATACAAAAGATTTTATTTAAAAAAACTATTGGATGGTTGCCCAAATTGTCATTTTACAAACTTCTTTTGGTAGAGCATGAAATACCTTGATAACATCATGTCTATGAACATCATACTTTGTGAAATCTAGTGATATTTCCTTTAATAATGTACAGTGATTTTTAAGACGTAGCTGACTGAATAGTAGATGTAATATTTTAATGAGAATGCTGCACTGGACCCAGAAATGGCTACTCTGCATGCTGTTTCTAATTTAAACGAATAATTTGCACTTGACGTGTGCAGCTTATGGTTTGTGACTGGTGCAGCATAGGAGATTAAATACCTAGTACCTATGTATCTATAAGTAGACGGTAAATAAGGTAATATCAATTATATCATAATTTATGTTGAAAAAAAATAGGTTCACAAAATTTTTGCCATGAGGATCCTAGCCTAGACTGAATAATTAATTATAAAATTATGCTTTGTTAAATAAATTAACGATATGTAGAGCAAGTATATGAGATCATTTAGTTATTGTAAAATTATGAAAATACTGCACTCTTAGTAGTTAAATAATCGCCAATTTCTCTGTGAAATCTGTTATTATACTTTTACCGAAAGTGCTCATTGCTCTTATCAGATTTAGGAAGTGTAAGCCATTTCAAAAAACAAGTGGAATGATGCCTTTATCAAAATGAGGTATGAAAAAGATTAGGGCTGTTTATATTGTGCCCAAGTGATGTTTCTATATTTAAATCATTGTTCACATAAACCTCATAACTGCTTTTCCCTTGTTTCACTTGTTTGTCACAAACAAAAAGTGTTTCGTTAGTTCTGTGAGGATTTGTAAATAAATGTAGGAAAGTGCCTCTTTTCAATTGCGCATTGCTACTATCTGGGTCAACTATTAGGATAAATTTGTTTTGTTTAGATGTTTTAACTGTTGTTACAACTTGGTTTACGATTGAATAAAGCTGCATTTTTACAGTATTATTAATTTTAATATATGTATATATATCTATGATTATATCATTTGATGATATTAATGCCAGCATTTTGAACACTCGAAATTATTGGCATCCCTGTTTGTAATTCACCCATACTGCAGTCTTCCTAGAGGTTGGCAACACTTGTTTGCACCTAAAACCTAACCCCAAAATGTCAAAATGTTATGTGAGCTCTAGACACTGATAATACTACACACTACAATCTATGACTATTATAATAAGAATGAAGAATTCAACACGTTAAATATTTGTTTAATTATGATGATGCCATTAAAGTTTTGTGCCCAGAAATGCTTGCGGAGTGTAACCAACAAAACCAACTTAAGATGTTTATCGACCTCGAATAGTCTGTTTTACCTTTGGGAACAGGATCCCAAAGCTGGATATGTGGACCGCAGACCACAACCTTCAAAAATACAACTGATAAGAGATGGTTTAAAAGAACTAAAGCATGAAATCGCTGTCTGGAAAAACGAAGTGATTGAAAGATTCGAAAATGATCCCACATACCTCTATAGGCCAGGCGAGACGGATGTACTTTGGAAGTTTGGTGATGAAAAAGCCTTAGATCAGTGGGTTGTGTCCAGCGATTCAGATCATAACGAAGGCTACAGTTCTTGCTCGTTGAAGTTAAATAAACAAGGCAAGGGAGTGTTCTCTGGTTTCCTGTCGACAAAAGTGCCACAAGATGGACGAACAAAGAGAGCTGGTTATTGCAATATCACAACACTTAGAGCGAGGGTATTGTGATACTGTTAAAAAGAATTTGCCTACATTATTTAATTTTCAGAGGTCGTTTAAGAGAGATTCTTACCATAACTGGACTGCTTATAATATGTTGGTGCTAAAAGTTAGAGGGGATGGGAGAAGTTACCTTTTGAATTTATCCACCAAAGGTTATTTTGACGTGACTTGGCATGATGCTTACCATTATGTTCTGTACACAAGAGGTGGACCGTATTGGCAAATTACAAAAGTATGTAGTTGGTTAGCTGGCATTCTAACATTTAAAAAATTGTTTTCAGATACCATTCTCTAAGTTTTTTCTCTCAAGCAAAGGAAGGATTCAAGACAAACAATATCCCCTGCCACTGGATCGAATAGCAAGTTTTGGTATATCTGCGGGTGATAAATATAATGGTCCTTTTCAATTAGAAATTGATTATGTAGGGGTAGAATACGATCCAAATCATACGGAAGAATTTGCTTATGAAATGTATGAAGTGCCTAAATACATTGTTGGTTAATAGTAAATCTTTTTTTTATTTTTGCCCATAATGTGCAAGATTTTGTATTTTAGCAACATCGCGGTTTAGTGTAAAAAACAAAAAAATTACTAAACTGTCAAGGTTGCAAGTCACTAAATGCTAATTCCCTATTCCACTTTTCTGGTTCCATTATACAGTACAGTTGTGACGTGAAGGATTATTTTTCATTATAATGATTTGAACATTAAAGCAAATTAATTTTGATGTTTTAGTACAAATCTGCTACAACAATGAGTTCTCAAGAAGGAAAGGAAATTCAGGTAACCCCTGAAGATGCCGAAAAAGCAGAACAATACAAACTGGAGGCAAATGAATACTTCAAAAGTAAGTAATTATTACTTTCTTAACGGTGTTTGTTGTAACTGGAGTTAGGGGAACGTTGTTTTTCACAAAAGACGTCGTTATTTTGTTGAAATTACGAAAACATACCCTGGACAAACATGGTTATGTTTCCTAACCTATTTCTTTTATAACCTCTAATTACTTGTTATTTTTGTAGAGCAAGATTACAATACTGCTATCGAACTATATACAAAAGCAATAGAAGCAAATCCTACGGTTGCTGTTTACTACGGAAACAGGAGCTTCGCATATCTGAAGACGGAATGCTTTGGGTACGCACTTTCGGATGCGTCGAAGGCTATCGAATTAGACAAGAACTACATAAAAGGGTTCTACAGAAGAGCAGCGGCAAACATGTCTTTAGGGAAATTCAAACTAGCTCTGAAGGATTATGAATATGTGGGTAGTACAGTTTTTCTTATGCAGCGTTTGTCGAGACCAAATGTCATTTTCAGGTAACTAAATTGAGACCAAACGACAAGGATGCAAAGCTAAAATATGTCGAATGCAATAAGATCGTCAGACAGCTGGCTTTCGCGAAAGCAATCTCTGTCGAAGACACAAAAAAGAATATAGCAGATACAATCAACTTAGATGCGATGAGTAAGTTCAGCATCGACAAGTAGGTTTGTCGAAGATAATTTGTCCATTTGCAGCCATTGAAAACGAGTACAAAGGACCAAATTTAGAAGATGGTAAAGTGACGTTGGAATTCATGAAGGAATTGATGGAACTGTACAAAAATCAGGGAAAACTTCATCGAAAATATGCGTATAAGGTTGGTGCAGTTAATAATGCAATCCATAGCATGAGTTGGTATTTCATGGCAGATCAAAATGGTGTTCCAGCTTTGGTTATTTTATTGCAAAAACAAAAAAACAACTACCTGTTTGTCCTGGGAAGTAGCGTATCTTTGGGTGTACTACAGGGTTCAATTGTTGGCCCTATTTTGTTCCTCACTTATAAAATGTTTGAAGGGGCGTATCTCAATTACTTTTGCAGTGTATTAACTCATGATTTATTATAGATAGATAGCTCTGATGATTGTTTTGACCATATAACAGTCATTTTCAAAAAGCATACAAACTAATTCAGAATGTTTTAAAACCATTAAAACTTATTTGCGGATATCATAGCTTTTGGGCATCATTTACTAATATTCATGTGTTTTACCAGATTCTTTTGGATATAAAGGCTTTCTTTATGGCTCAACCATCGTTGGTAGACATACAAATTGGTGACGACGACAAATTTACCGTGTGCGGCGACGTGCATGGACAGTTTTACGATCTAATGAACATCTTCAAACTGAACGGTCTCCCATCACCTACTAATCCATACGTATCCTTTAATTCACGGTTCGCTTTCGAATAATAAAGATTCATGTGAATCCTTAACGCACTGCAGTTGTTTAATGGAGATTTTGTTGACAGAGGATCGTTCTCCGTCGAATGTATCTTTACCCTATTCGGGTTCAAGTTGCTATATCCCGACAAGTTCTTTATGTCCAGGGGTGAGTTTCGAACATTTGTGATGGATGGTTTTGTGAGTTGTTTTGTGCATTTTCAGGCAACCATGAGAGCGCAACTATGAATCAGATGTATGGCTTMGACGGGGAGGTCAAAGCCAAGTATACGGAACAAATGGCCGAGCTGTTTACCGAGGTCTACAATTGGCTGCCTTTAGCACACTGCCTAAACAATCGTGTTCTGGTAAGCATTTTTTAGTTGCACCTGAAATGGGATTTGTTGGTTTTTCTAGATTCATATGATTCAAACCAATGCAGTAGGGTCAAATCATTAACATAAGAAAAACTGATTTTTATGTGCCTTAATATTTTATACATGCCTTTCTATGATTGAACGGAAAAGGGGAAACACCAAATTTGTGCTTTTTTTTTGATACAGCCGAAAACATTCATGACCATGACTGTAGCTTTTTGTTTCACTGAACTTCCTAATTTTTCAGCCTGAAAAAACAGTAGACATTTTTACCATGTATTCCTAGGTGATGCACGGTGGACTATTTTCTCGCGACGACGTCACTTTAGAGGAGATTCGCAACATTGACAGGAACAGGCAGCCACCCGAGGAGGGTTTGATGTGTGAGCTTTTGTGGTCTGACCCGCAGCCGCAGAATGGTCGGGCACCAAGTAAACGAGGGGTCGGTTGTCATTTCGGGCCCGATGTCACGAAGAGATTCTTGGAACGGAACAATCTCGACTACATAATACGCAGTCACGAGGTGAAGAAGAACGGTTATGAAGTGGCCCATGACGGAAAGTGCATCACGGTCTTCTCTGCCCCCAATTATTGGTAAATATTGTGAATTTCCATGAGTGGAAGCATTTTTGGAAGAGCTTCAAGTGTTGCATTGCACTTCTCTGTGTCACAGATGGTGTCAAAAAGTTTCCTTTTTAGCACAGTTTTTAGTACTGGGAAGATTCAGAACTATATCTGAAAACTACAGCAAATATTAAGACATAGAAACATTTTTTCAGCAAAAAAAACTCAAATCAAAAGCAAGATGTGGCAATACCACGAGGGACCCAAAAAAGGGTCTGATTTTTGTTTAAATTTTATTCTTTTTTTAAGTATTATATAGCATTACCAATCTTTTATTCAACTGAGCAAAATATTTTTTAAATCCTGATGCATCTGTTGTTTTTTTCTTCACGACATCAATGTTATCAGGACGCTGCAATGGTGAAAACCAGTCACCTGACTCCCACAAATAAGGTTTGCTTCACCATAAGGGTGGCCAGAGGCGGGATAATCATCAAATGACATTTATCCTTTTTGAAGTGGAAAAACCACTTGAACACTCTTTCAAATTTCTTTGAATGTGGTACTTACTAGTGCCCAGTTGGAGTGACTTCTCCTCAGTAAGGTTTTTGGGAAGTTCCATTATTCAAAATCAAAGTTAATTATATGTTGCATTAAGATTGGCAATTCATTTAAAACCGGATGTTTATGCAACGCATTTATTGTTTTAGTGATACCATGGGAAATATGGMAGCATTCATAACACTCAAGGGAAAGGATCTGGTACCTAAGTTCACTACTTATGAAGCTGTGGTAACTTACTGTTTAACATTTGTGTTCCTATATGTCCAATAAAATTTTTTTTTTCAGCCACACCCTGATGTGAAGCCGATGGCATACGCAAATTCCCTCCTGAGTTTGATGTGCTAGTATTTGCTCACATGAGTGTAGTATACAATTTTAGATATTCAGGATATTTTCTTATAATTTGTTGTACAATAATTCTTACGTACTGCTATTACCTAATTTAATTTTGTTATTGTTGAATATAATTTTTAAGGAATCCTTTGTTGTACGCCATCTTTATTGTCATTTCAACTGCCTTCCGTCAATTCATTTGAGAACTGGCTTTTACATTCAACATGTAATGCAATTTTTTAACAATACACTGTCAGTATGTAAAAAATTATTAATAAATCTATTTCATCATGTTCTGCTTTTATTATTAACTGATACTGTATCCAACAACAAGATGTAGTTTTCATATTAATTTTAAAACTAAATGGAAAAAGTAACAAAATATGACCTGACCTGACCCCTTTGTTCTTTTTTGACCTTAAAATCTTTTAGTCTCCGATTCAGCTGAATACAAGTATACTTACTGATTTGGACCTCCTGAATTTCGGAATGGCCTCAGTTGGTCGCTAGCTACAACGGTTCGCTCGGAAAGTATCCTTATTTAGGCCGCCCGCAGTCCTAGCTCATTTTAGACCACATTTTTAAATTCTGCAGTTCAAAATACATATGTACGTCGATTTTGAGCTAAATCTATTTTTTGTCAAAAATCACAAGACATCCAAGGCTAACCCCTATGTTCTTTTTTGACCTTAAAATCTTTTAGTCTCCGATTCAGCTGAATACAAGTATACTTACTGATTTGGACCTCCTGAATTTCGGAATGGCCTCAGTTGGTCGCTAGCTACAACGGTTCGCTCGGAAAGTGTCCTTATTTAGCCCGCCCGCACTCCTAGCTCATTTTAGAGCACATTTTTGAATTCTGCAGTTCAAAATACATCTGTACGTCGATTTTGAGCTAACGTGGGTCGCTCTTGATAAATTCGGTGACTATAAACATATCTACAGCCGGAAAATTGTTCGAAGACGCTTTAACAAAGCATTCTGACGACATATTGTTGAATTTATAAAAAAAAAACAAACAAGAACACTCTCAAACATGACTAGTAACACAAACAAAATACGGAAAGTAGCGGACACTATCTTGTTTACATTGCGTGCGCACTGAGAAGTTGTAAACAATTTATTTTGGTTAAAAATTTTTTGCAGCGTTATGGATACAGATACACACTTAATTAATTAAGTACTCTTTTTTAATATGCAAAAGTTTATATTTTATAACTAGTGAACACACCCAATTATAATTGTGAATAACAGTAGTAAAAATAAAACAATTTATTACTTCCATGGATTTACTCAAAATATTTACAAATACAGCACTTGCGCTCATCAATAAGCAAGAATTTCAAAATATGAGGAAGGAAATCAAATTACTCTAATACATAAATTCACCAATGTTGGAGATACAAATTTCATCATCTGCAGAAAACTTACCAATCTGTTTCACTTGTATGTTTTAAACCTGTCTAAACATAATACCAGCAATAAACCCACTAAAATAATTAAGTTACATTTTTTATCTCTTATTTGTGACAGATTTTATATCTAAATACCACAGCGTTTACTAATTTAGTCTTGAAAAAAATAATTACACTTTGTTGTGCAGAAAAGAAACAGTAAGGCTCTAAAAATTGTACTTGTTCAATTAATCTTTCATTCACACTGGGGGTTTCTAAACCAAAATGAACATTTAGCTAATCCCAATTAAAAACTATGCCCCTATTTAATATTAAATATGTTGTGTTTAAAATACAGTTCACATTTCTGTAAATAAAATTTCATTATGTGATAGTTCAAACACAAACGTTTAATACCCTGTTTGTGTGATATTAGATAATAATTCTTACAATCAATGTAAAAATCTAAAACTGTAAAAAGAATAAATTAATTCGATTATAAAATTACATACTGAAATGCTTACTAAATATAATTTTAAAATGAGTGATTAAATTAGGTAACAATTTCATTTCATAGCTAGCACCATTCTATCTTAAAAGACGTCCAAAAGCGCTCCAATTTTTTATAGTTTTATAGGTACAGTTTTTGTATAATTAAAAAAAACTGCAAAAGTATTCTTTAATTAAATCTGAAGGATTTGGAGTCATTCTTTTTTAGAGAAAAAACAAGTCAGAGGATTTTTTTACACAAGGAATGTACTTCCTTTTGGACCAGCAGCACAAAGCGTGGTTAACCAGACCCAGCCAACTGGGTCTTTGTGTAATAATTTCAAATGTTATAACTTTACGGGAGAGTTTTCTAAAACACCCTGTGTATTACATAATACAAATTTATTAATACAGCCTATAGTGGGATATTTGTAACATCATACCTCAATAAAAGGTAAAACTTATTTTAAAAGTTTATCACAATAGTGAGAAATGATCTTTAAAGTCCAGCGTACTGGTACTGAGCCTACTATGATGACCCTTTTAAATAATAAAATAGCAGCAATAGCTCACTTAATTTACCGTAAATAATAATAATATTTTTTGAAAGTAAAATTTAAAAGGGCCTCCCTTCGCAGTAAGCAAAACCAATTTGACTAAATTAAAAATACGCAAGTTAACACCTAGTGACTAAAGCCTATTGACTGACGAAAAAAAGTGGGATAGAGTGTTTGGAAACAGAACTTTCAGGCGACAAACGTCAAATAGAAATTTTTGGCAACCATCCTGCTTCCTTTAAGTATTGTACTACCGCATCCTTTACGGTGACCCGATCTGACGGTTTGTTGTTTTCCGGCTTACTAGAACCCCTTGTCAACAAGTGGTCCTGCAATGAAGAAAAAAAAACTAACTCCATGAACGTGTCACAAGAATGAGTTAACATAATTTAGATTATTTATAACTGTGTTAAATGGGTAAGTAAAAATTGGACCTCATTGGTTATAATCTCACATACAAAACATTAACACAAACTTACCTGTATGATGAGTGCTTTAAGTGTAAGGTACTGAACGGGAAGTAAATCCAGAGATTTGCAAAGCTGAAACGTATATTGTATTAATACAGGGTGAGCAGTTTAAGGCTGCAAAATTATTTGTGCCGGAATCTAAGGGTAAATTTTTTTTAAACAAATGTGGCTACCCAGATTTCATTTAAAATATTATGAAGTACATAACTTTGCCAGTAGATGGCACATTTAATACGACATACGAAACAACCGTTTCCTTCTTAATAAATTTTGTTTGAACTTATTAGAAGTTTCAAGTTTTCAAAATGGCATAACTCAAGTATGGTTTAACGGAATTTAACGAATGATAGCTAGTTTTAAAGTAAATTTTATGCTTTTCAATATAATCATAAATAAATGGGGGGGCGTTTGTAAATGCTTTTAAAAGGACACGGTTTATAATCGATAACGCAATGCACAACTCAACATTATATTACATACTTGCATCTCGTGCTGCGACAGGAATCGACTAATAGATAAGGGTGGTGGCACAGCATCCTCATTGATCAAGTTGCTGCTGCAACTGTCGTCTCGCACGTCTTCTTGATGCGCCGTGGACTTTTCTTCTGTGGAACTTTGGCCTTCTTCGTTTTTTCTGCAAAATTTTTGCACAGTAAACGCGAGCACATGACAGAACAGACCTCAACCTGATTATAATAAATATCCACAAATATGTGAAGGAAAAGACTACATAATTTGAAACAGTTTGTTATTAAAACACATTACAAATAAATAATTAAAATCCTACACTCAGTCACTCTTACTATATATACTGTACACAAACTACTTCAAAAAATTATAAATTTATTCAATTATTTAAATATCCTAGTATATGTACATATTTGTAACTAATGACCAATATTTCTAACTTTTACTACCAATAATATCAGGACATGGCATTAAATAGTGGTGACGTTCTCTTATTGGGTTTGACTATGACTAGTTGTCATTTTAATACAATAATTTAATATCCATTTGAAAATGAACAAAAGTGTATACTATTTATAATCAAAAGAACTTACCCGTTTTTTGATAGACACTCCAGGGTTGTGGTTGTGAAGCCACTGCTGCCCTAAGTGAAATGCAAACTGATACAATCTGTGTCTGTTCACATTAGTGTTTCTGTAATATTTAGCCTGCACACAAATCAATGTATGATGATATGAACAATGAGACATGATGTATATGTGACACACAAGATGCTGTTTCAAGTTACACGACGACATTTGGTACGTACAATTTACTTTTGAAAAAGGAAAAGTCATTTTGGCATAAGTGTTAGCGAAAATTTTAAAAGGTGGTCTCTTATGCTTGAAAATTAGATTAAGTAACAATTTGCACTGATTATACTGGAAAACATCTACATTCATATAGATTATTAGTTGACGATAAAAATACTTTTACAGAAAATATCTCAAATACAGAAAAAAAGAGAGATTAATTCCAAATATATTTTTAGATGTTTATAACAAGTCTTTATGAATTCATTGTAGAAGTAGACAAAAAAACTATGATATATAATTTATTAAAAATAGACATTTGGCTAAGTTTATGACAGTATGACCATCTTTATTATCAAATACAGTGCCAATACTGAAGTGAATGAATTGAATTGAAAACAAAAACACATCAAATAGTGCATAACTTTAATTTTGACATATTTGACCAAACATTAAGAAAACTTTAAGCTACACAGGCATACATTCTTTTGCGTGATTAGAAATTACTGAAATAATTATTAGTCACATGCAAAAGCTTTGCTTCAAATTAACACAAAACAAACAAAAAATTACAAACAAATGTGGTAGTTTTTAAGTGAAGGGTGCATTAAATGACACACATTTTTACCTAAAATGAGCAAGCATGTTTTTTAACTTCATAATTATTTTTAAAAAATTATGACCAAATAAAAAATTGCTCAATATTTTCTTAAAATGTACCTATATAAGATGAGCAACACTTAGCAAAAAATAAGGAAGAAATTGTATTAATTTTAAGAAAATGAATCTTTTGGGACAAAATATTTGCTGTTTGAGTTAAAGCACATTTACTTGCACAGCACATTAAATAAGAATTGAATGTTAATATGCAACTGATTAGTGCAAATGATCAAAAACAGATATCCAGTCATGCATTACTATTAAATAAACGTACTTACAGTCTTTCGTTGTCTGTCCTGCTGTTGTTTTTGGTAGGCAGCGTGCCTCTCGAAATGTATAATATCCTCCTGCGTAGTCAGTCCCAAACTTCTATACTTCAACAATTCAGACAGTCGATGTCGCAACTCCCGCTCACGTTCTATGTTGCTTATAAGTCTTTCGTGCTCTCCTGCAGTCAAAAATTGACTAAAAACCCTCATGCGGTCACGGAACTCCCTAAATCAAAAGACAATTAAAAAATTGCCGGCAGAAGCAGAACAACCATATTACTTTTGTTCCTTGCTGAGCGGCCTTTTACTTGCGTCTTTCCTTTGGTTCGCAAAAAATTTGGCCACCAACTGGTAGTCTCTAACAAGTCTTTTCCTCCTTGCCCGCTCTCTCAAGCGTCTTATATACATATCTACGTGGGCTAATTTTAGAGCTATCTCAATGTTGGAGTCTTCTGCTGTGTTTAATTGCAACGAAGACACCAATTGTTCAGCACCCATGTCATATTCCTTGAAATGTATGAGTAATGTAATAAACTTTTGTATCAAAGTTGGCAGTATAAATTAGATTGTGTTTAACATTCTTCTTACCATTTCATAATCATCTCTGTGAAACATATAWTTGAGTTGAGCCGCCTCTTCGGGAGTGGCATCTAAGGGAGGTAATCTGGAAGTCACAGCGGGGGAGAGTGGTCCATTATCTTCAGGTACGTCATCATTCAAAACAGGCCTTTTGTTCGCAACTTCAGACCATGTTGCCTTTCCTATATTCCCATCTAAATATCGGGCAACATATTCATCCCTCACCTCTATAAAAGTAGTGGATTAAATAGTTAATTTGTTTTAATAATAGAATATGAATAATAAGATTTTTACATAAAAAACAAACACCCTTTTTACATGCATCTTAATATCTTTGGTTGCCTCGCAGAGAATTAGATTTCCCATGCAAGTAATAAAGAAGATAGCTCACCTTCTGGAGTTCTTGTTTGTACATATTCACTAACGAATTCCCAGTTTCCAAAACCATATAATTCCACTGCCTCCAATAACTGTAGCTCTTCACGTCCCGTCCAGCTCCCTCGCCCACCGAAAATACTAATGGCACAATGATCCTGTAAAACAACTTCACATACATCTGACCAAAAATGCATTTAGCAATTACATACCACGAATTTATATGCATGATCATTTTTATGAGGTCCTATTTCAGCTCCACAAGCAAAACACTAAAATAAAAACATTATAAATGCAGTCAGAGAGAATAGTTCTTTTGTTCAACTTCTTAGTTCAAATAACACAGAGAGAACATAAAAACATGGCTGCCGTTAGCCCGTTGCATTGTGGGTAGATATCACATGACCCTACCTGAAGGCAAATGTCGAAATCCGTACAAACACAGCACTGTACCCTCAAACCATTGATTTCTTCCTGACAATATGTGCAATTGACCTTTGCGAATAAATCTGAAACACAAACGACACGCCAAATAATCATAAAGCTACGAAAAATCGTCGAAATTTGTACAGCTTACCAGCCATTTTCCACAACGTCAACTGGAGTATGTGGAGTGGGGGGGATAGTACGCAACGAAAAGAGTTTGATTTGATCTACTACCCATTTCGTGAGCGACATTCATGCCTACTAACGGTTTGGACTAGAGATGTCCGTTATGTTGACAATGTAAAACAGGCAAACTTATGTTATTGTTTCAAAATAACAAAGCATATTTACTTGAATGTCGTTCTATTATTTATTCCCTAATCCCTATTGTATTTTTGTATCAGGTGATTCAGTTTGGTATTCGCACCCCTATAACATTTTTATTTTTAGATAAAAGTATAGCAAACCTCATATTTTGTAAATCGTAGCAAAAGCTACATATGATGACGTGATAAAATATTATATATATTATTATAGTCAACCTTTTCTTCAAATAGCATAGAATCTATGATTCTTATAGAACATTTTTTCTACATTTATTACTGTAATAAAGTACAAACTTAAACAAATTTTCATTACTTACTGGCCATACCTTGTATCAATCTAAGTTTTTCTTTATTGGCTCAATAACAAATACTAATGTATTATTTTGACACTCCACAAAACATAATAAAGTGCACGACTTAGTTCATCAGTTTATTTAAAAAAGTTACAACAATATAAGGACTTATTACACTAAAAAAATATCTTAGCGATTTCTTAGGGTTACAAGATTCTTAGCAATAAAATTAAATAACACAAAAAAGCTGGAAATCTAAAACTAGCTGTGCATTAAACTTGGCCAGATATCCTTGCAAGACCGTTTGACATGTGTGATTTGTACTTCCGATTAATGCTGGTACCCTTCCTGGCTGAGATTTGCTTGCAGTTACCAAACTTTGCACCAGGAATTCTCGGGGCTCCCCTATCGCTAAAAGTTACAATTATTATAAAACAAATGAAATATTGATGAATATATAGGAGCCTCACCTTGCAATGGATCTGCTTTTCGATTGTTTGCAAAGTTTAGTTTGGCACTGGTGGTTTGGTAGGTGGGAGTATCGTCCACTTCAATAAAGTGATCATCGGGAAATGTGKTGTCATCAACGGGCATTTCGAAGAAGTTTATTAGGGCCTAAAATAAGAAGTACGAGCGTGTGTCAGTCTGCCAAATATAGGGTACCTCAAAATTAATTCCTGTTTTAAAATTGACAGTAGAAGATTTCTCGATTGTAATTAATATAAAATATATTTAAAAAAGTTAATCTCTTGGAAAAGTACAAAATTGATATCGGTGGGACTGCAGCAAGATACATAACAGTCATTCTAGAACCTCATGTCCCTTATGCTTCTTTTGTTGGAGATAACTTTATTTATATACACGATAACACTCATAAAGAAAGGCCTAATTTGATTTGTTAATTATAAGTGAGATTAAGATTTAATAATTACTGTTATCTCATAATTTTACGGTCAAAATTTCTTTAAGAAATGGCTCAAAACATTAATTAATCAAACTTACCTGTAATAACTGCGGCCAATAATTTTGATACTTTCCATTCAATAATTCTGGACATTCACACAGAAGTTTTGTTACCCCACAAGCAACGATCTTCTTCTCAATGTTACCGTTGACTTTCTGAAGTTCACTTATAAATAACTTCTCCAAGACCATCCCAAACATACTACAAACAAAATTTATTAAAAATTTAGTTATCAGGAAATACCWAACTTACTTTGCTTGAATTTCATCGATCAAAGACACAAGTTCATTTGCCGAGAATTGAACAGAGTACAAGCAGAAGAAAACTATCAGACCAATGACGTATTTTGTTGTTTTGCTAGAAGACAACCTTTGGAAAAGCAGTATAAATATTTGTTTGTGGTGCGGCGCCAAGGCTTCCCTAAAATAAAAAAAAATGTTCACTGCCCACAACAAATTTTTAAACTCACGTTGGAAAGTGCTGTATGATTCCTTGCATCAGATGGAATCCTTCATGGTCATTGGACTTAGAAGCTATCAATTTTTGGAACACGCCCAAGAAACCACCCTATAAAAACTAATGATTCATCTCTCCCCATTTTTTTTTAATAAGAAATAACTTACCACTTTGTCTTGAGCTACAATTTGTGGTGCCGCTTGTGTAGCAAAAGCACATAGTAATCGAACGAGTGGACTGATATTTGCAGGCCGATCCCATAGTATTGGAGCCAAAAGGCAGGGCAGCAGCTGCATGTAGGGCTCCGGGATCGCCCCAGGAGGAGTCAGTTCCATTAGAAGGGATAAAAGTTGGAACACATACGGTATAAATTCTGCAAAAGAGATATACCACCATTTGCGTTTCTTTAACTTTCAATTTCATACAGCTTCATTTTCAAATGTAGAACACAACAGAAAAATAATTATATTTTTTTTTATTGGAAGAAACTCCTTAATAATAAATACTTTAAACATATTTGAACTTGAACTTATGAATTGATTCAGTTGTGTCCCACCAAATTCACCAGACTTAACACTATTATTTTTGGAGACAAATAAGTAGTATAGTTTGTGAAGAAATACTCCGACTAGGGGTGGGGTATTTTATAAAATTCTAGTTGCAGCTACACTCAAGACAACCGATAGTGATATTTTTTTGTCTGCTGGCAAAAGTATGTACATTTCAATAGATTTATTTAAATTCAAGGAATGAAAACATAAAGAGTCTGTTCTTTGAACACAAACTCACCTTGAATATCCTGCTGCAATATGCCTTGGAAAATCGGAAACAGCACTTCTTCAAATGATGTTACGGCTGCTGCATTTGTTGCACACACAATTCTAAATAACACAAGGTATAATGTCAATTTTGCACAACACATAGCAAGCGGATTTACCTTATGGCCAAAGAGAACGTTTCGAACAGATAGTGATTAAAATGCGGTTTTGATGGATTTTTCGTCACTGTCTGAAGTTTTTCCGTCAGTTTTGGGAGGCAAACATTCAGGAATGGTATTACTTTGCCTTGTAAAGTTGAGAAGCTTCGCATTATAGCTAAAGCAAATATTTTCATACTATATTTAACAACAAGGAAAATTTCCGCGGTCATTACCTTTCATCACATATTCATTTTCTTCAGACACCGGCTTATCCAAAATCAGGAACAAATTAGCAAACAACTGCTGGGCGAGGGGTTCCAACTGCACACCTGTTAGACTGAAAACAAAGACTTCAAGATATGGTATCAAACAAATTATAACCAACAAACGAAGATAAATATTCAGGTGTCTAATGAGAAAACCAAACAGGTTTAATTAAGAATAAGTTCCCCAATGAATTATTCATGTTTAAAAACTATTGTTCCCAGAATTTCGATACGATGCTTCCAGAATATAACGTTTCCATTTACTTACATGGGTTGGTTCAGATTGTCTCTCAGTATGAGGATCTTTTCTATGGTGCACGCTGCATAGGTGTGCACTACGGCACTTTCACTTGTTAAGTGCTTGATCAGCTGTGGTATAGTGGCCACTACCATCTCTGATGGAAGTACAGACCTGAATGTCATGATGTATTTGATGGCGTCGGCTTTTAGAACTGGTAACTCGTTCACTGAAGATAATGAAAGCTAATTAGTAAAGACAGCAGTGTATGCATATAAAATATTAAAAAAAAACTACAGTTTCGGGGAACAAGCCTATAAAATATAACAGAAACCTTTTCTTGAGGCACTTTTCCAGTATTTTGCAAAAATTGGTTATTATTTCTAGCTGTCCTCAATCATATTTGACCTTATCGTGCTCAAAAGCAGAATTACTTTTTAGATATCTCAATTTTTCATGACATTGAAGTATTTAAAGCAAATTTTGTACCCAAGAGTTTTTTTTAGGTCAAGATATTGAAATATGTTGATGTATTGACTGCTTTTTCAGGACTTTCCACAGACTTAAACCATCATAACTTTTTTGTTTAACATTTTTCCATAAAAAATGTGTACCTAGTAAATGTTGCTGTAATTTAAGAACATGCAACATTTGATATTGAAAGGAGAACGAAAATAGTGTGAAGTTCATATATTCACTGCAAGAAGGCAAACAGATAGACAAAAATAAAAAAATAGTAACTTCTTTAAATATTTTAATGGAATGGAGAGGTGGATTAAAAGTACCAAAACGAAATCAAATTCTGCACAAACACAGTTCATCAAATTTAATGTTTATCTTGAAATCATAAGCCACGGTATCCTTATTTTGCATATTTGACTTACCATCAGGCCTCTCCAGTTCGGGTAAAACATGCTGCTGGCAAAACTGCGGCACAGACACAAGCTGTGAAGTCTGCGTCACCCCGTGCTTTTGCGTTGCTCCCCTACTGACCAAAGACGTGACCAGATACATGGCAGCGTCCTTGCTCCTCCAATGTTGGGCCGGCATTTCGGCGTACTTGGCCAACATCACCTGCAGGTACTGACTGAATATCTCGATGATTCGGGCCTCGAAATGCATGCTGAGTGTGTTGACCAGATCGCAGGCGGCCCTGCGACGAGTGTCCACATCAGAACCTTCGATGTCCCTTCTCGTGTATTCCTCGGGATTGTCTTCGAAGAGTTCTTCGTCGGATGCTACAAAAATATTTTAGTAAGAATGTAAAATTCAATTTTGTGAGTGAAATCTTACTTCTGAACTCCATGTTGGGAATGATAACTTTTTCGCAGATGCTCCTGAGGACATCATCATTTTCGAACAAGTTTCTGTAGTGGGCTCTCTCAGCTACAGAAGACAAAAATTGAAGTGCATTTGAAACCAGCTGGAATAAAATGTATTGTAAGAAACTTTTAATTTTGATAATTTCTTGGAGCATTTACCAAATCGTACTTCGGTTGTAGCCCTGTAGTAATTAACAGATTCCAAATATCCGTGACAAACTGTGGTAAATATGGCTTGAATTCTTCGTCGTACTTTTGCGCATAAAGGGCCACATTATCGCACACTTGTGACTTTAACTGTTCCAATACTCCTGATTCTTCTTCACTCTACGGACATGCTTTTAAAACATATTGTTCGGAATGCGTCAGGTAATCAAACTTACTGTGGACTGCAGACATTTAACATCAGCTATTAGCATTGTGTGAAAATTAGACATCCAAATCTCCATGTGGTCTTCGAAAAATTCAGGTAGATCTTGAAAGTTTAGGGAATAGAACACCTTGCAAATGAGCACAAGGGAGTGGTAGATTATTTTTAGGGCATTCTCATCCGATGCATGTGTTTGAGCCAAGTTCATGGTAGCCTGAATCAAGCAAAAGTCCAGCACGTCATTTTGCATTCAAACAAAATTGCTATTACCACAGAAAGTGGGTAAATAAATGTTTTTAGTGTATTCTTCTTTTGATTTATTGTAATGAATTTTTTAAACTACAGATCCTGTTATAGTCCTGAATAGAAGCCAGATTTTCTAGCAAACTAATGCAGCAAAACCATCAAAATTTAATACTTACCACGAGCAAATCAGTCAACGGCTGTGCTAACTGAGTAAGAACATATTTAATCTCCGTCCACAATTCGTTCGATTTGAATTCATAACGATATCGCTTCACCAGCGAGTGAATAGTTTGCAAGGCCCCATTTATAGCCAAAAAATCCCCTAAAATATACAACATGGATTTTACTCCGTTACAAATACGACTTCTTCTTCTTACCAGAACTAAACTTCTCGACCATCTGTGAAATCAGTTCGGGCCATTTGTTTGGGAAGTCATTTTTCCCTATAATACTAATAGCATCGCTCAGTTGCTTCTGTATCGCCTCCGGAGACGTCAACATCAACGTCACTATGAAACTTTTGACGGCCGTTCTGTCGCTTTCCGAGATGCGATCAGGCTGATCAGATTCCTGTTCAAGCACACATGACAGCACAAGGAGCTAGTGTGAAACCATGGTATACTTACGACACTCCAGTTCCGCTTGATGTAATTTTTAAAAGTAACAGCTCCGACGACTCTGATGGTCATGTCAGTTTCTGGCTTGTGGATCAAATGCAACAGCAGCAAGGGGTAATTCTGATTGACTTCGACTCCTTCCAGGAATTTTTCAGCTATAAAAGAATTAATTGCGATACTGAAAGGGTAAAACGTATTCTAACCTCACCTGGTCTGCGAATGTTGATATCCGGGTTTAGTGTTTGCTGTAAGTACTGACTTAAAGTACGCAAATTTTCGTCTGATATTTCCATTGTAAAATGATGTAATTACCGGGTACACTACACTTGTTGCAGCTAATGATTTATGAGGACTTATTTGCGATAGTCGGTTCGTACAATTCTAACCTCAATCACCGCTACCAACTGCCAAACACTGAATGACAGATTTTCAAATAAAAGCGGTCATTCAATCGATTACTTTTGACAGTTGACATTATTATCGAAAATAGAGCAAAATCTTAAAATTATGTACCAAATTCTAGCATTATTTTATTTAATTATATATTTATGTACCATAATTGCATTTCAGTATGCAATTAGTAGTAGATCTTTAGCATTTTCATCTATGTACAAAGCCCTTCCAATTAGAGATGGGTTTATAGGCACTGGTAGGAAAATCCTTGAATATTGTACTTAAGACCTAGATAAACCAAAATTAAATCAAAGCATAAGCTGTAGTAGTCAAATAAATTATAAACAAAAATAATGCAACTCATATACTGAAATAAATACACTCCTCAAAAAATATATAACGGGGGAACCCCCCTAAAGTGTGCAGGACTTTATTAGAGATGCGTAAAATATAATATTGTACAAAATGATTACATTTGTGTTTTTTACTGCAAAGCGTTTCAGTTTTTTTCACATTTAACAATGGAATAGAAGATCTAGWAATTAAATAAAATAAGAAAATAACTAAGGAACTGTGAAAATAACTTGGCTAAAGGAATTTAGAAAACAGAATACTAATCTATTTCATGTTGTATCTTGCTCCGATTATATTAAAAGCTTATACTAAATAAAAAAAAACATTCGACATTTTAACTACGAAAATGCCATCTAAATCGTTTTAAATAATTAAAAACCGGTCAGTTTTGGAAGCTCTATCTGAAGGGTTAAATTGATTAATCCGTAATTACGAATTAGAGTACCTATATCTGACGGTAACTATATTCGAGACTTGACAGAGGATATTATTGCAAGAAATAACATAATTTTTTGAGACATCTTGGTGAGCATTTTATACGGATAAAGATGATGTATCAGTCTGTGCTCTACAGTTGAAGAAACACAACAATAGAGTAATAAAACAACGTTGATGAGTTATAACCATCAGAATCTCGTTTATTTTTATAAATATCATCCACAACATTTCCTCCATAATAATACAACAATATGCATATAGGATCTCGTACATTAACAAACAGCAAAAATCGAATCAAGGAACTCGTATCACCTAAACACTTACAGCAAAACGAACACAAAAATCAGACCTATATAAAAGTTACATCGGATAAAATGGCAGGCCGGAACCAACAATCTCTGCTTAAGGCATTTTAAAACTAACTACCACCTAAGGCCTAGTGACCTCAGTAAGCAATAACAGCTACAAATATTTAGTCCCGTTCGATACAATCTTTAAAATCCTGGTATGACATGATAGACCTCTAACGTCGACAGAATGAGGTAAAGTAGCCACAGAGAGAATAAGAATGCAGAAGTTAAGTATTTAAGACAGATTGGTCCACCTAGTTCACCGCCGACAATTCTACTCCTTCGCAGCAGCAGAACTAGAATTGTAATAGCTGCACCGCTGCAGAATGTCGTCACTGAGAACGCTAGGCTGAAAAAAAAAAACGAATAGAGTTGTGTGAGTGAAGACCGCTAAAGTTTTTGACATTTCGATCGGTCAATAGGTCAATTTTATACCTCGTGTTTGGGCCATTTAAATAGTTAACGAATAATTAGTTTTTAAATTTATTATATAGCCTGTGTATTTTTTCTTACGACAACGGTGTTTAAAACTGAGTCAGTATTCTTCGAGAAACAACCATATTTATTGGTTACTGGTAAAGCAGCATTGTAAAAGCTATGGGCAAAAAGGGAAACATTATGATGTTTTCCACACAGCAAGCATTAGGCAGTTCGTGTACATTTTGTAATTAATGCCGAGAAGAAACAGAGACGATCCTCTCAAAAAGTTTCGAAATTGACCAGGATATGCAAAAACTTTTATACTTAGCTTAATTTAATTAACATTTAACATTTCGGAACATCCAAAATCCGTAAGATACCAGTGAAAGTCCAAAGCGGTGCAGACATAGTTTGCAAAATCTTGATTGTAGCTTCCATCTTTGTCAAGAGAGTTTAATTCTACCGCGAGTGAGCTACATCCGAGAATTCATCTTTTTGTTCACGACGCCAGCCACCTGAAAATTTAATCTGCTCTCTTGGCACTTATGAACGACATAAATCTTCATAGCATCAACTTGCGAACCGTATATAAAGCCAGGCGAGCCTGGTTTTCGCCAAAATTAATAAAGGAAGGGGATCCCCCGTGATTCTTATTTAAAATACTCAGCGGTAGGTATTGATGTTATATAGGCTGCTCAAAACAGATAAAAGCACTAGAAACCACACTCGCGAACTCTAAATATAGCAGAAATAGGAATAGTTCGTTTTTACACTGCTTTGTTCAAGTTTCATCTCCTTAAATTATTAGGTTTTTATGGAATAAATTAATACACAATGTAAATTATATGGTTTCTAGTAGAGCCCAAAAATTAAAAAAGGGCGCTTCAAAATAGTAAAGCATTTCTCGCTGAACCTTTAGTCAGCCAACACAAACGAAAAAGAGGGATAAAGTAAAATATTCTCCCTATATCAGAGAGATTTCCCCGTCGCCGCAAATGGGATTTATCTACCTCGGCCGGTTACGCGCTTTATTCATTTTCCTCAATGGACGTTACTTACTTTCCAGGATCGACGGCGAAGACGCCGCCCTTGGCCCGGTGATAGATGGCCGCTATGGACCAGGCGACGCCGATGCCCAGGAACACATTGACCGCGTTACTTCCAGTCACGTTCCCGACGCTGGCGTCGGCGTGCTTATCGTGAATCGCCGCTACTTTGCTAGCGAACGTGTCTGTAACAGATAGAAGACCAAATTGGAGATGATGGGTCGATGCTAACGTGGTGATGATGTCCAGCAACAAAAAAAAACGATACGAAGGTGAATGCTTGAAAAATAATTAGTTGCATCAAGAATTCTTCAGACTTTATTGACATTATAAAAGGTTTAAGTATTTCAGAAGATGATATTTTAGTTAGTTTTGACGTGGTTTCTTTATTTACGAAAGTACTCATACCTAAAACGATATAAATCATCGAATCCAAACTTAATAGAGATCCCCTAGGTGACACGATAGCCGGATCATGTGAGTACTGTTTAAAATCAAGTCCTATAGTGGCCAACTTGTTTATGGAAACTTTTAAAGAGATAGCGTTCAACAGTATTCAATTTAAGCCAAAATGTTGGTATAGGTATGTAGATGACACTTTTGTTATTTGGCTCCACGGTATAGAAGAGTTGGGTAGGTTTCTAAATTGATTGAACAATGGTAGTTTACCTTTCTTGGATATCCAAATTTACAGAGTAAACACTAGACAGTTAGGACACAAGGTTTACGGAAAACCAACACACACAGACAGATATTTACATGCCACATCTCACCACCCTCCCGCTCAGAAGAATAGTTTTATAAGGACGTTATCTGTTAGAGCACAAAGAATCTCAAACGAAAGTTTTTTTCAAAAAAAAGTTGATCATCATAAATCAGCGCTAGTGAGAAATGGTTATAGCAATAAGCATATTTGGTCAATTTATAATAAAAGTGCTCGTCCAAATCAAGTAAATTCTCAGCCAGGGCAAAGTAAATTGAAGTTGAAGTATTTTAGTTGTTGATAGTAAATATAATAATTTAGATAAAATTTTAAGTTCTACTAAAGATAAAGGATATTTAGAAAGTGAAGGTGTTTACAAAATCACTTGTTTTTGCAATGGGACATAGAGCATCGTGTAACTAGTCCGATTTAGTGAATTTATATCAGTACCTTCTCGCTTCCTTAAGAATTTAAAATTAATAAAAGCTTCTGGTAACGAGTCTGTGGTCATTTTCCCATCAAAAATTTCCTCCTTTCAAGATTAATCATATTTCCGATTGGAATTCGCCACGTACGTATAGCAACACATGCCCATGTGTAAGCATATCTAATTTACCCATTTCGTGACAAAAACCACAATCCACTTCATACGAAATTATTTCATTTGGTGAAGTGCTGCCCATTCCAAAAAGCAGTTTCGTGTCGACGTCTTATCAAAACTCACGCTAACTTGGTGGTGACCCAATTTATCTGTGCTGCGAAAACTTTAGGGCGAGCAACAGCGTAATTATGAAACCCTAATTTGCATGTAGTCGTCAGATTTGTTAAGAAGTTAAACAGAGTCTCCATAATAGCTTCACTTGCAAAGACCCGACGGGATAATGTCACACCGGGATTATTCTATTGTCCCCGGATTATCAATTTGAGCCGCTCTTTTAGCAAGGGTTTACCTGCCTCGTTTTCATAGTTATATGGGTTGTCTGTGTGGCTGAAGTTGGTGTCTTTACAGTCGACCAATCGAGTCACTTCTACAGTCAAAAGAATACAACCTCAGTTTGTTTAATAATACACTTGCGTGCATAGAAATCGGCCCACTGTAAACTTTTGACTTTAACTATATATTTTTTTAAATTATTCATTAGATCAAAAAAAGAAATGTGCTGTTTGAAAGACAATTTAATATGCTTTAATGTGAGTATAAATTTATGAAAACTTGTTTCGACTTCCTATGTTTAACATAGTGAAATTAATGCATTAAGCAAATTAAGCTTTTTTATTATTAACATAAATAGGGTTATTGACAATTTAAAACTTAACACTTAATTTTTTAATAATGGGTATGACCTCCTCTTGCCCTAATAACATCCCTCATACGATTAGGCATAGATCTAATCAAGTTTGCTATTGTTTCTTGAGGGATGTTAAACCACTCTTCTTCTACTGCAACAATAAGCTCTGGGATCGAGTTTGGGGTATGAAGTCTAGCTCGAATTCTTCGTTTTAGCTCATCCCATAAATGTTCGATCGGATTTAGGTCAGGACTATATGCTGGCCACTCCATAACCCGAAAACCGACTTCCGCAATGTAATCTTGCACGATTCTTGCGGTGTGCGGCCTTGCATTGTCATGCATAAAGGTAAATTCGTCTCCAATGTAGTCGACGTAAGGTACCACATGAATTGCTAAAATCTCCTCGATATATCTTGCAGCCGTTAAACCTCTTCGTCCGTGAACACGGTCGCCCCTACGAATGAACTCAGGGTCGGTTCGTGCTCCTATAGAAATTGCACCCCAGATCATACAGGAACCACCTCCATAAGCACTCCGCTCTTCAAAGCAGCAATCTGCAAATCGCTCTCTTGGTCTTCGGTACACTTTCCTCCTTCGGTCGCTACCATGGAGGCATATTCTGGTCTCATCTGAGAACAGAACAGATCCCCATTGTTCCAACGTCCAATTCAGATGATCCCGTGCAAAACGCAGACGTGCTTGCCGATGAGCTGGAGTAAGTTTTGGACCAATCGCAGGTGTTTTAGGGGTCAGGTTATTTTCCTGCAGTCTTCGTCTTACTGTCCACTGACTAATAGCCACTCCTCGCACCTCACGGAGCTGTCGTTGCACTTGAACGGCATTAAGGTGACGATTTCTTAATGTTGTTGACACAATAAAGCGGTCATCACGAACGGTTGTAAATCGCCTTCTGCCTGTTCCAGGTCGCCTATGAAAGGATCCTGTCTCCTCATAACGTGTGCACACTCTTCGAACAGCTGCGCGTGTCATATCCAATTGTCTAGCAACAGATCGCTGACTAAGTCCATTTTCGATTAAAGCAATAACTTGGGCGGCTTTTTGTGGTGTAGTATGCATTAAACTAACACACTTAAACACTATTGAGATTATGAAAAACGAATTAATATGCAAATTTCAGTTGCAAACGCAATATTTTAATATTTGACAAATTTGTTATTTTCGTTACAATCACCACATAAACACGTTTCATTTGTTTACCGGTTGCTACGCATATAAACGATAAGCCTTCTTGATAAATTTATACTCACATTAAAGCATATTAAATTGTCTTTCAAACAGCATATTTCTTTTTTTGATCTGATGAATAATTTAAAAAAATATATAGTTAAAGTCAAAAGTTTACAGTGGGCCGATTTCTATGCACGCAAGTTTATATTTGGTGACACACAATCGAACGCTTTTGACAAATCTAAGTAGCTAACGTAGGTGAAATTTTTGGATCCAAATCCTGCAAGTATTTTCTGATTGAGAGTATTGATTGCTACAGAGGTTAAAAGATTGTTTCAAAATGATCATCTATTTTAAAGTTTTTTTTAAAATCTCCATCAAATTGTAAAGATTAAACAGACCGTTTAAAGTCATTGGTCTATATTTAACTGACTCTTGTTTTATATTTTTATGACAAGCCGGCGTAAGGAAACTCATACTAACACCCCAATGATCAGAAAGTTGTAATACGAACCGTAAGAGACAAAAGTAGATGACAGCTTGGTTTAAAAAATGATACGTCGCTGTAATAGCTCTGACAGCTTATGTGGTGGCTCGAAGTCACTATATCTGACTTCCATGTCAACTGTAAAGATCGTCAAGTAACCTAACATTAATATCAATTTCACACACCTACACACACCTGTTACCCCTATGAATTCCAGGGTATACCCGGTGAAAACGTTGTGTTACCACCATTAATCATTTCTTTCAAGCGGTACGTAGTTGACGTCTGCTTTAAAACAATAAACATAGAAAAGTGCTGTATAGTTTAGGCTTATTTTTAACAAAATCCCATAAGTCTGAAATAATAACAGCTTTTCAATTTATGTATTTAAATTGTTATAATTTTTAATAGCGTAGGTAAAAGGACATTATTATTTTTCTGGCAGCAACAGATTATTATATGCATTGACTTATTTTGCGAAAGTTTGCTAAATATGTTCATACGGTAGCTATTTGGTGCAAATATCCACCGAAGTATTCCAAAAGTGGTAAATTAACTTACTTCAAAACAATATGATGGTAGGGTACAAAGAATGATGTACAGTGCTAATTGTGGATAATCTTGATGGCCTGCTATTAACAACAAGATAATATAAAACAATGGTTCCAAAGCATTTAATTTAATGCAAGAATATTATGCTCGAATCTCGACGTGGCTTTTGGTGTGGTTATATCATTTCATTCTTCTAAATTTTGGTTGATAAAACAGATCACACTGCTGTTATGATACGCGTCAAGAATCGATATGTATGCTAGTTCCCTCAAATGTCCGCAATAACACTTTCGCGTCAAGTAGTGTCAGATTTGACAAGAACATATCCAACAGTTTCTATATGATCTGCTTTTTGTGACTTATATCAGTGATAATAATATTAATTAATCCAAAATTATCTTATACGTAGAGGTACAAAACACAACAAAACTTCATCATCAACGTAGGATTTCATAGATTGTTATTTATTTCTGTCAAGTGTATGGCAAACTAATGAAACTAGAAAAAATGTCATTTTCTCTGGAAAGAATGATAGCAAAACAGAGTGGTTATGCCGGTCGAAAAAAAAGAAAAAAGATAGTAATTCGGAAGGATGCTGCAAACCAAATTCTATAGTTTGTAAATCTTTATTCCTCTACAAGAGAAATTCTGAGTAGGCCTCTATGACTTAGCTTTCTTAATAAGTACAGAAAAGGTGATAAATGCTTACCAGGTATACTTGTTCCTAGAGCTACGAAAACTATGGCGGTGACGGCGTCCTTTATGCCAACAGTGGCCCCGAAGTGCGACGCCGCATCCCCTATTACGGCAGTAACTACCCCTATACAAAAAATTGACACTACAAAACAGAGATATCCTTTGAGCATATCTGAAAATAGAAAACAGATGCATTAGCTACTTAGAGAGGCGAGGATTTCAATATAAATTATTCGCCCAAAGCACAACCTGATTGATTTAAAGAAACAACGAAAAAACAACACGATATTTGTGAAACAAATCACGTTCAAAGCAATCAGTTTGTTACCAAGCTACCTAAAATGAATAAGGACCAACAATGTCATCTTTAAGAATTCCCAACCAAACATTCAAATCCTGAGAACTTGCAGGATTTACAGTAAAAAGACTACGAATCTATGGAGCTTGGAAGTTAGGGCCCCTTGGAGATTGGGGGCCAGCCGTTAGTCCGCCCCTGTAAGTGTTGTCATCAGTTTTATCTTAATTAACAATGCGACCACCATAAATGAATTTGCGAGTGAAATGCATTAAACGATGCATTTTACAGGAGCAAAACGCATTAAATGCCCTACTCATGACACATGCTAAATCCCAGAATTCAATTATCTCGTTACCTCAATTCTGAACCTGCACCGTGAATTCTGGTTGTTTAATAAAGGACAAATCAGTTGCTAAATTTTAACGAAGCCAATGAAGCGTTTAGGTTTAATTCTACGCTTTACCCTGTGATGAAATGAATGAAATTTTAATCAAGCTCAACGCGGAGATGGTCACTTTCATTTTCTGTAAATTTCACTTTAATCGATCGGTAGTCAGAAGCAGATTGTAAATGTTTGTTTGGGATAATGGCCCTCTGTGAATAAAGGGATAGTTTAACAGTACAAATCGGCAAAATCAATCGATTTGAAATATAATTCCTCAGGCTCTGTGTACACTCAAACTTTGTTTATCATATCACCAATTTGGAACAACATTTACTTCACCATTCCTGTCACAATCCCTTCAGCAGGGGCTGGAGAAATACCACTATAACACTAGTAGATATAGAAACAAAATCATGTTGGTAGAATTATGTAAAACAGCAAGTTATATAGACAATAAATAGCAAATAGGACAACATAGAATATCATAAAGAACAAAGCCCACAAAATAATAGTAAGGGAACTTATCAAGGCCTATATAAAATAATAAAAGAAACAACTTCTACTAAGCTACAAGGCTTTGGTGTTGGGTAGGAAAAAAAACATTAGCTCCATTGTTCCATTAGCAGTTGCCAGTTCAAAAGCAGTATATTTGACTTTGGAATAACGTGATCGAAGAAGATTCTTTCGACTCACCAGTTGGGGGAACAAAAGCAAACAGTAACTTCCAAAGCAACGTCACAGAATGCAAAAAATAATCTAGACTAGACGGTCTCTTCTCGTTTTCTTCATCACTCGAACTGACTGTCACAGCTTCGATGAACTGTTCTTTCCAGGAAGACGTTCCAACTAGGAGTGAAGCGTTGGCTCTTTGTACTAATTTATCTACTGTATTCTGGAAAGAAAAGAGTTATGTAAGATACCCGAATAAAAATATAAATAATCGGTCCTAATTATGTGTTTGTCAATTATTAATACTTAAGTTTTGTAACAATAAATTGTGACATAGGAAGTTGATTAGTAACGTATCATGATGTTTCTTTTTGCCTGTAAACAATATACAAAAAAACTGTGATAATTCTTCAGGTTTAGCAGTCACTGAGGAACCTGAGTTACTTCGTACTGCTTTAAACAAAACAACGTTGACGTGTTGTCTATAGAAGATCCACAATATCCAGTGGCACCTCATTGATTTTGAACAAGTAGTCTGGAATGAAATACCTCTGGAAAAATGAGTGAAAAAAAGATAAGAGAGAGAGCATTAGACGTACATAGGTCAGGTCAGGTCAGGTCAGGAAAAATGAGTGAAAAAAAGATAAGAGAGAGAGCATTAGACGTACATAGGTCATGGCATGGGAACAGGCTGGATTTCTAAGTTAAAATTGTTATTTACTTTAAACTGTTTCAATCATAGTGATAAGAATAAAGAATAAGATAGGTGATAAGAAGACCATATTTCTCTCTATAAAATTCAATAGCTCAAATATTTTATTTAATGGTATTGAAAATTTTATTTAACTGCATTAGACTTGTTCTACACCTTCTGACTTGATCAATGGGTGTGTTTAGTGCATATAAAGAAAGCCCGTGCCTACTCACCTTAAATTCTTTACTCTCCTTAATTCTAATTTGTGCTCTAACGACGTCCCCAAGCCTTGGTTTTCCTAGAATTGCTAGCTTTTCCTCCTCTGTCCTTTCCTCCGGCTTTTTCTTTTCTGCTTCGACTGCCAAAGTGGCTAATTCGTCTGTGGAGATAGAAGAGTCAGGAAACACTTAAAATTTAATTTTAAAGCAGTAAGTGATGTGAAAAGAAACGCACAGTTTAGCTTTAGAATAAAATTTGATAAAAATGTTAAAAGAAGAAGCTAACATTCGCTTTCATCTTTTTTTTAACAGCACTTTATGGCTAGAACGTAAAGAATGCAGCATGCATGGTAATCGGTTTGGTTGCTTGACTTCTCCCTGCTCATCAAAGTGGTATGAGGCAATTGCACAACTTGTCTACAGTTGTGGAACTTCAAGTGGCAATATCCGGTTCGATAAACCCCTTAGGCTAATTACATTAACCCCCGATCTCTCTTGGATGACGCTTGCATTGCAAAACCACAAGCTACAAGGAGCGTTCTAATTTTACAATTATTATTCCAGACTCATGAAAAAATTCTGCCCGTTTTTCATTTACGGTTTCAACGCCCCAATCCAGAAATAATTTTATATATCATACCATTCTCCCGGAAGACCATCTTCCTCACATACATACATGCATTCACCCTCAGATTGGTTCTTGAATAATTTACTGCTCGAGAGATTCCTGCAGACTTGTAAAACGAATTGTGTGTTCTACGTCTCGAGTTGGAAGAGTATTTCTGTGATCAATAATTCAGGCTATTTTGCATAGCTCAGAAAACAATTTAATTATTAAGCAGCAACGTACATTTTAATGTCCAATGCTCGATAACTATTAATGCTTAATAGTCTTACTTCTTCAGCCTTCAATGTCCCGCTTAGTACTAAAGGTAGAAAAAAAACCTACAGGGTTTGGTTTCTTTGTTTGACAAATGAAATACTTATTCAAGTATAAATGACGTCTAGATGTCTAGATATTTCTTTAAAAATCTGGATGTGAATTTTTTTGAATTTGTTTAGTTTCTTGTATAAAATCAATTCTGATTTTAGTTTACTGTCTACATTTACTGTACTTTCTTTCTAGCATGTGATTTTCTGAGTATAAGCACAAATCAAAAAACAAAAATTCCTGTTTTGATGCATCGTTCACCCTGATTTGACTGGACTGCTAGTCCGGATTTCCGCCACTTATATATTAAAACGTAATATTTGGAGACGGGATAAAGAAATTCGATTATTCGCAACGCCGGACATCACCCTACTTACGAAAATGCACAGAAAGAAACCCAGTTACCCGGGCATCGATTAGATTGGGGGGGGGGGGCAGCGCGAAATTGCCCCTAAATCTGAACACGTCAATTTCCCGCCGAGGGCTCCAATGTGGAACTGTCGCGTATACACCTAAATAACCTTGGTAAACAGGAAATTGCCCGCTGAGTGTGCATAAAAGGACGATATCAAATTTTAACCCGGTCGAGATCAGCTTTCGTCCGCCAAGTTGAGGGGATGGCAACCCCAAATATACTTTGCCGCCCTGAAATTTGACTTGAGGACGCGTCCGGGTGCAGTCTTCCGCTGCGGACGAGGAAACTTAATATCGGCACCAAATACGTCAATTTTGAACCTCTATAGAGCGCTCTGATGGTATTATTTGTATCCCGTTAGATGTTTATAACCAAGGGAAGCAGGAAATGAAGTTGAGTGCAGCCAAGGTAACTAAAAAGTTTTTGTACTTTCGCAACTGATCCATTTTATCGTTTGGACTGATAAAGTCAGCTAAAATGGTCGCGTAGTCTTCGATTATGGATAATTCATATTAAAAAATAAACAGAAAAACTTCTGCAGTTTACTGTTTTCCTGCACGTAATCTTTTGAATGATATCGTTCGGAAATGATACTGGCATGCCAAGGCATCAACGACTCTAAATAGCGATATTTATGTCGCAATTTAGCAACCCTATATGTAGTGTAGAAATGGTGGAGGCGCCCGAGTTGCATCGTGTCCTTATTGAACTTCTGTATCTACTACTTATAGTTACTGAAAATATTTCATGCAAAACTAAAGCTATTCTTAATGACTCGTATTTCGCTTTTGCTACAAACTGAAAGTTTGATAGTTAAGAGATAATAATGACCTAAATTGAAGTTTCAATAAGTACATCTAAAAATGCACTAAATGTAAACGTATAACCTTTGGAAACTCAAATAACTCTATATAAAGAATATTTTCAAAGATGATGGTGGAATGTTATACCGCAAGTGTACACTATTTTTTTCTATGTAACACCTGCAATTTACCTATTTGAAAAACAGTTCAACTGCTCTCTGCTATATGTCAACATTTGTTCTATTTTTCTCTTTTTGGTACAGTAGAATGTTGTTTAATCAGAAAATAGACCACTTGTTAAAAAAATCCTGGTTTTGCCGATCTCGCTGAAGCTGAATTCGATCGAAGTGTTGTAATGTTTTACTGATTATGTTCTAGACTGCAGTTTCGCTCACATTTGCATACTGATCTTTTACTACTGGACCCAATACTATTTCAGCTTCTGTTACGACTGCGCTTGCTTTAACTTGAGGTAGATATTCCTCATTCCCAAAGTTTCAAAATCTCTCGAACAGTTGCCAAAAAGCCATAGTCATTTTCTTTTCTCGCACACAAATATTTGCAGCTTTCGTCTATTGTCAATTGTATTTTACTATTTCTAAAACTATCTCATATTTAGGTCACATTCATATTAATATATTAAATGTAATTCACTATATATTCGTTCTTTTCTTGAGGACAGAGTTTATCAGAATAACTGCTATACAACACCTACACTTATGCTTTTAGTTCCGTTGAGACAGTATTCCAAATACATATTTTTGCATTATTGCGCAAGCGGGATCAGGAATTTTTGCATACATGTCTGGACTGAGTTCTCTTTATGTTAATATCCATTATTTAAACAGCGCTTCATTGGCATTTAAAAAAGAACTGTAGGGGGCAGAAGAACTAATCAGTAGTTGAATTTCGCCCATTATATGAAATTTGACGTTGATCATTACAAAATATGAGCCTCACATTACCTTTGCCTAAGTACATAATTAAAGTTGTTAGGAATTCTCCAAACTGGACTACATTATACGCCTTGAATAAATATAATAAATTAATGGTTTGGATCTATTATTCTTGTTATCTTCTAGAATTCACTGGAATTACAAATTCAGCCATAATAATATTTTTCTCCTATGATTCATCATTATTTTATAATGAACAACATAGTCAAACTTACTTTTGACAGTATCTGGGATATTGCGTCTTTCTGTCACAAAGGAAATGTGTGTTCTGATCCCTTAAGTACTGAATTTATCTTACATATCTTACATATAGCAAATACCATTTCAAGCTTCTTGCAATTAAGTGCAACTTGGTTTTAATTAACTAACGAATAGATGGTATTGTACATTTTGTTTATTAACAACTGCGATGAGCTTAAATTCTGCTTGTTTTTTTACTAATTAGCATAATCACGGTCCCAACGTCAGTTCACGTAATATCGTCCTATCCTGTTATTGGTAGTAATCCGATTTGTTATTGGTCAAAGTTGTACCGGACGTATACTGGTCTCTTTGAAATCACTCTAATTAAACTCCAACAGGCAACGTATAGCGTGTGCCTAATGTGTCGCAGCAAGCTTTTCGTGTTCTGCAATACGGCGCACTGTCAACACTGCTTAATAGGATTTATGGGAGAAAACACAATTGTACCCTGTTTCTTTTGCTGCATTCCATTAGAGTCGTTTCAGACGTAGTGAATACACGCATGTCTCTACTAATAGTTGTTTTATAGTAAACATGCACTATTTTGAAAACCATCAAAAGAGTCAACCAGCAATGTTATCAAAACTGACAGGAGTCTTCCTGAGGTCAGGAGTCGTCACCACCGAATATTTTCAGCACTCCTTAAGAAAAGACTAACAGTGTATAGGTACCGATCAATGCGAGTGAATTATGATTGATGGATGACAGCTATTTGTTAAACGAGCAACAAGGACATCAACAAAGGGAAGAGCATTGTTACTTTCAGTCCTTTGTAAATAGAGATAACTTTTCAGAATTAAGATGTTCCAAACTAGATATTAATAAGTTTAAACGCGTTTATAGAGCATCTATAGGTTTGTGGAGTCACCACAAACTAATGGAGTCTTTAATTACAAGAAAAAGCATTTAATGCTGCAGCAGAGATCTTGATTTCGTGTCAAGCTACACTTGAAAGCGATCGAGAACATAGAACAACAGTAAACCACGAGAATCTTGTTCGTGACGAACTAAAAGCATTGCACACGAGTCAGAAACACCAGCCCCTGTTAACCCTAGCGAACTGGGGCGTTTCTGATTTAATGACAACTGTAGCGAGGTCCGCGCGTTACCAGGGCTCGTTGTAAAGACACACTTCGACACATTTTCTCGACCCGCAGAAATTCCCCTGAGAACTACGAGCTCTTATGCTTTTGCATTAGTAAGTAAAGTGTATTGAACACCTTTTGTGTGTAAAAAACTGGTCATAATTAAATACCTGTTTTGAATTTTCTATTGATTCAAATGGTGGTTCAAACCATAAATATTTAATAATGTTCTACGATCTCTGACATAGAAAGACACAACATGCGACGATGTTCTAATGCTCTGATTCCTCTAGAAAAGATTTCTTATGGTTGGTCCTCTATCTAGTCGTTTACTGCTGTCATGTCAGTTCAGTTCAGTTCAGTTAAAATTTTTTCGTCTCCGATTCAGCTGAATACTAGTATACTTACTGATTTGGACCTCCTGAAATTCGGAATGGCCTCAGTTGGACGCTAGCTACAACGGTTCGCTCGAAAAGTGTCCTTATTTAGGCCGCCCGCAGTCCTAGCTCATTTTAGAGCACATTTTTGAATTCTGCAGTTCAAAATACATCTGTACGTCGATTTTGAGCTAAATCTATTTTTTGTCAAAAATCACAAAACATCCAAGGCTAACCCCCTTGTTCTTTTTTTGACCTTAAAATCTTTTCGTCTCCGATTCAGCTGAATACAAGTATACTTACTGATTTGGACCTCCTGAATTTCGGAATGGCCTCAGTTGGTCGCTAGCTACAACGGTTCGCTCGAAAAGTGTCCTTATTTAGGCCGCCCGCAGTCCTAGCTCAATTTAGAGCACATTTTTGAATTCTGCAGTTCAAAATACATCTGTACGTCGATTTTGAACTAAATCTATTTTTTTGTCAAAAATCACAAAACHTCCAAGGCTAACCCCTTTGTTCTTTTTTGACCTTAAAATTTTTTCGTCTCCGATTCAGCTGAATACAAGTATACTTACTGATTTGGGCCTCCTGAATTTCGGAATGGCCTCAGTTGGTCGCTAGCTACAACGGTTCGCTCGGAAAGTGTATTTATTTAGGCCGCCCGCAGTCCTAGCTCATTTTAGAGCACATTTTTGAATTCTGCAGTTCAAAATACATCTGTACGTCGATTTTGAGCTAAATCTATTTTTTTGTCAAAAATCACAAAACGTCCAAGGCTAACCCCTTTGTTCTTTTTTGACCTTAAAATTTTTTCGTCTCCGATTCAGCTGAATACAAGTATACTTACTGATTTGGGCCTCCTGAATTTCGGAATGGCCTCAGTTGGTCGCTAGCTACAACGGTTCGCTCGGAAAGTGTATTTATTTAGGCCGCCCGCAGTCCTAGCTCATTTTAGAGCACATTTTTGAATTCTGCAGTTCAAAATACATCTGTACGTCGATTTTGAACTAAATCTATTTTTTGTCAAAAATCACAAAACATCCAAGGCTAACCCCTTTGTTCTTTTTTGACCTTAAAATTTTTTCGTCTCCGATTCAGCTGAATACAAGTATACTTACTGATTTGGACCTCCTGAATTTCGGAATGGCCTCAGTTGGTCGCTAGCTACAACGGTTCGCTCGGAAAGTGTCCTTATTTAGGCCGCCCGCAGTCCTAGCTCATTTTAGAGCACATTTTTGAATTCTGCAGTTCAAAATACATCTGTACGTCGATTTTGAACTAAATCTATTTTTTGTCAAAAATCACAAAACATCCAAGGCTAACCCCTTTGTTCTTTTTTGACCTTAAAATTTTTTCGTCTCCGATTCAGCTGAATACAAGTATACTTACTGATTTGGACCTCCTGAATTTCGGAATGGCCTCAGTTGGTCGCTAGCTACAACGGTTCGCTCGGAAAGTGTATTTATTTAGGCCGCCCGCAGTCCTAGCTCATTTTAGAGCACTTTTTTGAATTCTGCAGTTCAAAATACATCTGTACGTCGATTTTGAGCTAAATCTATTTTTTGTCAAAAATCATAAAACATCCAAGGCTAACCCCTTTGTTCTTTTTTGACCTTAAAATTTTTTCGTCTCCGATTCAGCTGAATACAAGTATACTTACTGATTTGGGCCTCCTGAATTTCGGAATGTCCTCAGTTGGTCGCTAGCTACAACGGTTCGCTCGGAAAGTGTATTTATTTAGGCCGCCCGCAGTCCTAGCTCATTTTAGAGCACATTTTTGAATTCATATCTAGTCCCACGTGGATATTCTTTCTACTTCGGAAATAAGAAGTAATCGCTGGGAGTTAGGTCTGGTGAATAGGCAGGGTATTCGTGCAATTCAAAGCTTGCGTCGTGAATAGCATTCATTGCAATATGGCTTTCGTTTACAGGAGCGTTGTCCTGATGGAACAAAATTCCTTTCCTCAGTTTTCCCCGTCTGTTTTCTTTGATGCGCTCGTGCAATTTGGAATTTAAGTTGGCATAGTAAAAACCTGTTATTGTGTGTTCACGTTCCAAAAAATCAACCATTAAAATTGCATCCGTATCCCAAAACATTGTGGCCATAATTTTACCAGCAGAGGACACAGCTCGAAATTTGCGTGGTGCCACTCCATACTCTGTTGTTTTGACTCTGGGTCAAAGTGGTGGACCCATGTTTCATCAACAGTTACAAATCGAGAAAGAAACTCACCGGGTCTGCTGAAAACTTTGCCAAGCTGGCTTCAGAATGCAGGACTCTCGAACGTTTGTGATCGGGCGTCAACATTCTAGGGACACAACGTGCAGATAACTTTTTAAGACTTAAAATATCTGTTAATATTTTTTCTATTGTGCCATATGAAAAGCCTGTGGTTTCAGCTATCCGACAAATGGTCATTCGCCTATCTGCCATTACCATGTCATGTACACGATTAACATTTTCCTGAATAGTGACAGTTACTGGTCGTCCGGCACCCTTTGCATGTACACACGTTTGTCTTCCTAATTCAAATTCTCGTTTTTACCACAGACTGACAAATATGCAAGCAAAATTCTCCATCAAATT
This sequence comes from Rhyzopertha dominica, assembly GCA_025024175.1. Lineage (NCBI taxonomy): Eukaryota > Metazoa > Arthropoda > Insecta > Coleoptera > Bostrichidae > Rhyzopertha > Rhyzopertha dominica. The sequence goes on from QCXZ01000064.1 coordinate 63,286,479, forward strand.
TAATTAGTTCATCTAGTCAGTTAGTTTTTATATAACTAAATTACTTATATAGATTTTATAACAACATGTAGATATATATTGTAATTCATAATTTATTTGAGGGCTTGACACCTAATATTCGGAAAGAAAGAACGGTGTTAATGGTTTTGGAAATTACCTTTTCGGGGAATAAAGATCTTTTCACCCACATGAATTGGCGCATTCGGAAGCAGGTGTGAAATATTCCGGGAAAGTTGTGATTTATAAAGCTCCGGCTTCAATAGGAACAGCGAGTTTCTCATAAGTTGTTTTAGTTTGAGCATGCTTCTGTTCGTTTAAGGATTTATCGATTCTACCACTTCAAAATGTACTTCTCATGCAATGTTAACTGAAAACCAAGCTTTCTATACAATTTACTTATAAGTGTTAATATAGTTTATTCTACTGTTGTCTCACTAGGAAACAAACCCTTTAAAATGATTAAGATTCGCTCAAAACGCTATACTTTCATTGAAATAGGATTAATTAGACAAAAGACCAGAAACTGCAATGGGTGAACGATATATATTTTGTTGGAATAACAGAAAATCTCCCATTTTATTGCCTGAGAGAATATTTTAGTGAAAACAGAAGAACATTATTTTAACAGTAAGAACAGTAGATTTTGTGTCTATGACGCTTTTAATAGTACTATTATGGATGTTCGGGGATTTTACAATAAATACAATGTACTTACTGTCGATATTCCTAGGATGGGCATTGCCCACTATTGCTTTCCCCTAGCCCTGATAATAGTAATAGTATTCCTGGCTCATATAATCAGCTAAAGAAATAAGCGTTTGCCATTTCCTCCTTGTTCAGGTCTACATAATCATCAAACAATTATTTTCAAGTATGAACCTTGATTTACCCAAACATTCTAAGGAGGTGCCAAATCAATCTTTACATTAGTGTTTGCCAGTCATAGTCACGACTTAATTTGATGGATTTATTATATAATAATATCGTTAACAAGCATGACATCAAGTTTTTTCGACATACCTATAGTTTACCTGAGACTCAAAACTTTGAGTAAAGTTTGTTAGGGAGCGTCGTGGAATGAAAGAAGAGGTAATGTTAATTTTAAAGCACCTGACTCTCAAAAAAAAATTATTTTTTGTATTGTCGATATTTGCCTTCGTCTACTAATGAGCTTTCCGACCACTGATTTAGGTCATAGGCGTTATAGTTCGGACATGACAGCAGCTACAGTGAAGTATAATTTTATGTGAAACATCTCCAAAAACGCCCCTCGAAAATTGAGAACATCCGATATGCTGATGTTATTACTGACGCGCCCAATTTAAAAACGCTCGCTAATATCGTCACCCTGTAATCGCGCGTAATAGATAATTCAGCAGGAGGTTGTTTGCGACCCTTTTCCGCTCGTTTCCGACGTTTAAATAGCCGGGAAGCGAAACCAATATAACGGGCGCACGAGTAGAAAGCACCGGTTCCGCTCCTTTCGCCGACGATTCTGGTTAATTGGAGACCGAATTATTAAACGTGAAGGGATGACGCGTATGCAGCGAGGATGATTACTCCATATCCGTATGGTGGTGGTTAATTGAGAATTATTAGATGTTAGTCTTAATATGAAACGTCCACGTGCGTGGTTTTGCTTAATACTTTTGCACGATCTACTAAGATCAAAAGTATCTAGTGATGTTCTTTTTAATGGCTACCCAGCTTTATACTGATTATTTTCAAACTGTTTCGCTAAAGTAACGCCTAAAATCACAGAATATTTCCTATATCTGGATGTAAAGCTGTTGAAGTTGCCATAAAAATCAAACTACATTAATACAGATTTATTTTCAGATAATTAATTGGTTGTTGAGTACTTAACGAACTACGGTGAGTATGGTTTTAAATCTATTATAAATAGGGCAGCAAATTATCTTGCAAACAATTTACGGCCTCTTGTGAACAACAATACGTATATAAAACGGCATAACAGACAAGAAACAAAACGCAAACCTTGGATTACAGTTGGGCTAATTAATTTTATTTACAAAAGGGAAAGATTGTACAAAAACTGTAAAGATAATCCTAACAGTATAGAAATTAAATTGCAGTATACTAAAATTACCTAAACACCTTATTACGTACAGCAAAAGTTCTCAAATTCGAAAAGATAACACTCATTTTCACATTTAAAAACATTTTAGGCTCTAAAATAATGAAAATGCATTAACTTTTGTGGCTTATTCAGTTAAATATGTAAACAAAATCATTCATTATTAAAAGATATGTTATGTTATTGAAGTACCTACATAGATATTTTTATGTTTCCGATGTAAAACAAACATTTTCTGAATAAAGAAATGAAACTTAATTCATATTTCACTTTCTAATACATAGTCATCGTGTAACCCAATGAAAATCGCAAACTCATTGTTACAAAAGCACCATTCTGCAGCTTAGTAGAGAATTATGATTTATGCAAAACAGTTGGCTACCACTGAATGGGATGTCCCGCTTTCATTTCAGTACAGGTTTGATATATTGAATCAATCTTTTTACTGCGAGGTCCTCCGTTATTTTTATATAGCCTCGATTTTGCAGTGGTGGAAACCCTTTCGGCAAGAAACAACGGAAAAAATAACTCAAGTGCCAGGCGAGGCAATTTCGTTATCGCAGGTCTGATTGCAGCATCCCAGAAAAATGGAGGTTTCGCGCATTACCATAGCCAGTGGCGCTCCTGATATGAGTGTTGATTAACAGCAAGAATTGTGAGCCAAATAATTTTCGTTGCAAATAGTTGATGAAAAGAAAGGTGTTAACTTGACTTTTCCGCGTTTTCTTTTTCTAGATGTGTGGTCATTTCAAAACAAGGATAATGGATCTGTGCTTTTTTCCTATCCTAAGTAGCTTATCAAATGAAATAAAAATGTTCAGCCAATTCTAATTAACATTACATGAATGAACCGTTTTTGATTTTCTTGACATGCAAAAGAATAAAAAAATGTTTTTGTTTTGTTAATGGCTCTACAGATAAGTCTGTTATAGTTACTACAGCATTGTGAGAAATGGTTATAGCAAAAATAGTATTTGGTCCATTTTAATTAAAGTGCTCGTTCAGCCAGAACAAGGTAAATTACAGTTGAGTTTGTCTGAACATGATATTTTAGTTCCTGATATTACGCATAATAATTTAGAATTTACTAAAGATAAAGTATATTCAGAAGATGAAAGTGTTTACAAATGTTTACAAACGTCTAATAAAAGAAATGCAATCAAGCACAACATTTTGTCGAGGATTAATATTTAATTGTGAAAACAATAGTTAAAAACTTGTTAGCTTTACACCATTTTTACAAAATGTAGAACGTTCATTAAGCTGGTGGTTACGCCACTGCCAGAAAAAGGCTTCAGTTTACTACCTAGCGGAGCGATGCAACCGTAGCAGGATAGAGGCACACGCTCAGGGTATTAAACGACAAAATAAAAAATTGCGAACAATAAAAGGAGATATCAGAGCAACGAGATTGGCAGAAAAGTTGGCAACCTGCAGCCACTTGCGGAACAGGGAACATAACAGCTTAGACGGCTCGTTTTTGTAGCTACATTCAACCCTGTAAAAACGGGGAATTCAAACCAGTAGCGTCAATCTCATTTGTTGTTGTGTTTCATCCATCTGGTGTGGGAATATTGAATGTTTTTTAATTGTCTGCTGAAAGAGATTCTAAAATATGTTTACGGTCTCTCTTCATGTATCAAAAAAGCACTAGCAGTACGATAAAATATTAAAAACCTTTGGGGAGACATACAATACAATAAAATCAAAAGTGTGGGATTTGATTAAAAGACAAAATAAAAAATGCTAGCAACAGAAATGTCTGGGAATAAACGGCACGAATATAATAAATGGAAGAAAGAGGATAATAGAATAGGTACCATCTGAACGACAAACGAGATGAATGAGAGAAAAGTTAAGTTACAACATATTATTGTGTGATATTATGTGATAAATTCAAAATACTGATTTAATTACACATGCCACTTTTAACGTTTATCCTTTTTAGAAGCTTTTTGGTATCGTGTAAATCATAGACGTAATGCACATTGCGTATAAATAATTTATATAGCATTATGGGGTGGCGATAAATCAGTTGACAGTTTTGTATATTGTGTACAACGTTATCAGAAACAATATCCCAGTATGACATAACAAACATAATTAATTGAGATCGATTCACCTTCCTAGTTTACAAATTATTCATACACAATGTACGTATCAAACTAATCAATAATTATGTCCCAGAAATTACATAAATAAATGGGAAAACTTTGAAGAGAACTAACGAAGCTTGAAGTAACTTTTGTTTCCAGGTTATTAGTTTCCTGATCAAGTTCATTAATTCTGTGTCTTTAGATAGTCGAATCTCATCGTCAGATCATCGATTTCCTTATCAAGGATTATATTTCGGGTTCATGTCTGCAAGTTTGCAATTCACAACAAAAAAACCTCCTTCCTCTGGAACTACATCTTGAATAAGGTGTCATTTAAAGTAATTAAAGTCTGAAGTCGCTCGGTATCGATTTTGAGGTAATATGTCTTCGCCACACGTCTATGATGATGGAAGTTTTACGACCAATACGTCGGCAACCCTTCCAACCTCAATCTCGGCAAGCTCTACCTCGCCACTAAATTGTAATTTATGTGGGAACCACAGAGGCGCAAAGATATGTCAAGCAACCCCCAGTTTTATCAATGATGAATAGTCCCAGCGCAAAAACCCCATTCACCGGGGACGACGCACACATCAAAATATATAATACTTACATTAACATGCAGTGCGGCAGAAGGGTGCAGACACAGAGAGATAGAGGCGTAGATAAAGAGAAAGAGTATGTTGAAAACAGCCAAGGGAGACCTATTTAGTTCTTACCACCAGACATCTGAGGWTCACCCKGCTGGACGTAGAAGAGCACGTCCTTWTCGRAGCTGTCCTCCTCGACTATGGTTAGGGGTATCACTTTCCTGTAACAGATAGAGGACGCACGTTATCCTGGGATATGTATATCGCTGCGTCGTTCAATTTAAATATTTATTGGGGTTTTATGGGAGACAGGGGGCATACATATGCATCATGGATAGGAACGGGAGTGATTCAGTGAAAAAAACGTAAAAATGGGTCAAACACGCATGGAATAAAAATCCAATTTGATGGTTTCTGTTTTCATGACGTTAAATATCCCACCTCATTTTTCGTATTCGACACAGATAGCCACAAAATGCATTGCTATTTTAAAGCATTGTTGCTAAATTTGATACAGCACAAGAGATTAAGTAGGTTCACAAGTAAGTAAAGTTATTTATAATAGGTAATAAACGTACTAGCATATATCATAAAAAGCTAATTACAGAGTGGTTGTTACTTCCTATAGCACAACTGCAATAGAGTGGATGATATTAAGCAAAATAATTCCTGGAGAAGAGTCATCTTATTTTAATAACAACAATTCACTCAAAAATATCTTTCGTCCCCATTAAACCAAAGTAAAATTATACATGGATTGTACTGCACAGCAATGTAACCAACAAAACTCCAACTTCAAACAAAGCTTGAAAAGATTGACGAAACTAAAGTATTGATTCAATGAAATTGATAACGAAAAATCAAATTTGAATAATAAGAGAATACGAGTACATATTTATAAGCGGCTTAATAGGACTAAGACTAAGCCATAATCGAGATCTTTAAGCACGTGCTGCTGCTTTCTCTAATGAGATTATAAAGTTTTCCTCTGAAACCGTTTTGCATTCAACATAGCGGACTTCCTTCCGGAATATTACAAAACGAATATTGTACGAGATCAACCCGGAAATTAAGTGCAATCTGGATTTCAATAAAGCACAATTTACGTCGGAAAAAAGCTTTCTTAATCTCCWGTTTTATAGGCTTGAGAAAAAGAAATTCACAAGTACGAATGACATCGTCGCACTCGTAATTACAAGAAAAAGTGGGACAAGAATTAGTCGAATTCTGCAGGAAGGAAAGTGTTAAAAAGCAAGAAATTCAGGATCAGTTGTAAAACCTGAAAGAAAACTTGGGATAAGGGCAGCAGTGACACGACTTTGTGCTTTCGTTAACAGTTTATCGACCATAATTAAATAAATATGTGAGGGTACATAAGGTAAATAATGAAGACATGATAAAGAAAAGTTCTTGTTTTAACTTCCATTATTATTTGAGGGCCTACTATTGTAAAATATTCCTCTCTCCAACAAAGAAACATATATAAAACAAAAGCATTTCGGGTTCATATGTTCATGTTACAATGAACGAAACCAAATTGGCTAAAATAGTTTTTATTTTAGAGATTTTCTAGTTGTATTACTTGATGTAATAAAGTGAAAACATCGCTAACTATCTAATATATGGAAACGAAACCTGTTTAAATAATGGCAAAGACGTATAGTAATTTGCAGCAATTAACTAAAGTGCTGGACAAAAAGAAATAACAACGAGGGCATTCATATTTACGAGTTTACAGAGGAAGGGAGTGCAGCAATGTACATTCTAATTAATTTTCAGGAATACATCAAGCTAGGGGGTAGCTTTTTGCGCCGCTACAAAGAAAGGCGAAATTAAATCTGCTGATGGCGAGGGTATTTAATTTATACGTTATAAGCTGCTGTAGCAGCTTAATAAAGATACGTTATGAAGCTTAGCAGTTTACTGTGATGTATTAACTTAATAACAGTCACCATTACGGCTTCTAACTGCATTTAAAGTATCGTATATAAAAGTTGTAGAGTCAGACAATGTGATTTTTTAAGTATTCTAGCGATTTAACTACTATGAAACGCCTAGTTTGCCTAATGTATTTAAGATTACAACTGCTATATTGTATTTGATATATGTTTGCTTTGTCTTTTTCATACACCTTATCCTTCGGTATACCTAAAAGGTTTTTGGTTGCATTGTTGGCAGTGAATGTCAGTTTTAAACGAAAAAGTTTTAAGATGCGTTGTAATCCTTTGGTAAGCCCGAATTCAAATGAAATTTATATCTAAAGTAGCTGATAAAGACAAAGTGGTTGCATCTACAATCTGTTTTGTGTTCTGAATCTTCCTACTGTTTTACTACATTCTGTATATATTTGAATCCTCTATATCTTATTCTTGCTTTATCCATAAATGATGGTGGCTATGAAGACTACTACCCCTAGCRACACAATCAATAATAATTATCGATTACTATCACACTCCTGGTGCCTATCAATTTCCACGGAACTCCAGTCATCCATTAACGTTACGGACGCGGCGTCAAAACGATGGAGATATATCAGAATAGAGATCGCTGTACGCGGCTGAATAGGGGCACTCCGGTAAGTATACTCCACGTGAATGCCCCAGGTCGAACCCTATCAAGATAACTGGAGTGGTTCTGGAGATATTTATCAGAAGAGAAAAGCCGCGGTGAATTTCAAGAGCGCTTTACAGTGGGGCTGTCGATTGCAAAAGCGATCCGGTGCCAGGCAATCAAATACCGAGGCTCCGGTGTTCAGGAGGAAGCTTTTCCACAGGTGGTGCGATGGAGCAATGAAAAATTGCAGTTTGGGCTTTATAAATTACTACATTCTTGTCCATTGCATCAAACTAACCCGATTTGAGAATTTTTTACGCATAAACTGACTGAACTATCAGCCAGGAGCGCCAGCTTTTAGAAAACCTCGTGGGTGCTCATGCTAACATAATCGTGAAAATAGTATCTATGAATCGGTCCAATAGAGCTCAATAGGTAAGAGGAAAAAAAATAAGTACAAAAATGCTAGATTTGTCCTAGTGCCTTTGTTGGTACCAGCATTAGTCATCGACAAACTTTTTTATGAAAGAAACTGTCAATTCACTACAGAACGAGAAGTAGAATGTGGAGRACTCTTTTTTGAAACCAAAGATATACTAAAAAATTATAAAATAATAATGTATTGGTAACGGAAACCAACGTCATCGGGGAGGTATATAAACTACGTCTCAAATCATTCGACACAAGTTAAAATAAACTTCGTAAAACAGATGAAACATAGAATTATTAAAATAAAATATTCACAATTTATTGAAAAAAATTTAAAAAATTAGAAAATTTACTAATACACAATTCATACCCGAGAGCGTTGATAAATAAAATCGTCTATTCTACTACTGACTTATCAACACTTCATGTAACGCAAACACAGCTAACGGTAGTATGCAGAGTGACGTAGGGCAGAGGGTAAATCATGATCCTATGGTTGACAAAAACCTACAAACAGTAGATCATAGAATGTATGTATCCCTACCAAACATTACTGGATTGACAACAAAATTATTCAGAACGTTTAAAAAATGAAAACATAAAAATTACAATTGAGAATAAGAAGCATGGCTCAACCCTACTCGCAGCACTAAAATCAAAAATACCTGCAAAATATCATGCAAATGTTCTATAACATATGTTTGGAATGTGAGGATTGTGAAGGACAGGTATCACAATGGATGGTTAATAGATTGGCCGTCTACAAAAGTGATATAACTAAACAAAGGGATAGATGCTCACTTACTGAACACATGGACATCATATTAAGTGGGATAATGTGAAAATTTAGGATAAGGAAAGTAATACAAACAAGAGATTAATACTTGAAATGGTTCACATAGATCAAAATTCCAATATAATAAATAAAAAAATCAGATATTAAAAAACTGAGCAACATTTCCACGTACTTGCTTTCACAAGAAATTCTAAAACAAGGCTGGGTGGGCTTGAATCATCTGACAGCACTGTAGACGCTCTAATTTGATAAATTTGACAAAGAGTTCTTTTTTATATCTGTGTTAAGTCAGTTTGAATTTATGGTACATGTGTTGAAGCCTATTTGGTCGTGGGTGCTCCGCACCCACAATTTACTTCTCGTGGGTGCTGGAGCACCCGAGCACCCATGGAGTCGGCGCCCCTGCTATCAGCACCCTATATATAGCTAAGTGATGTCCCAATGGTAGACTTTTATAATTTGACAGTTTTTCCACCATCGTCAGGTCTGCGTCAGCTTGATATGTGCAAGGATTATGACATGACCCTAGTATTTTTCAAAACGAGTTTTCAACACGTTTTAAACAGGACACGCTCCTCATGGGAAGCGTCAGCAAAAAGATGATGTACCTACTGTGACCTGCATTTTACATTGTACCTACTCCTCTTTAATAAGTATTTATGTAATGGGGAAGCTTATTATATTAGGAGCTAGCAAACAAGACGATAATTTCCTCGTTTACGTAGGATTATAGTTCATATACATAAAATGTAAGCAGATTTCGTAGACAATATACTTGAAGTAGGTACATGAAATTTACATGTGGTTTAAGGACTAACCACTAATACTGAATGTTCCGACATTATTACTTCAGGACCCTATCAGTTTTTGTGTAGACTGGTGTGTTATTTAAAAAGTATTACACGCCTTTATGATAACTATACCACCGAGTTTTGAAACTACCACCACGCATTACCCTATTTTTTACTAAATTTTTCAAATAGTAACACTTTTGATATAATTTACTATGGCGCCAATACGTCCTTTATCATTTATATTAGCATTGCACAGCTTTCTTTGTATTCTAGCTTCATATCATTTTAAGTATTGGATTCACAGTTTTCATATCGCATCCATTATTAAAGGCTAACTGTTTGACGGTTCTAAATTCTCTTTCAAACCTTTCCTTTTCAATTTGTATATTTACCAGTTCGTTTATTAAACTGTAGAACTCGAAATGCTTAATTTGTAATGATTGCTTGGAGCGATGTGTCGTTTTTTTTTCAGAAACGAGTAAATCCAGAAAATTAATAACTTTTCCTTTTCTTTCCTTAGTGTAGGTGGAATTTTTTGGTGCCTATCAGTTCCCGTTCAAATACAATCTTCAGCATATTAGGTTCAGCATAATAATTCTTCAAAATATCATTTTTGGTTATTATAGGTGTTTTTTCAAAATTCGACATGAAAATTACTGCCAAGATTGGAGTCAAAGGCGAACTTGTACCGCCCCTAAATAAGCTTATAGCAATTCTCAAGAATACAATAAATGCCTCCTATCAAACACCGCAAAAACTGAATTATTAAATATTGCGGAAATATGGGTAGATCAAAATTTTTTCATGTTTAATAACGTATTCTACAAGCAAAATGATTGATTCTCCCTGATTTACCTTTGTCTCCAATCTTGGTAGAAATTTTCATGAAAAATTTGAAGAAAAACTAAAGAAAACATGAAATAATGAAGGACATTATTCTATACAAGATATGCTGATTATATTTTTTGCATTTGGACAGGAACAAAGAGGCATTACACTTAAAATTCTTAAATTATATAGTTAACCTTTAAAAATGGATACGATGGAAAAACAACGTAAAGCTAAAAACAAAAAAAATTGCTGTACAATGCTAACATAAATGATAAAGAACGTACTTCAGGGCAGTAAATTATATCAAAGGTGTTGGTGTCTGCCTTAAAAATAGGCTCAACAAACGTAGGCAAAAATGTCTGCAGGGAATTAAAAAAATGCAAAATTAAAAACCTCCTTAAATTGGATGTTGGATATTACGTTTTCTGGACAAAAAAAGCTTTAAAAAATCATATGTTGGAAAATTGCAGAAGCACTTGAAGATCATTCTTACTACACTGCAATATGAAAATAAAATTTTATTCTGACCCTAAATCCTGGCACTTACTTCCTTCTACTTCTAAGCATGGCGATGTATTCTGTTTTCTTGCCACTATTCTCACTTTTTATCGACACGCAATCACTTAAGCAAGCAATTTCATGCAACGCAGTTAAACATAAAATAAAACTAGCTCGGAACAATGGACGGTAATTCATCGGACGCTTTAAAGCACGAGTTCGCAGGGTCGTGACAAAAAATGAACGCGAATGTCTACTTCAAAGGAGCTCTGTAATCGGCAGGAAACGTGCTGAATAAAAAGACACTGGGGGGAACTGTGAAAAGCTCTCTACTGCAAAAAGAAGCTCGATATTCACGGGCGTGATATAAATGATGCCTACGTTTAAGCCCGGGCGATTATTTACCGGTGAATTCGATGTGCCAATCGGAGGGACAAAATAATCGTCTGTTGAAAAAAAATCTGTATTTTGTGGGTGACGCTGAGTGACATGTAGAGGCAAATTCTCTTACAAATATGAATTCGATTAGTGCATTAACATCGCGGTAACTGCTTTTTTATCTGCAACGCCGCAACAACTTCAAAGCTGTTTCCAAACTCATTAGAAGCAGCTACTCAAGAGACAAAGCAGGCACTCGACGTATACTACCCAAGTTCTCGAGTATGGGATGCAAACCAATTTTACATTTAAAGGACTTCGAGAACTTCGCCCCGCTTTGTTGAAACGCTTTAAAATACGCGGGATATACCTGCGTTCCGGAATCTCATCTGGGTTTATGATCCGCCATGTAGCGAGAATGAAACTCGTCGGAAAACCGATGTAGTTTTTAATTGCAAAGCCAGTAAATCGCGCGGAAGTTATTTGCACCGCACCGGCGTCCCTTTAAAATCACTTTGCGGATCAATGGGGCGACCTGTGCTGTTGCATTTTGTGCTACCATCGCTCATAAACCTGACGTGAACTATAACATGTGACGGGCATTAATTTTATTCAGCTTGCGTGGATGCCCTATGAAGGGTTGGCTGTTGCACATGTCAAGTTTGGTTTTCACTTACGATGCTTATATAAAATTTAAGAATCGAACCCTTTTGTTAATGGTGCGGAAAAAAAAACTTTATCGCTCTTTAATCTGCCATTGAGTTGGGCCAGAAGGATGCGGACGGTGGATTATGAACCTCCCGCTGATAGTTATCGATAACGAATCCTTATCAGATCCTGCTACCTGATACTACTTAGAAAAGTAGGTAATTTAAACGCAACCATTTTGTGCCTGTGGACCCAATAGATCACGAAACACAATTAAGATGGGTGGGACTTATTTGAAAAATGTAAATATTATTGGACACTTGTCCATAATGTCCTAAATAATTTGTTAAAGAGGGTGGTTACCTGCTGAAATGAGTTTATAAATTCTGAAACGCAAGTCAAATTAAACAGCTTTACTAAAATTTCTAGCGCACATTCATACCGGCGAAATGGAAGTTGTATTCATGCAAAGTGAAAAAGGCAAAAAACTGTTGGTGGTGAATAACTACAAGTTTTGCATCGCAAACGTGCTGAAAAACGGAACTGTGCGTTGGAGGTGTACAAATAAAACATCGAAATGTCCCGCAAAAATCTACACGTCGGCTGGAAATGAGATCTTGGACTCCGAATTATCTCACAATCACAAAGAAGGCATAAACCCGCACAGGCAGATTGTCAACAACAGTGTGAAAAGGAAAGCTCTAGAAAATGTACACGAAAAACCTGCCAAATTAGTGCACACGGAACTTCGGTCTAACCCTGGCATAAGCAGTAACATAACGACTTACGATATGGAACTTGTACGGCATAATATATGGATGTGCAGGAAGAAGTTAACTCCAAATCTATCCAAAACGCAAACAGACTTTGGCAGCTATGACAGATAAAGAAGAATCATTTGTCTTGACAAATATGCAGACCAAGGTATCATCATTTTTGCTCCTTATAGCAATCTTTACTTTTTATGTTGTTCTGAAACTGTGTATATGGACGGCACATTTGATTTTTGTCCGAAATTTTTTACACAACTCTTTACAATTCATGGATAAAAGAATGGACATTACGTTCCATTGATATTTTCTTTGCTTCCGGATAAAAAGCAATCCACATATCAAACATGTTTGAATATGTTGTGTCAGAAGTGCAGTGAAAGTGACTTACAATTTTATCCTAAAAGTGTCGTGATTGATTTTGAAACTGCAATCCACAATGCTATTATGGATACGTGGGAGGAAGCTAGAGTAAGTGGATGCCGATTTCATCTTTCACAGGCATGGTATCGAAAAATTCACTCGCTTGGACTGTCACAAGATTATAAAAACCACACGGAAGTTGGCAAAATGTTAAGATATTGTTTTGGACTTCAGTTTTTTGATTGTGATGGAGTGGGTGATGCATTCGCATTCGATTTAATTCCAATCATGCCAAAACATTCGAAACTTCAAGAGTTTTGCGACTATTTAGTGGACAATTACATCAGCGAAAATGCCAAATTTACTCCAAATATTTGGGCAAGTTCATCTGCCTCCGCTTGCAGAACAACCAATGCGTGTGGTTCATTTCATTCAAGATTTAATAAAAGTTTTTATTCGCCTCATCCAAATATTTTTCAATTTGTTGATAGTTTGTTGAATTTTCAAAGTGAAGTTTATGTTAAAATAAACACATCCAACAAATTCCAAAAAGTTGTTAGGCGTACTGTAAAATTAAAGCAAGATTATCTTGAAGTCAAAATTAATAACTACAAACAAGATCTCATAGACAGGCTGACATTTGTAAAAAGTGTTTTTTATACCTTATTGTACATACATATATGTTGATATTGTGTTATTACGTATAAATATAGGTTCGTATTTTTGTAAATTTGTAAATATTTTTATATTTTACTGTACATACATACATGTTATTATTGTAACGTATAAATATAAGTTTGTATTAAAACTTGAAAATTGTTTTATTTTATTCCTTTAAGCGTGTTTGCTAAGATAAAAACCGTAGCAATCACATTAATAAGTTACACACATCACATAAATTAAGGTCTTACCTAATTTGCTAATAATGGTCCATCACCCGCTGTTCGGGCAAAGCAGATTCTTGGCCCAACTATGGTATATTGCGGGATTAGTTGACCCGCTCAGTCAGAGAAGGGTTAGATAGGTACACTGGCCCAACTATACGACTATAGGTAGATACTGATAAGCTTCTATATACGAGGGTTGATCCCGAAATTCGGTCCCTGACTAGTTAGAAATCTAACTGGTTGCTGGATTAATGTTTTTGACAGTTAGTAAGCAGACGTTTAGAGATCATATCTACAAAACATCAACTTTATATTTTATCAGGCTTTTCAGGTTATCTGAATTCATCTGCTATTTGTAAGAATAGGCAGACAATTTTAGATAAAGATACAACAAAATGTAGCTTTGATATTCTTTGAGAATGAACGTTAGGTCGAAGCGATCGATCGTCAGAGTTATCTGATAAATTTTGTGAGGCAAGGCACATTTAAAAGAATCAGCTAGTTTCCAAGCCACCTAGATAATTATCTTTTGTTGCAATTGGTTTTAAAATAATATATAAATACTTATGATCACTTTTACCTTTTCCAATGGGTGGTCAACCAATTCAAGACCAATTTAATAATGTCTTCTAGCAGTATACTAAGCGACATACGTAGCATGTCCTGTAAAAGACCACACTTTGATCAGTTTTCTGAAAATTTTTTATAATCTAGTTAAGAAACCACGATAACTAGCCCCTAGTAGCCCCCATTTGGCTAAATCGGTGAAATTAAAATAGCCTGGCCGGCACGACACGCTCCTGAACGCCCCGTCGCTTATTTAAGCAATTCGCATGGTTTGTATTCAGATTTCGTGTTAGCGTAATGAAATTCGCGGGTCGTAATAGAAACTGAACCATTAATTAGTTACAAGCTGGGAAGAAAGCAGAACATGTGTCAGGGCGGCGCCGTATTGCTAGAGAATACAAGAAATCGTTCAGTTTTTGTCAGTTATTGAACGACGCTCGACGGATCCGGCGTTGCTGAAAATTGCAATCAAGGGGCTTTTTAGTTGGAGGCTTTGTGACACACCGGCTTCTGTGTAATAGGGGATTCGTTATTGGTCCACGTGCAGAATTCCTATTGGTTCAGCGGTATCAATCAATCTAGTGAAGCTGGGCCTTGCATTTTTATCGAGTTACTAGATTAGTTTGTTTAATCCAGATTTCATGATTTCCAAGACAGATTTATTGGACTGACATGAATACGTACTATTAATTTGCGTAATATAATAATTAGACAATACTCTGGAGTACGGTGATGGGTCAACACATGATTCGGACTTTATACAAAAGAAATATTTGATAATTAATCGACTGAATATAAATGGAACACCCTGTATTTACGGGCTACAAAATGTTAAATTTGACTTTCAATCCTTTTGCTTATTGTACGGCGATAACAGCAAACTTGACCAGTGGCTAGAAAACATTTTCCATTAGAAAATTTCTTGTCTTTATAAAATTACCAAAACCAATAACTGCGCAACCCTTACAGAAAATATCTATTGCTTTTGCACTCACGACGAAGCTCTAATTTCGAAAAACAAGCCGGCAATCAAGATAAAGGGCGAAGGCAAACAAGGATATCTCTCCCCTGTTGAAGTCATTATTGTTTCATTCTCTATACAGTTTGCTATGTTAATAAATGAACTCGTTCTCACTGGCAGATAATTAATTCTGTCTCGTTTCTTTTGTATTCCCTTATAATACAAAGTAAGTATTGGCAATCTGAGGAAGGCGTGAATTCTGGCCATTAATCAGGCGTGACGGTGTCGTTGTTTAAAGAGGATGCCTCCAAATTAGCTAGTGCTTTGTTCTGAATAGTTCGTCTTGTTCAAATGTTTCAGACACATAATAAGGTAACATTCAGTTATATGTAGCAGAAGAACGGTCGCTATACTGACTGAGCGTAAATAAGAATAAATTTTGGTATGCACAATCGTTTTTCTTTTAGTTTTTTTTTAAATCTTATTGATGGGTATTATCTGGTTTCTTACATTCACATGAATTGGAAACTGCAGTTGCCAGAGTGAATTTTGATTTGGGGTTACTTAAAACTTATTCTGATTTGCATGGTCTTGAATTAAATCTGGATAAATGTTCTGCGGCGTTGTTTTGTTCTACAGTAAATCGTCCGTTTTTCATAAATCAATATAAAATAAAAATTGGTGGTGCATTGTTAACTACGGTCAATTCTTTTAAGAGTCTAGATTTTTTCTTCGTCGCGTCCCTGGTAGGCAAGTGTTTTGCTTCTCTAAGAGTGTAATATAAGAGCTTTCATATATTAAACATTAAGTTAAGAAAAAAACTTGCCGAAACTTATGTTCTGTCCTTACTATCCTATTGCTTACTAATGTATTTTCCATGCCTTGATTTAGTAACAAAATACAAGATACAAGGTCGTAGATTTGATCATGTTACTGGGAAAATTCGAGAGCTCCAGTGGTTGAAAACCAATGAATTGTTTCTTTATTATTTATTATGTTTTGTTCATCGACTGATTGCAAGCGGTACACCTCCATATCTTCGTTCTAAATTAGAGTTTAGGCCTGATACTTGCGCCACGTTAATAAATTTAGTTTACCGAGATTTGGAACAGCCCTGTCTTCACGTTCCTTCTCTCTTAATGCTGTGTCTGTTTATAATTTACTACCTGATACATTCAAAGCTTTGAAAGTGTTTGAATTGTAGTTATGCATTTTGTGCTCTCTAATCTAGCCACTAGTTTTCTCATAGTATTCTATTATTTGGGTTAAGTTGAATATCTGTTAGCTAGACTTCGCCGAATAAAGACCTCAAGTTTCCTAAATCCAGTCATCCATTATGAGCCCATCGCTCTTTCGTTGAACCAATTAACTCGTATGTGTCCTGAAACTGCTTGCGTCCTCATTAGCTGTGGCTAGGTGTAGTGGAAAATGCGTCCGCAGCCATCGGAAAACGCTGATGCGGGTTGGATGTTAGATTCCCATCGGGACTTGCGGTGAGTTAAATTTACTTCACGACCTTATATTTTATTCACACCTTCGTTCACGTTTATGATGTTTCGGTTTTTGTTTGTTTTAGAACAGACGCTGAATCAATGAAAACACTAGAGTGTTGTGCCCCGAACTTTTTCACGAGAAAAGATCTCAAGTCACGTTGCCGCTTTTGATTTTCGCGAAGGAAATGCCTGTGAAAGTCCGCGAAACGGATCAACACATTTCGTGTCCATAAAGTGAAGGGCGTGTTTAGTTTGTTTGATCGATAACAGTTCAGTTTTCACGCGTTGCCTTGTTTGTGGAGTGTAATTAAGGGGAGAACCAATTCGATGCTTTTTATGTAAGCAATTAGGTGGGTGTAATAATGGGTTTGCCACTAACGCTTAGGTTGATAGGATGGGAAAGCGTTACAAGGCGATTTTTACCTTACAGTGTAGTTTGACCAGGGACGTCGTCAAGGGTAGACTCCCCTGTTTTCCACCCAAGTGCGTTGAAAAATGATAAATTTTAGTTTCCATTAAAATTTCATAGTACTTTATACAGAGTATTCGAAATGATAAGCGAGCGATTCTATTCGAAAAATTAATGCCAAAAGTTCCTATATCATTTTTGTCAAGACAGTTCTTTTCGATTATTTTGTTTAATAATAATTTTTATCCGTGTATCGATTATCTATGAGTGGACCTAAGGCGAACCACTCGAAGTCTGAACACAGAAATCCCCGTTCTAAATAGCACTGAAAATAATCCAAATACGAGTGCAAGATTAATTGCAAATCAGGAGAATATTCCAAGGAGTTCAGTGCATGAAATACTGAAAGAGCAGTAGTTGTACCCTTATCATTACCAAAAGGTTCAAGCCAAGACAAAGATAAATGCGAAAATGTGTAAAGAGCCTGCATTAGCAAAATTTGTGCCGGTATAGCAACAGTGTTTTCTCGAGATCACCATGATGCATTATGCACAAAAACATATCCTGGCAATGGAAATGCGCTGTCTTGCCGAAAATTACCATAACAGGCGGCACATTATCGATTCGGGTTCTACCCCAGACTGTAAAAGCTTTATGAAGGAAATGGGACGATTACGTAATGGGGCACGAATTGAAATAACAGCTGTGTGGTTTGTCCTGTACTTACAATGGAGGACGGATAGACTAATTTTACTCGGTGGCGTGCATAACTGAAGGAATGGATGACGAAAAATCAATTTTCCTTGCTTTTACAGGGAACTGCTTTCAAAACCCAGCTTCAGATCTTTAACAAGGTAAGGTTGGTTATTTTTATGTATTTTAGTTTCAGAGAGATACAACTCGACAACTCGAACATAGCTTCACATAAAAACAGTATTAAAAAGAAGTTTTCTTGGTTAATATACTTACAGATATACGACATTCTCCTGTGAATAGTGGAAAGTGTTCGAGACAATTTGAATTTAAACTGTTCGCGCGTAGTTCAGTGTGCAAAGGTGGCGCCATACAGTGAGCGTTGTGGGAACTACAGTGCCGCGCCAGCGCCCGGCGATCTAAAAATAGCAGTACGGGTTGAACCGAGGTTATGGGTGCATGTGCCCGCTTTTCACTTGTACAATGATGTACTTTAATTACAAATAAAAACGTTATACAGTCCACTAAGTCTAGGAATTCAACCCCGAACAGAAAGTTTTTGTGAGGACTAAATGTCGTATACATCTGGTGGAATTGAAAATATTTCTTATCAGAGCGTGATTCCTCGCATTATGCACATTGATGACAAAGAACTAAACAATGCCTTTCGAGAGTATTTTGGAAGTGCTTTTGTCAACTTCAATCCTGAACGTCTGTCAGATTTTGTGGAACAAAGCGATCAGCACTTTTAACATCTTGCCAAATTTACTTTAAATGATGTTCTTGCTGCTTTAGAGTGCCAAATGAAGCCTTTGCTGGATCTGATGACACTCCTTCTCATATTTTAAGAGATCGTGCTTGTGTTTTGCATAAGCTTTGTATAAATATGGCTTTATGAGCAACAGATCTACACTTACTAACCTATATTGACAACCAGGTGGATGTCATATACATGGATATTCAGAAAGCATTTGGTAGAATAGACTTCTTTATCCTTATAAACAAACTTCGTTGTTTGGGCCTGTCCAATAATCTCTGTAATTTGGTTTTTTGCTACTTATCCAATCGTGAGCAAATATTCTTTGCCTTACCACGTAAGTTCCGGCGTACCTTAAGGATCAAATTTAGGACCTCTACTTCTTCTAATTTACGTTAATATTATCTCCTGCAATAGTCTAGTTTTTACTAACGATTTTAAAATGTTTCATAATATTCGAACTTTATCTGGCAGTGAAATGATATAGCAAAACATAAAAGGAAAATGAATGGTGTCGTAGTAATGGTTTGAACACTTCTAAATGCAACTTTTTGCGAAAAGAAACGCTCTGTAAAGTTCAGCTACAAAATAAGTAACTAAAAGTTACTTATCTCGTTGTGTTATTTGTATTTGCTGGGCATATACAAAATGCTTTTGCCTCTGCCTATAAAGCCTTCGGCTTGATTTATCGCAATTGTAGACTTTAAAAACCATAATCGGAGTTTACTGTAATTGCATATCACGCTACTGCAAACAAAAATTTAATATTATTTGCTAGTGTGATCTCCTATGGAGAAATGCTATATTAATAGCTTAGAGAATATACAAGGGAAACTCTTAAAGTTTCTACTATTTGCTTTTCATGGTGTATACCCACCTAGAAGAGTTGAACACTTCCTATTACCTTCGCGCTTCAATATTTAATCTTTGGAAATGCGTCAAAACTTGATTTCAATTTCGCTTATTTATAAACTTCTGCATTCTAAAATAGATGTACGTATACTGTTGGAACATCTTGATAATTTTGTACCGCGAACTAGTACACGTCGCCGTCGGCAGGTTATTTTTGCTATAAAGAAAAGTAATACCAATGTTATGTTGTACTCGCCCATTGAAGTGTATGAAGAACAAAGCTAATCGTTCGTAGCGTCTCTAATTTTCCGCTATGTAGGTATTTTAACTTTAATTTATTTTTTCTAAATGTAGACTGTTTATCCAGTCTGTGAACAATGAAAGGTTTAGTTTTAGCATACCGGTCTATATCGTATTAATCAAACATTCTATCAAAAAATATGCCACTACATTTCCCTGACTTTTAATAAAACCCCTGAAGTTTAAGACAGTTTCAATAGGTGTGGAGTTGGAGTGAACGGCATAACCTGTTAATTACTCCGTCTATTTCAATTTCGTGCAACTCGCCGAACTGAATTTCAACTCCTCGAGTTATTAGGGGTACCTCATTTCGAAATGCAGCGTTGTGTAAAGAATACATTTTAGCACCGCTCCTTCCATTACCCTACTTCGTATAATTCAATAAAAACGTTAGTTAAAAAGTTCTTCAGCTTTCTCGGCTAAATGACTTCCAAACTTGAAGTCTGGAGGTTATCGATTTTCGATTAAGTTTGAACGGTGCCGCTTACTACATACTCATTATACCGGGGCCAAATGATGGATAAAAGGTCCTTCAGGGTTTGGAATACGTGAGTCCTTTGATCTGTCTAAGAGATTTCCACGCAAATTTGCTTGAAAAATGTATTCTATAACTTTAAATGCTGTGTACTCATCAGCAACTCATAGTACGTAGATATTGTTCAGTATATGGATTTTTCAAAGTATATAGATTAAGAAGTCTTGACGATCCAAATAGGCAAATAAATACTAGAATTTAAGAAACAAAGATTGGTTCTGCATAGAAAAACATAATCTATATAACACACTTTTAGTGTAGTGCATTATGTGAAATATAAATCGGACGGTAAGATAATTAGCTAAGTAATTCTTATATACCGAGGCGAAATGCAGTATTTACAAACTGCCTTTTGTTAAATAATTCTATTAATTAGTCATGAATGTGTGTTATGTTTAAAACTGTTATTATTTTGCGTACTTTATTGTCTACATACAACTGAAATTCTACAAAATCATAATCCACCAGTCATTTCTATAATAAATAGCTACATATTATTGTTACACTTATTCTAGAAGTATTTGAACTACTCCTTGCTGTCGACATCACAACATAAAGCAAACCCGAACGACCGATAATGATAACAAACGACAATAAGAAGAAATAACTTCCATTATTTCAGGCTCTCACAAAGCACCAAGCATCCCACAAAAGCTTCTGAAACATAAAACCTAATGTATGTGTCATGTACTCCTATATAGTTCGAAAACATTTCCCAGAAGTCTGTAACAGAAAACTGCGGATGCCATACAGCTGAAACGTTTGTGTAATTAATTTGGTAGAAGAGAGAAGTCGTTTTAAAAACCTCACCCTCTTCTGAACGGTTTGAAAACAAAATGACGAGAACTTTTCAAAAGTGCAGGAATGTTTCGGTGGTAACAGAATCGCGTACAGTTTACCATGAAATTGTATGCAGCACGGCTTTGCTGTATTTTTATTTCAAAGGGATGACGCAGCTTTGCTTACAGCTCTAGGGCTTGCACTTTATAAATGTGCATGTTGCATAAGGGTGTATAGGAAGGAAAATGGAATTTCTCGTAGCATCAAGGGAGTTATGTTTCAAATTTCGCCTACAACGGTCATTCATCATCAAGTTTTTATAGCTTTCATCAGTATGCAACTTAATACTTTATCTATACCGTTAGCTCGTTTCATGCGAGGTGTGCTTGCATACCGTTTGATTAGAATCACTTGTAATATGTTAGAAATGTAAATTGGACGCTTAACAAATCTACATGCACTTTTCAATCGTAGCTCAATTGTTGTTTTGGGGACTAGGATAATAAAATTACAGAATAGATGTACGATAAAGAAGAAAGTAACAATGAGTGATATAATCTGATAATTGGAACTGTTGTGTAATTTTTACATAACCAAAGTCTCACTTTATAGTCAGCTACGTGCATTAAGCTGTACCTTCGTGACTGGTTTTAAGATTGGTTATCAAGATGCATGAGTAACCACAATTAAGAGGCATAACGTGCACTCTCAACTAACACGCTAAGAATCCGAGAAAAACACATCGTAAAAATGATTGAACCAATTATTTGTTGCCAGTCTAGAATGTTTTAGACAGTTTGTGTTGGAGGCAATTAACAACAAATGTCAGGGGGTTTCTAGAAGGTGAAATCGACCACATGGTTCTGTTAAGCAAGATCATTTCAAATCGTTCATCTACTACCTAGTCTTATCTAGTCTAGCTAGCTTTTTCAAATTCTTTTGTTGTTAAAAAAACTCATTTAAAGTATAAAATTCTAACATTTCTATTGGTGAAGGTTGCTTTCTTGTGTTCTTCTACATTCAAAAAGTATTTCCAATACTGATTATTATAGTTTTAGACTTGCTTAAGAATTTGCTTATTTACAGCGATGTTTCAACAGTTCATGGTCTCAATTTGTTTATCTTTTGTTGGTTTCTTGGTAGGACAGAACTTCTTCCAATTTAATAACATTGCATACATTCAAAACAAGGTATTACCTGTGGTTCATATCTGTCATCTTTCTTAGCCGAGATTTTTATGAATATGAAGTTTTTGTGTTATCCCCGTTTTTAAAGCGTCTTTATAAGCTTCTCAGGAAAACAACCCTGTCTTAAGGTTACATTAAAGATATATTTTGAACCAGTGGTTTTTCAGGTTTCATTCTTTTCATGCAAGAAAGAATGTCGCATATTTTCAAAACAACTAAAACCACCCCTACATTAATCGATCGTAAATGCTAAAAAAAGCTATCAGGACAAATAAACTTGTTTATTTTGTTTACGATTTTCGATGTTTATATGCAAATATTATCCCTTATAAGCCTCAGAAGTTTGACACCACCTTTTTAAAACAGTTGCTACTTAAATCATTCAAGCGCGATCTTTAAACTGCACAAGTTCTTGCCAAGGCCGCCGCTGAAAAATTCATCAATATTTCCACGAGTTCCATGGAGGAAGTGCATACCCCAGCTCTAATAATCCTTGCCTGACATCAATTTTAAAGGCTTCCTTGCCTATGCACGAGCTTTGCCGTGGATCTAATACTGAAACGGCCTGGTTACGACATCAGCATATTACATACACCATCATGCGACGCCGGAATTCTGATAAACGAGTCGCTTTTCGCCGTGTCTTTCTCAAAGAACATTTCCGCCTTACACACACCAGTATGGCAAAAAGCTCGACGAGAATAACGTAGCCGTTCTGAGACCAAGTGAGACATAAATTTGTTGGAAAGACTCCTTGCTGACATTTCTATTTTCCCGTACATCAAGTCGCGTTTTCCCGCACGGCGCGATAACATATTCAAAAATGGGGTTCGAGAATTTGCCGGGGCCTCTTCCAGCGATGGAGTTAACGAAAACACACGCCCCGTGAATTACTACACGAATTTTCATCCTTTGGGGGAGCGAAATATGTAAAGAATTCCCATATTCATCTATAAACCAAATATAGTTGAACCTAAATACAAATGTTCCGAATGGAAATGAAGGTTGTACAAAATTAAGCATTTTATAGATCAATTAATCAAAACTAATTATTTAAAAATGATTACACTCTGAAGTGTCCATACTTATAATATGAAATTTGAAGACATTATTAATGTTATTGATAGATTTTTATATATTTAAAATATTATGTGCATTTATAAGTGTTTTAATTCCAGAATTTAAATTAGCTAAAATTGCTTCACAATCAACTGCCAGTAGTTGAATATCTTTGATACCAACTTTTTAGGGCTATACATTTCCACCATTCCTTGATTCATCCTACAGGAAAGCACGATCATTTTTGGATCCTTTGAACAAGCGATGTGATGGAGCTTCATCGCCAGATGCAGAAATTAAACGTTTCATGCATTGTTTTCGCGTTTTAGGTTCATTTTTCACACGCCTCAGATACATAAAAAATAAGATATTATATTTTTTATATGTTATTCCTTTTTTATTATTGAAATCATTGTATTTATTCTCATTGGTCATCACCAACGCCCACAGGTAAATGTTTTAAAGTAAACATTAATAAAAATACCTTATTTGTACAGAATTATCGATGTTATTATAATGTGAAATATTTACACTGCCCTGGACGAAAGCACTACATGGAATATGTAATAGTTAAAAAAATAATGAATGTCAAACAAACGAATACATTTTATACCAACGCAAATCTGGCCGATTTTTATTTTTTTTTCTCTTGATGGTACATTTTCCGTATATAAAATTAGATACAGGGACTTTTCTAAAAAAAAAAACCGCTGTGTGCGCAAAACAAAATATTTTAGAATAAGGACATAACAAAAGTATAGACTGAAACTGAACACCAATCTCAAAAACAAATTCATTCGGCCTGGGAATACCAGGATCGCCTTCATTAAGTAACAAAACAGCTAATGACCGGAATTAGACCTGAACCACAAAATCAATTACCCCTGGGCGGTCAAGCTCATGTCAAACMTTGCAACTATCGTCCCAGAAATACAATCCCGCTATCACGTCCCCTACCAATCCAAATCAAATGTAATCTTCATGTGGCTAGGGGTATGAACTGTTTGAAAGCACTGCGGACTTTGCTACACGACCAATACCGTCAATTATGCCTATTCAGTATGCCATTCAAAGTAAAATCCATGTCTTGCATTTCGTGGTCCCAGAATCGCGTGATATTGAGGGATGAATACATAAGTATTAGTATACGAGCTTGGAAAGCACATAGTTAGAAGGAGAAATATTAAAAATAACAGAAAAAAAATTATATATTTTGTGTTATTGCTTTACCCAGTATACTAATGATCACGCCAAAGCAAAAGTTTTAAAGAATCAAACACTTTAGCATAATCTTAGCATTTGACATGAACATAT
Source organism: Rhyzopertha dominica (assembly GCA_025024175.1). Taxonomy (NCBI): domain Eukaryota; kingdom Metazoa; phylum Arthropoda; class Insecta; order Coleoptera; family Bostrichidae; genus Rhyzopertha; species Rhyzopertha dominica. The sequence goes on from QCXZ01000064.1 coordinate 63,311,117, forward strand.
AAGATGTTCTTATAGCTGCTTTTTATCAGACACAATCAGAATTACTTCTTTATCCAGGGCGCAAATAAATAATATTGAAACCCTATAACTTCAGAAATACTAGAGGGTAGGCATTTATATACATAAAAAACCTATGGATAATATGATATAATACTTTGTCGGATAGATTGCTGTCTCTTGAATACACTGACAAAAAGTTAATAGTCCGACGTTTCGATTACACCTGTAATCTTTGTCAAAGACGATGAACCTCAAAATTTGCCTGACACAAGTTCAAACAAAATTTTGAAAGTAAATAAACAAATCACCAAGGATGCGAGACGTCATAGAAACAACGTGCCAACCTGATAAAAAAGGAACCTAACGATGAAAAAGGAACTACCTACCTACTAGATATACACGAACTACTTGATAAAAGATAACTACAAAATAGCCTTCCAAATGGCACCTAACTTATAATTTCCACAATCCCTATTAAAATTATTAGTATTCCTACAAATTTCTATAGCTTCTTTTATTAGACGTTTGTGATAATATGTTTCTCTATGTAAAATTTTTGTTTTATCAAAATCAATCATGTGTTTAGTCAAATATGAGTGTTCCGCTACGGAAGATTTATCTATCTGTTGCAACCTATTAGCAAGTATGTGTTCTTTCAAACGCGTACCTACTTTTCTTTTAGTTTGACCTATGTAACACTTTCCGCAAGAACAAGTAATTTTGTAAACACCTTCACCCTCTAAATGTACTTTATCTTTAGTAGAACTTAAAATTTTATCTAAATTATTATATGTACTATCAACAACTAAAATATCGTGTTTTCTAAGCATCCTCTTTAATTTTTCCGAAAGGCCTTGTACATAAGGCAAACTCAACTTCAATTTGCTTTGTCGTGGCTGAGAATTTACTTGATTTGGATGAGCACTTTTATTCAAAACTGACCAAATATTCTTACTACTATAACCATTTCTCACTAGCGCTGATTTAAGATGATATATTTCTTTTTGTACAGAACTTTCATCTGATATCCTTTGTGCTCTAACAAATAACGTCCTAATAAGACTATTCTTTTGAGAAGGAGGGTTGTGAGATGTGGCATGTAAATATTTGTCTGTGTGTGTTGGTTTTCTGTAAACCTTGTGTCTTAACTGTCCAGTGTTTGTTCTGTAAATTTGGACATCCAAGAAAGGTAAACTACCATTGCTTTCTAATTCCATAGTAAATTTTATGTCGGGATTTTGACTGTTCAAATGATTTAGAATCGTACCCAGCTCTTCTATACCGTGGGGCCAAATAACAAAAGTGTCATCTACATACCTATACCAACATTTTGGTTTAAGCTGAAAACTGTTTATCGCTACATGTTCAAAATTTTCCATAAACAAATTGGCTACTACAGGACTTAGAGGTGAACCCATTGCACAACCTGATTTTTGTTCATAAAAATTATCGTTCCATAAGAAATAAGTAGATTTTAAACAATGTTCGGATAATCTGGCTATCGTGTCACCTAAGGGATCGCTATTAAGCTTGGATTTGATGATATCTATCGTTTCAGGAATGGGTACTTTTGTAAATAAAGAAACCACGTCAAAACTAACCAAAATATCAACTTCTGAAATACTTAAACCATTTATAATATCCATAAAGTCTGAAGAATTTTTTATGAAACTACTGGTATTTCCCACATAAGGTTTTAAGTAGTTGGCACAAAATTTTGCCAATCTGTAACAAGGTCAGCCAATCGTATTGACTATGGGTCATAACGGGACATTGGTTTTGTGGATTTTGGGCAAACCATACAATTTAGGTACCTTGCAATCGGAAACAGTTAAAAGAAACTTCTCCTCATTCGAAAGATTTGAACTTTTGATAAGATCATTGGTAATTTTGGAAATTTTTGAGGTAGGATCTCGGGATAATTTTTGATATGTTTCCTCATCTAACAACTCTCTAACTTTATTCTCGTAATCTGTTCTATCACCCTCGTATATGGATAATATGGTTTATTAACAATACCAAACAGCGGTCTTAGTTCCAATACATAACAAATAGCCTTATGGCACGTACGCAATTCAATCCCCATAATTTCAATTTTAAGACCATGTACGCATAGTTTATGCACAAAGAGACGGTGCAAATCGAAATTTTACGACTCTGCTGCAGTTTCGTGATTTACTAGCTTTTAATAGTGTCAATTTTGACTAACGACGTAAAACGGCTGGCGCTGGGTTTTATCGTTGCACAAGTTGCGTATATGTACACATTGCTAACGACCTGGTTATTTTGAGCGGCAGCGGTGGCAAAACACCGTCCCCGCAAACGTGATACACGCTAACTGATGATGGATAACCAACTACAACATGCAGGATTTACGGAGAAGGCAGTGCCATTAAACGATTCATTATGGGCTTTGCAACTAGTCGGTCATATAGATTTAGAAGAAGCTAGCGGATCACTACCTTGTATGTGGTATAGTTTCTCTATTTTACATTAAAAAAAAGCTATAGAAAAGCTTTGGAATATCTTTTAAATGTAACAAGAAATATAACGTTATTGTTTGTAACAATAATGGGAATTTAATCTCATTTCCAACAATTCATTTGGATCGATTTGTCATTCTTCTTTATTATCATTTATATTTATTGATACACGTCAAATACCTCATGAACATGAAAAATGATTGCAAGGTACCTAAATTTTATGTTCCATTAAGACCTGTAGTCAATACGATTGGCAATCCTTGTTACACATTGGCAAGATTTTGTGCTAACTGTAAACTGTAAACCAGTAATTTCATCAAGAATTCTTCAGACTTTATTGATGTTATAAAAGCTTTAGGTATTTCAGAAGCTGGTATTTTAGTTAGTTTTGACGTGGTTTCTTTATTTACGAAAGTACCCATACCTGAAACGTATTTACGTGGCAACGAAAAAGTAAACAAGTGTCAAGTGATACTGAATAAAACATTATGATTTGTATTTGAATAAAGAATAATGGGTGTATCTTCGAACAATATTTCTTTGTAAATTGGTTTGTAGTTAAGTTAAAAAAATATGCGAACCCTTKACGTTCTTTTATATGAAATGTCGTCCACGCTTTTACAACAGTTCAGTAATTCAATAATTGGAGTTGTTCTTTTTTCACAAAAACGAAGGCTCTTTTCCTTTTTTTTTGTCGAAGGGCTCAGAATTTTTAGATGCCTACTTAATTCGGGGGATGTACAAAAATATGTTTTGGCAAGCATTGCTTTAAAAACATCATTGAAGCAAGCTACCATTTACCACTTACCTTCGTTTATCGCCACTTATGCCATTGCATTTTCCTAACTGGGCAGTCTACTAAACCAACGCCATAATTTTTTTCGTCCGCACATTTTTAAGTTATTTTTATCAAGAGAATACCACAAAATCACATAAAAGATTAATAACACCCCCGAACGCGTCTACTGTTTCAAAGGTGATGATGTACTAGCCGCAACTGGTGAACATGTAAGGCGCTTTCGGACTTTTTTGCTAGTTGTTTTCGTAATCAGGTACAGGCAGAAAAATTTAGAGCTGTTTATAACCCAGTGGGCAATGTCCATCATTAATTTATAGTTTTTATCGCACACTCGTAATAACGTATAGATTCCTTGCATAAAGTTTGCTAGTAGCATATAAAAGTGCACAAAAATCATAAGGTTATAAACAGTATATAAGATAAATGTATACACGAGATATAAAAATATTTTTTTATCCATTTTGCTCCATTTTTTCGAAATAACTAACTAAGTCACGCTTACTACGATTAAAGCTATCGATATCTCTCACTGCCTGTCACGCGTTAAAAGCTCCAACAAAGCAGTCCACCTCGATATAGAACTCGTTGTAAGCTTATATCAACATTGATGCAATCGTCTGTGCAATCAGAATTCTCCAGAATATAAAAAAAATAAATTTCATTACTCATTTCCACAGCTGGGGTACATATTCATATAGGTAATTCAATCTCCGCTTGCGTATGCAGCAGGAATAAAAACAAGGTCAGTAAAGGTACACGTCATGTTGCATTATGTATGCATGCATTCCCTTTCATAGGGAATTTTAATCTAATCAAGCAATCAGGTTCATTTTAATTCAAGTTAATGCAATACGCGAGGTGTTAATGAAATGCAATTAGCCGCTACAAAACGTGGAACGTGTAGATTTCTTGATAAATTCTACGTTTGTTTGTTTTAATGATTGTGTAAAAGATAAATATCCTCATTGGAATGTTCTATAAAAAAAACTTGATTATTTTGATCATGACCTGTTTATTATTTAAAAAAATAGCTAATCTGTTTGTTGGAAAATATTCCATAAGCGATTGACATACGTGAGTCCGGTTTACCTGGTGAACTTTTTTCTTTGATGATAATATTGTTCAGCTGTAACGTGATCATATGTTGTACTAGGCACCATTTTTCCTTATTTTTGCCTACGATATCCTTAAATATTATAGCTGATGTAATTTAACTGCAAGACAGATTGGAATGTTTCAGTTCTGGTAACGCAATGTTACTATATCATATTTTTTCGTTTTTCCTTACGACATAAGAAAATTACCCTGCATTTTGTTTTATGGTATATCTTTTCCAAAACATTTACTTCTGAAGTTGCAAATAAGAAAAGGAACTTTTTAATACTGTTGTTTGCAATTTAAAACAATTCCTTTGGTTTGGAAAAAAATTATAGAAGGTTACTTTTGTATCGATATCCCACGTGTTCATAAGAGATTATCCATATTCTCCTGAATTGCTGCTGTATTGTAAATCTGTTAAACGTATGGTCTTGTGTTTTTTAGAAACTGATGGCTATCAAAGGATAAGGAAAGGAGCAAGGACATTTCTGAATATATATTTTTTAATATGTAATCATCTCGAATAAATTTTATTTCAGTGAAAGGACTGTTTCATTTAGGGAACATCTGGAGGTTACCAAAAAGATGCATGTACAACACATCTGGAGTGCATATAAATTGCATAAAGTAAATGAAACTGTATGGACTCTGCAATATATAAATGGTACATGTCTGTTTTGTAGCTTTTTTACTTAATAGATATATTGCAGACCACACCTATTTGAGCCGGTATTTTCAAGTACATGGACTATAAATGTTCCTTACATACAGGGTGATTTTTTGAAAACTTCACACCTTAAATAACTTTAAATATAGCAAAAATTTAAAAATTTGCAAAAACAGGTAAACTTTTGTTTGCAGGGGGACAACTTTTGAGATAAGTTTTTAATGGATAGCGCTTACTCTCTGAGCAGGGTAGACACCCCTTTAAAAATTTTAAGTGGAACTATCCATCTTGTGATACATCATTTGAAAGCTTATTTCACAAAGAGTCTGGCCATGTAATTAGTTTTACCACGTTTAACTTATTGACGGGGTAATAGATTAATAGTGCCTACGAAACAGGTTGCTTATTAAATTGAATATTTTGGACTCTTTTCAACAAAATGTATTTTATTTTAGAGCGGAAATAAAATTTGTCCTTACGAGAACCCAAAATTTAAACAAACAACTTGTAAAAAATATGACACTTAAAAAAAACTCCCAGAATACTGAAAATTTTGTTTTAACATTATTATTAACATTAAAGTATTTATCATGTAATTTTTTAGAAAGTCCATGTCCACGAAAAAGAAAAATTATTTATTTGTAACTCCAAAAACAGTGTGAACAAAACCATAGAAATTCAAACCTTACAATAGATTCTCAAAATGTGCACCACCTCTTTCCATACAATAATACAGACGGTTCTCGAACTCCTGCTGCACTTTTCGGAAAGTTTCAGGTGGAATCCTCCTGCACTCGTTAATAATTCTTTCTCGCAGATCGTCCAGGCTAGTAGGTTGTGTTTTGTAAACCACAGATTTTAAATGACCCCATAGAAAGAAATCTAAAGCAGTCAAATCGGGTGATCGTGGCGGTCATTCAATTGTTCCACGCCTACCAATCCAGTGAAGAGGAAATCTATGATTTAACCAATTTCGCACATTAATGGCGTAATGCGGTGGGGCTCCATCATGTTGGTAAAACAATTCGTATTTATCCAACATTGGATTTCCTTCAGGGTCACGTTGCTTTTCTAATTGCTCTGTGATTAAAGGATCAATAACGTTATCAAGTAATTCTAAATACATTCCCCCATTTAGCGTTCCATCAATGAAAATTGGACCTACAATTGCGTTGCCAAGTATTCCAGCCCAGACGTTCAGCTTCTGAGGAACTTGTGTATGACATTCTCGAAAAATATAAGGATTTTCGTCACTCCAGTACCTAACGTTATGTTTATTTACAGAGCCGTTCAAAAAAATGTGCATTCATCACTGAAGCAGATATTTTTTATTAGATTTGGATTTACTATAATCTTTTCTGTCATAATTTCGCAAAAATGCAGTCTTCTATCGAAGTCATCTTCGCCGAGTTCCTGGAGAGCTTTCATCTTATAGGGATGGAATTTGTGCAGTTTTGTAACTTTCCTTACAGATGAATAAGAAAGTCCAGTGGCTGTAGAAATGTTATGCAAAGAGCTAGTTGGATCCATTGAAAAATGACCAAGTACTTCAAGTTGGGCCATTTCATCAACGACTCTATTCCCTGCCCTTTTTTGTTTACTACAGATCCAGTGTCTTGAAATTTCTGCACGAGATCGAGAATGTACCTAGCGTCAACATTTTTATCGGGGTGCCGTTCGTTAAACACCCTTGCTGACGCACGAGCACAGCTATGCTCAGCACCGTAAATAAAAATTATTTCTACCCTTTCGGCAGTTGAATAAACCATCATCACTTGGACTCTCACTTTAAAATTTCACGCGATTTATAAAAAGGAATGTGAACAAAAAGATGGTCGTGCCAAAGAAGTAGCCAAAAAGTTGAAACAAAAAATTGGAAACACAAAGTAGATAATTATTTAGCCAATTCTGTATAAACTGTCGAGTTGCAATATCAAGTAATGTCGAAAAAAATCTTAAGTATTTTTGGCATTTTGCTTAGGTGTAACAATTATTTTTTAACAAGTTTTTTAGGCTTAAGTAAGGACAATTTTTATTGTAACTGCAAGACAATAAATTTTGTTAAAAAAAGTCTAAAATATTCCATTTTATAAGCCACTTGCTACAATGCACTTTTTGACCCACTACCCCGTCAATGGGTAAAAAATAGTAAAACTAATTACATGGCAAGACTCCTTGTGTAATAAGCTTTTAAATGATGTATCGTAAGATGGGTAGTTTCATTTAAAATTTTTGAAGGGGTGTCTACCCCGCTAAGAGAGTAAGCGCTATCCATTAATAACTTATCTCAAAAGTTGTCCCCCTGCAAACAAAAGTTTACCTGTTTTTGCAAAATTTTAAATTTTTCCTCTATTTAAAGTTATTTAAGGTGTGAAGTTTTCAAAAAATGACCTTGTATAACATATCAAAGGTAGTGGCATTACGTATTAATGATATAAAATATATGTAGCGTATTGGTATCATATCTGTACCATAAACAGAGCAGCTACATCGCTACACCATATAAAAATTACGTGGTTGCTATGTAGCTTTTTTATGTAGCATAGATATTGCAGATGACACAAGTTTGAGTCGGCGTTTTTCAGTACATGCGCTGCACATGTGTTGGCTGGGAATCGTCCACATTTGCATATCATTTTCTAGAGTGTTTTATCTACACCAGCTAGTAGTTAAATACCAGCATTGTCCAATTAAAAAAAATCATCATTTTCATTTGGATATCCTACTCTTTCAGAAGCTGTAAAGATTAAAGGCAGACCAACACCGACCATCAATCGTACTCACTCAGATTCGTTGTCTTCGAAGACGAGCTCTCCCTCCTGGCGCTCGTACTCCTTCCCCGACTTGGCGGTGCCGTCCTCCGTCCAGTAGGGGACGACTACCCTCCCCCTGGCCCCCGAGCACCTCACCACCTTCAGTTCATACACACCGACACTCTCGACCAGCTCATGGTTCTGCGATTCGAACMTGAAGACTCCCCCGTGGTCGTCGTCCAGTATGATGACCGTGGCCAACGACGGGGAGGCCAGAGACCCCTGGGGCTCGCAGGAGCGCAGCCTGACGTAGAAGTGCTCGTCCGGCTCGAAGACGTCGTCGTCGATCACTTCCAGCTTGATCGTTTTCTCCTTGTCGCCGGGGTTGAACAGTAGCGTGCCCTTGGAGGCCACGTAGTCGCTGCCCGCCTGTGCGGTGCCGTCTTCCGTACAGTATTCGACCTTAGAAATATTGGAAAATCAATTATGGAAATGTCCGAGGGAAGCTTCCTTATTTATAGCTCTTATAACTTAAAGTGAGGAAACAGCTTATAAGTCAAAGAAAAGCTTCTAAGGATCCATGCTGCCAGGGGTTAAAAAGGCAAAGACAGACGATACATAACAACCCAACTATCATCTTATACCTGCAGGTTTCAATAACTAACTGTCCAATTTCACTTGGCCCATCGACAGAATTATTAAAATCTCTTAAAATTTTTGAACAAAATCGCTTCTTGGAGTTTGTTTTTATTATAAATAGCTTCTCTAAATTATGGTCTATTAATTTTTATGCACAATTGAACTGTTTTCGATAATCAAAATTGTATAGTAAAAAAATACCAACTATTTAGGTCGAATCCTGGTTTCTATCTATATTGTTTGCGGAAGTTTGCATACAGATGAATGTAACATTTGAGGTGGCTGTGCAATTTCGCGTAACTAAGAGATATTGTTTACTTGGCAGCAGCGTTTTAGGTAGTTTCAATTATAGAATTTTGTATTGAAGAATTAAAAAAATGACTAGAGGAAAAGTTATTGGTCCGAACATTCGTTTAATTATTATTCGTTTATATAAATTATAAAAAAAGTTATAAATTGGACACTTATTGGGGTTGTCAAGATACAGTGTTCGCAACGTAGTGCAGTTATTCAAATCAAGCAATAATGTCGAGCCTAAACAGAGGTATGTGAAAAAAGAATAGCCATTAACGTTACTAATAATTATTGCTGAAATACCACTATTTCTTGCAAAACTGTTTTTTACCTTCATAKAAGATTTCATCAAGAAGATATTTTCTGACTTCGAAAGTTTCTTCGTCAGCATGTGAATCTAATAATGCACATGCATTTTTGCTCAATTGTCCATGGGAAATTTTTTTAAATAAGTACAGTAACGAAACGAGAGATGATTACGCAAGTGGAAAAATTAGTCCAGTTTGGGACGATGGTGATGTTCAAATTTGTTCTTATAGGTACGCTAAGGTCTTTTTGGTATTCTCGTCTGTCTGTGGTGTAAATAAACTGCTTTAACTAGAGTAGAGGGCACAGAGCTGATAAAAACATCTACATAGATTAAAGAGAAAGTCGAAACCCTTTAGTATTCATACAAATTTTGAAAGAAAGTTGCAAAATGTGGCGTCCGAGAGAATGTGAATGTGAAGAAGACAACTTTGAAGTCAGAAATGATGCACCTGATGAAATCTAGGATCAAGAACAAATTTTAGAAGATGCTGACGGTATGTATAATTTTACCAAAATCCTCCCCATAATTTGCTTTAATAAAATATGTATTCTTTCTAATTTCAAATAAAATCATACGCTTAAGGAATTAGTTGAAGACTTAAATAATTTATCTAAATAGCTATATTCATTAAATGAGTTTGTAATTTAATTTAATTTTAGATGAACAACCGGCCAGAAAGATAACAAGATACCATGTATCAGTGGACACAAAAGTTGTTCTACGAAATGTATTGAACTTTTTCTTTGACAAGGGATGAAAGGTCCTCTAAAACTGACATCAGAAGCTAAAAGACTGCCTTATTTACCAGTTGCTAGAATGAGGAATGATCTTAGTCGGCACAACAACAAAAGCCATAATAACATTTGGATTCTTTTTCTGATGGAGAGATATTATTCATCACATTATATACGGAATGTATGACAGAAACGAAGTACGAACTTTGGAATCGGTCAAAGCTGACTTTAATAAATAGGGACTTGAATGTAAGTATAGCATCGTAACTTTGGCAAATATTATTTAAAAATTTGAGTTCAAATATAAAAGAATTAGCAAGACATGAAGATAGACCCATTGTCTATTCGGACGTTAACGTTGATGATGATTCTTAGCATTCCGAAGATGAGTAATAAATTGTGTAAATATATCGGTTTTTGCAAAGTGCAAATACAGAATGTTTCCAGGACCTGCCCGATCAGGTCGTTGCGTATCGTCTGTGTTTGCCTGTTTAATATCCTCGCATCATGTGTTCTTTGCACCACTTCTTTGACTTACAAGCCCTTTTCTCATTTTCACTTTTTTTTAACTATACCTTCAGCGGTGTGTCCACGTCTCCGCTTCTGACAACTCTAACTTCGAAGTCGCCACAACTTTCCAGGACTGCGTATTTGCATGGATCGAAGTACACGCGGCACCCAGAATCGTACTCGGCAGTGCCGGATTCCCTTTGTAATTCGGCTTTAACTTCGCTTAAGTCGCTCTGAGCCCTTTCTGAGATTCGTCTGAGGAGGTCCCCGCTCCCCATCAGCTTGCGAGTAGCCTGTATCCTGCAAAATTCAGTGGGCGAAGTTTATTACCAAGTTCTATGGCGAAGTGAAACAATAAAGTCCACTCGTCTTTGAAACTGAATTTCGTTTTCAAAAGTTCAATAAAAGATCATTGTTTAAGAGGGGATAATGCGTTTGTTCAGGCTGTGGAGGGCATAGAAAATAGCACTTTTTAAAAGTCAAACGAAATCCACATAATGCACTAACTGTTCTGTCTATAACAGGAATTAATATCAGATTATTGTATGCCAGCCAACTCTTCTCTTATTAATTCTTTTTTCTATTTGTTTCAGTCGTTCAGTATGCTTAAATCTTCCTTTGGAATGCCTTTATGGAGTATCCTTCAGTAAGTTAATAAATAAATTTAATAATAGTACATGAATTGGAATCCTGAAGCTGGTTAGTTATAGGAGATTGACAACGTCCACAACAGATGTCTATTATAGTTGCAAGCAACAATCTATGAGACTCATTATACGAACAGCCGATTACCGCTTACAATGGTTTACAATTATTACCTGAAGCTGTCGTAAATAACAGACGGGTTCTGCACGTTCCACTGTTTTGCAGCGGAGAGGACCGTTTCCAAAAATTGTGTTTAGACTTTTTTAGAATTTTTTTTACGTGCACATAAATCAATGAGCATTATTTGGTATTATTATTTGAACTACAAATATTTCTCAACTAATAGCTTTTAATGTATGACTAAAATCTAAATGGCATCTATTTTTATAACCATGAATGGTAAACATTTTTGTTCGCGATCTGCAATCGTCCTCTGCCCTATTTCTTCACAGGTTAAAATTTTCTTTTAATCCTATAAACGGCATTAAAAGCATATGTGTTTACTTATATTTTAAAGTTTTACAGCATATAAGCGTACCAAGTGCAATATTTTTTACTTATTCAGTCACACATTTCGTAGGGCATCTGGTCAAACAGACTATTGCTGATTTTAAACCGATTATCATTCTGATATTAACGCGGAAGTGTTTGAAAATTGGTTCAAAAACATTTTATTGCCCAAATTGTCACCAGACGGCGTCATAGTAATGGACAACGCTAGTTACCATTCGGAGCAACTGGATAAAATTCCAAATACAACAAATAATAAGGCAACCATTCAAGAGTTTTTAAGAAAAGAAGGTTTATATTCCGAAGAGGATTATACAAAAAAAACAATAATTGTTGGATGTGCTTGGCACAAAAAATTTTTCGAAGGAATTTAAAATTGACATTCTCACTTCTGAATATGGACACACTATTCTACGATTACCCCCATATCATTGCATTTTCAACCCCACTGAAATGATATGGGGGCAGTTGAAACAAAGAATTCGACGAGGGAACACCGGTGGGAAATTTAGCAATGAAATGCTGATAAAAATTAGACACGAAGCTGGAATAACAAGTGTCGATGCATGGAGAAATTCAGTGCGGCATGTACTGGACATTGAAAATCGGCACAGAGCGAATCATGTACAAGAATTAATAATGATTTTAGCAGTGAAAATGATAGTGAGTAATTTTTTTTAGTTTGAGACTCATGTAATGTGCTTATTAACAAACTGTAATGAACATAATCGACAACGTGTATAAATTTTATTGTGCACTATTGTAAATTTTTTCTAACAAATTTAAATAATTTTCTACTTACTAATTTGTATGCGTTTATATTATTTTTGTATAAATTCGTTATGACATGCAAAGGCTTTTATTTTATACATCGGAAAATTTAAACCCAATAAAGTATCACATAAAAATAGACCGCAGGTCGCGCCAGTTAGCATCAGGTCTGCATTAAATAAAATTTGCTATAAAATCTCCTTTGTTTTGTTGATTGCTAAATTAACAAATTTCAAAAATTTATAGTGGAAAAGTTAAAATTTTAGCCAACAAGATTTTTTTGAATACGGCCCTTTGAAACACTAATTCCAATAGTTTACAACGGCCGACCATCAAGCTGTAAAACCCTCTGCATAAGTCAGTCTCATAGATCGTTGCTTGATACTTTATTACATCTTAATATGCAGTCCATAATGTCAAAGTTGGACAGTTTAGAAAAGCTGGACATGAAAAAGATATTCCAAGGTCTTGGAAACAAATCAATCAAACTTTTGATGTATTATCTATTATTAGTGTTATAAATAATTCAATTACTTGAACCCTGCACGAATTCGTTTGTTTAATATTCCTCATMTTGACATCAAAATGTGGATGCTAACMGTATCCAACAAAGTGCAATATAGAAGGCTTCTKACCTGTAAAAAGCCCTAGACTTCGGCCCTTTGTTCAGCAGTTGTTCATGTGCCATCCTCTCCAGCATGGACAATTCCAAGGACGGATGTTTCTGCCTCATCTCTTTCAGAATAGCAATGTACTCTTGTTTCACTTCTTCGTGGATATCATCCGCCTCCAAGAGTTCGGTGCTTCCCATTTCTAGAGCATCAACTTCGGCCTGTACTATCACACCCCTCCTGTTCATTCGGTATCCCTTCCTTATGTATTTATACATGCGTCTATCGGCGGCATAAGCACTCAGCACCGTGGCGGGAAAGAAGGAGAACGTCAGAAGAGCTTCCCAAACATCCACGACGGCAGGAGAGATCACAGCGAGTATGATGTACAGCCAGACGTAGGCGAAGACGGACCATGTCGACGTAACAAAGAACACCCTGAGATGTTTGATTTTCCTCACTTCCCCGTTCGGAATGACCAGAACGCAGATGGCTATGATCACAAACAGGTTGTAAGCAGCCGACCCGACTATGGTTCCAGGCCCCAGGTCCCCGGCTTCGAAATCCTTCGCGTATATCTCGATGACAGACAAAAGAATCTCGGGAGCGCTGGACCCCAAAGCCATCAGGGTCAGATTAGCCACGGTCTCGTTCCAGAGGCGCACCACCACGATCTGGTGGTCGCCGGTGGCCTTCCTTATCTTCACCTCCCTCTCCTGCGACGTGATGACTTCGATGGCTGCCATGAAGCGATCGGAGATGATGGAGACGCCGATGAACAGATAGGCCAAGAGGAAGAAATAGACGAGGCCCCGGCCGACGCGCTCCGCCACGGAGACGTCGTCGAGCGGCCGCCAGCACGGAAGAACGAGACCATCCACGCACTGGATGTGGGTGGTGTTTTCGTACATAGCTAACGTGTTGGGGAGGCCGCATGCCACGCGTCGCGACGGTCGTCGAGGTCGGACTGGCGGCGTCGGGGCAAACCCCCAACCGGGCGTCGCGGGCGGCGTTGCCGGCGTTCGACGAACCGTTTTCTGTGTCCTTTGGCTTGGAGTCAGTAAAAATCATTTTGCAACGAGTGGTTCACTTCAATTTTTCTTATCTTTAGAGGGTGTTGTGGCAGATTTTTGCTTCAAACGCCTTAGAGAGGTGGGTGGTTGTTAAAATTCGTTAAAAGGGTTGTAGATTACACCGATATAAGGTTACAGCCCCTGGGGGAGGCTGAGGAWTWGTTTACAGTAATTTCCTAGATACTAAAGAAACATAATCCTAGTTTCTTCAATGCAACTTATTTACAGACTAATTTTTTTTTGTTATTTATCTAGAGTTAATTCACCCAACATACACGGTCAACACCGCACAACTCCAAGATTGTTTCGCCTACAAATTTAGCGAAAGATTTTGTGAACTGAAATATCACACAAGATTAATTACGTGTTAGGTATATCTAAGTACGGTCCAATGACAATAACACATAACAGTTGCTGTTGAAATTTGACTCCTTATCTTTATATTTTACCGATTACTACACTTTATATTTTATCAGGCTTTTCAGGTTTCTCAGTTAGAAATTAACAGAAAAAAGATATAAAGGTTCGCTTGATAATTTAACACTATCTTTTCTGATTATCTGTTACCTAAAAAGATATTTTTAAGTAGAAACTCCATATTGTCACTACCTGGAATTAATTTCGTTCCATTTAAGGAGTAACAAATGCGATGCGATCTTTTACATTATAGTTAAAAAAGACGCTATTCCGCATATTATTCCAAATCTAGGCAACCTAAGCAGAACACTTGCACAAAACTAATAAAAAGGTAATAAGCAAATGTAGGTTGAGAGATAGTACTAAAAATCAATTATCTTCATTGAATGCTTTCGAAAGTGCATTATGAAACATTTGAGTCAGGTTGTAAACGAGCTAATTGTTTGATTGTGTTTTGCTTCACCCTTTTTGTCAGATAGCTCAGAAGAACGCCTCATTTTCAAACGGCATCAAAACTATATTAATCTTAAATTTGTAGAATTTTGGCCACGTCTTTTTTTTGATCGTGGAGAAGACTAGAGAAAACGGATTACTCATTTGATGAGATCATAGCTGACAGATTATACGCAAATAATGACGACAATCGCCAGAGGTAAGGACGTCGTTTATTCAGATGTTGACTTTGTAGATCGAGATGTGCCACAGGGATCGGTGGCGGAGCCGCTATTGTTCTTATTATATACGTATATCAGTGGTCTAGTAGTAACAGGTACTATTTACTGTAGTATTATTTAAACTCGCGCTACAACTACTTAGTTCATTGACTAAACACTATTGAATTTGCAGAACATATTCACAGAACTTCCATGAGATCAAATAATATTCTGATAGGGTAGAAATTTATGTCATGTCGTTTCAAGATGAGATCAAATAAATCAGACATTAGGCTTGTGGTCACCTTAAAAGTGCGTTAGTTATACTAACTAAAGACTAATTTTTTTAATAAATACTTACTAGCTTGGCAATCTACAATCGGTACAACTTTATATCAGCAGGAAAAGTTGTAGATCTACGGAAAAACGAGTTTAACAGGCATCTCTGGTCGCAGCGCACGCTTAACGGGTAATATCGAATCTTGTGGATTCACGTTTGAGGAGTAAACGCCTGTTGGGAGCTTTTAAGTTGGAATTAAAGTATTATGGAGTGTGGGTTGTGTGTTTTCTTCGAGATGCAAGTGCGAGGAAAGCAATTGCAAACAAAGGAGGGCGGTTAACGTACATCTCTCTTTGTGTTTTGAGGTCCGCTGCATATAAAGGGGAGCTTATTGTTGCGTTCATTCATAAAGCGGCGCAATACGAGAACAAAGAGGGAATAAGGCGATAAAGGCATATCCGTCGCTAGCAAATTTCAGGATAAGCCTCATATGGGTATCGATTTGCATCGGTACTCTTAAAGGTTTTATTTATTTAAACACAACATTTCTCAACAGAAGCAAGACGTCATATTTAAAGAGTTGTACGAAATACAAACTCCCACTTACAATTTGTAGCTAAATATAAAAGGATGTCAGAAAAAAGAAAAACTATTAATAACAGTAAAGACAGAATCAGATATATAACAACGAGAATTCACTGGATCAGGAAAATGCTATGCGTAAATGAAAAAAAAATCTTTGTTTTTCAGAGGTATTTAACTTCTGTAAAACTAGAATCGTTCACAATCATATTCTCAATGAGACGGAAGGTCACGCAAGTACAGGAGCTGAGTGGTGCCATAGAATTTATTTCCAGCCAGGTGTTGGTAATGTCGCCACTAAGTGTCATAAAACAAATAATGCCACAGGTAATTTCTCGGCAACACTTCCTAGAATACCCCTCAAACTACCTAGCTGATCTTACGGATAAGCTTTTCAGATAATTTTGCAGCTTTTACAAGAAAAATTAAAGGCAGAACAATGAGACAAACATCTAACAAAAAAAAAACAGGAATTCTTTTAATGTAAAGCATCACAGTGTGATTTCATGTTTTAATGGTATCAAATGTACGTAAGCAGTTTAGAAAGAAATCTACCTAGCCAAGAAACAAAAGTCGCACGATGACACAAGTGTTTGCTGTTAGATTTGTGTCACATCTTTAAGTTCACAGGGTAAATTACACGCAAATCGCATCATTTATGACAGATTTTAGAGTTAAATTTAGGCGAAAACAATTTGATACATGATGATTGCAGAAAATGTCAAAAAAATTGAAGAACCGGTGCCTACAGATCGACGGTTGAAGGTCTATGTTATTGCTTAAGTGTTTGGAAAATTTTACATGGTGTTCAATTAATGCAAAGGTATAAGGTAAAGGCATTCAGAACTTTTAAAACTGTCTGAAAAAGATGTAGGAATTGTTAAAAAGCAAAAAATGTTGCTGTACAACAATTGAAGGCTTCACAAACACTAAGGATTTGAACCAGACGAAGGCTTAATGTATGTCGTTGACAATTATTTTGCAGACTCTCCAAGACGTTAATTTTTTAGTGTTGTTTAACTACATTGTGATTTCTTTAACATCTAGGTAGACTTCTTCCTAAATCGCCTACATATGTTGTACCCACATAATAGGATTTAGTAAACATACGCCAAAAATTGAAGGAGTTTAAAAAAATCTTTTTTTGGTTTTTCGCACCGAGCTTCAAGCATTTTATTTTAAATGCCTCACGCGAACAGAAAGTCTGGACCATATTTCAGATGTTTCATTTCGTCCTTTACGAGTTTTGACCTTAGTTTACTTGCACCCAGGCTAACCACCCCGCAAAGTGTACCTGAGACATTATCTTTTACAGGTAAGTCCAGAAGGATTATATTTATCTGCTTCCAAGGGTTGGTGGGGTTTATTTGTTCATGAATTCACAACAGAATTTGGCACCAGTAATATGCCAGTAGTTAACAAGTTGTAGGCGAGTGAAGCTGTCAAAATTTGTGTAACGTGTGGCATTTTTGTAGTGTACTAAAGCATTAAATAGGGGGTAAGTTATAGATATTCATGTAATGCTGATGTTTATACTATATATAGTTAAGTAAAAATATACAATATTTTGAGTAATAGTTGAGGTATTAAAGTGAACTATACAATATTTTTGTACCTAAGAAAAAATAGTTGCGTTACCAAGACTGTAATTTTTCTTCAATAAACTTCAAATATGGCTTTTCCGATACAACTGCGTCATTTTTAATCCTAGGGTTGAACTTTTTTTCTACGGAAAAAGTTATCAGTGTCAAAACTAACCATTGGTGAGGTACGAGCCAGCGTTTTCAATTTTATTCGAATTTACTCGTGGAAACGTTTCTACTTGGTTAGGAAATATCCATTAGTGTGGAAAATACCTGCTCCATTTACTACTAACTGTATAAAAGAAATTTGGTTTACTCTAGCCAATATTTTTTGGTTACTAAATAATTATTGTTTGAAGGTTACAGCCAAAAGTAAGTCGAAAAAATTGCAGATATTTCTAAAATAGGTATCTTGTACTTCTGCTTCTCTGAAGAATTCTAGTACTTATCTAACAAATTGTAGCTTTATTGCTTTCAAATCAAATAAGACTGCGAGGGCTTTTGCTAACCTGGGCTGATTTGTGCGCAATATATGCTCTCGAAAGTTTTACGCCAATATTTAGCGCCAATTTAATGGAATAGTAGCTGAGAATTATATACGGGTATAACCTGTTTGGAATATCTGGTAAATAAACCAAGATTCTACATGCTTTCCACATAACTATTTTCTCAATAAACAAAAGAGACTTTAATTCATTTTCAGTAATTCTATTTAAGTTTTAAAGCATATCTTTAATATACAATGTGCTTGTAGTACTGTACCGATCTTGATAATTAAGTACAGCAATGCGTTTTTGTTTCAGATTAAGATGCGGTTGCCTATATTACTATTCTTGATTTTCGTCTTGTCTACAACCACCCTTGGTTGTCCAGATGACTGCAATTGCATCCAAGGGATATTATATAAGTGCCCCAAAAACAAAGAAACTCCAGATTTTACTGTACACGTCATGGATCACAGCGTAGATATTTCTTGTGGCATTACTGGAATTGATACGGAATCCCTAAAAGAACTGAACTTAGGGAAAAGAGAAAGATTCATTGCACACTTTTGTCCATTGCCAACTACTTTTTCTGGATATATTCAGGCATTTGGTGTGTCCGGCATAACTGTACTGTCATTTTCATATTCAGATTTTGATAATACTACGTTGTCAAGGAAGATGATGGCCGGTTTAGAGTCACTCACACATTTAGTTATCCAAGGCAGTAAATTAAAGTATCTAGAAGAGGGTGTATTTAAAGACACCCCTGCTTTAGCCCACATTAAGTTTCAGGAAAATGAAATTTCAACTCTTCCTCCTGCTGTATTTTCTTACACGCCCAATCTTGAGGTACTGGATTTGTCGATGAATAAGATTACGGAACTACCAACGACTATTTTCAATCGACTTAAAAAATTAGAGATCCTTTCGTTATTTCAAAATCAGTTGCGCTCATTACATCAGGATGTCTTTAAAGACCTTTCTCAAGTAACATCCTTAGACCTTTCCTTAAACAAATTGGGCGGTTTACCAGAAAATATATTTCGCCCTTTAGTTAACTTAAAAAAATTGAACCTAGATGGGAATAACCTGAAGATACTTCCCAGAGCTATTTTCAAGCAAAATTTAAATCTGAATTTTGTGCGGTTGAGCAGAAATCTTGGATTATCCCTTCCAGACGAACTGTTTGCCGACTTGAACATTATTAAGGTATACCTGACAAACAACGGCTTGGTTAGAATACCTGGTAACCTGTTTTCAAGGTCGAACAGTATACAGGAGATATACCTGAGAGGAAATGCATTACGCGATTTGCCTAAGACTGTGTTTGCTAATCTTACAAGTCTAAAGCTTCTCGATTTGCAATATAATAAGCTCAAAAATATTGATGGATTGTTCGATTCATTAAGCGGCCTGGTAGAACTAAACATAGCGGAGAACGAAATTACTCACATAAATAAGGCCGCATTCCAATATTTGGGAAACCTCGAAAAACTAGACTTCAGTAAGAATAAACTCAAAAGTTTAGAACTGTTAACGTTCGCGTCAAACCACAACTTGAAAACGATTGACGGGGCTTTCAATGAACTGTCGTTTGAAGAAGAAGTATTGCCGTTCACCTTCATAGATGTGGAGCATCTGATACTTCACCATAATCACATCAAGAAGCTGCACGTTGATTTCCTCGTCAGGAACAAGAAGCTGCTGGATCTGGATCTGAGTTATAATCAGATAAATACACTCCAGGTATGTATAACATTTAAAATACCTAACTTTGAACTCACTATTTTTTGGGCTGAATAATTTACTTCGTAGGAATCTGATGTATTGATCGTAATTGTACACAAAAAGTTTTAATAGAAGTAAAAAACATACTAGTTTCTATGTTAGCTAATAAAACAAATTATTTTTTTTAGTTCATTACATTTATCACAAAAAAGCGAGGTTTTTTATTGTACTTTGCGTTATTGCATCGTTTATTAAGATTATTAAAATGAAACGTCGCCTTTACAATTTTATGCATAATCCAAAAATTGTATATTGTAATATATTATGTAATAATTGAAATAAACACGTTGTTCTACAATGGGTTTGCTAGCATCAGCATTGCTAGTAGTATACTGCAACATTTTACTATAGTTTTTGCATTTTTGTAAGAAAAAAACCATTGTAAGCAAATAAACAGTCTAGTCTAGTACAGTTTCGATGCTTATATTACTTTTTAATCACTTCTTTATCAACTCAAAAGTAATTCACAATAATTTACGTTCTAGGTACAAGATATTTTGCACAAGTTTCAACGACAATCTGTAGTAAACGTATCGCACAACAACATATCCTTTGTTGACTTCGCACACATAGAATCTGATGTTTCAGTATTAATTGTAGACAAAAATATTAGTGATGATCAGACTCTTGTAGATATATCATACAATCCCATAGATTGTGGCTGTAGACTTACTAATCTTTTACTATACAAACACTATTTGTTGGACAAAAATGTTCGTGTGACAGTGAATTTTACAATGACTGATGTGACTTGTGCGTCACCAATTGAGCTTCAGGATGTACCACTATCAAATCTACGTTTAGAGACGTGGACATGTTCTTTGGACCAAACATGTGCAGAAGGTTGCGAATGTTTACATCGTCCATATGATATTGGAGTTATAGTTGACTGCAGCTATCGGAAACTTGCGGATCAGCCAATTCTACAACTGCCTGATGACAGTAAGGTCGTTTATAATCACGTTGAGATGCATTTGGAGTACAACAACCTAACGTCTTTCACAAACAAAAGCATGGAGAGCTATTCAAATGTGACAAAACTGTACTTGTCGCATAACAACATCGAAAATGTCACTTGGCTCCCCCAACATCTTCGGGTAAAATTCTAACGAAATTTTATTTTTGAAAACTAATGATAGGTGAACATTTTTCAGGTTCTTAAACTGGACAACAATAATATCTCAGTCCTTAGTACTTTAAGCTCGACTGTATTGGAACACCTAACAATAAAGAACAATCCCTGGATGTGTAATGACTGTAATAACGCGTGGCTCGCACTATATATTCGGGATAACATAGAACAGGATGAAAATTTTAAGGTACGTCCAATTATGTGAGATCTAACAATATTTTTAGTTCGTACTATTCTTTACTACTATTTTTATGTACAAATTTATTGCTAATACACATTCTTATGAAACATTTCGATCTTCTGGGTTATTAAATATATTATTACATGTATACATTCGAAAAAATGGGGATTTATTTATATTATATTTATACAGCTAGTTCATTAATATTTTATTTCACCGAAGTTTGGATTTATGTGCGTTTATTTATAAGGGATGTCAATATGCCCCCCCCCTAGGGTAATATTTAGTACTTAAATATGATTACTGAATTTTTCTAATACACATGTATAATGTTACCCTGAGAATGTCATCACTTTTTAATAGTCTAGATGGGACTAGATCTACGTTATTCATTTCACTAGGATTTCAATAAATTTAAATAAAACTGCTGCTCGTAGAAATCAGTATTGACAGCTGCAGAAGAAATTTTTCACAAAAAGGGTAAAAAAAAAGCAATAGAAATCCTGGTTGCAGTCTAAAAAAACAAAAAAATACACAGCCAAACGCTGTAAAGCATGATTACAAGGACGAAATTATCTTATAACTTTTATTTCCTAACTTCCCATTTTACGGAATGAATTACGACCTAGAACTGTATCAGCATAATGAGCACTAATTTAATATTTTCTCTCATTGACCAGGACCCAATTTGTCATGGCCGTAACGAAATTTTCAAAATATTAAATTTCGTAAAACTTATGATGTACGCTTTAAACAGGAACACGCCTTTTTAGATTTTTAAATTATATTTTGTTCTTCACAAACAGCACGTCAATGCTATACATTTCATGATATTGGCGTTTACATTTTGCAATATACAAAGTGCCTAACGCATTTTTTGTATTTCCAGATTGATGTCTCAAACATAAAGTGTTCAGACACCGGTGAGAATCTACTAGAACTGGACGAGTTTGATTTATGTGACACAGGTTTATACTTAAGGATATTATCAATTGCGACATATGTGCTTATAATAATAAACATAATAGGATTATTTGTATTTTGCAGTTGGCGCAGAAGAAAGCAGTGTAAGGTGTTCTCGTGTAATGATGAGATCGCTATGCAAGAATTAGTTACGATTCCAATAAGGGATGATTCTAGTGATCCATAGGTTATTTTTTTTAAAGAACGTAGGGAATGGTTGAAGTTGTAGTATCTACATCTGGGCTTCTATACGTAGTACATTTCGGAAGGTATTTAGTTATTTTTAAAGTAAGGTACATTTAATTTTTTCTGTCTAAAAATACATATTTTTTGGTCGTTTATTGGCGTCATAAATAATTCCACTTTATTTCGACAAAGTTGTTAGAATATTGTGTCACATTTTACGGTTAACAGTCATTCAAATACGTTTGGTTTGTTTCCCATTAAATGTCTTTCTTCATCAAATATCTCGAGTAACCACTGTTGAACAAAGTAGTCTGCATTTTGAGTACACACAACACATTTCCTAATGTGTTTCTGTACTTATTTACTTCAAGATCATTCCAGCTGAAATCTGTGATACAAATCTTGCATAACGGTATCAAGGCTGATGTATTGTAATTCTTAGTAACGTTTAAAGGCTGTTGAATCTATATAAATTTTGTTAATATTTCATTTACCTGCATGAATTAATTTTGTTACAAAGATCAAATCTATCATTTCTTAATATAATACCTGTATAATATCATATGTAGCATAAGGAATTTACTTGTATTATAATTTTGGGGTAAGCTTGATATCAAAAAGTAAAAGTTTGTGCTAACAAAAAAAAAAGATATTACATATTTGGATATTTTATTATTTGTTCTATACCTTAAAATATTACCTGTTCACATGACTCTTGTAATTAAAAACAAGGTAAAAGTATGAAAAGATGTGGTCATATACTGGAAAGTAAATATGGATCGGTTGAGCACAAATCATGCATACAGAAACCAAATTTTAGATACCGCTTAAATTAAAACGACTATCGTTTTAGAAATCTAAATATTATTCAAAGAAAGCAGCAATCGGAGCATTATGTTGGTTATTGTATCTATTAAAGCAAATTCCTATTTTACACAGACTCCTTGTTACACATGAAACAAAACGTGGTTTTAGATAACTAGATGATTTCACGATACTTTCATACTTATAAGTTTTTTGCCAAATTCGGACATTACCTGTAACGTCAGTTGTCCAAGTAGTAGAAAGTGTGGCGATTGGTGAGCATTACTTTAAGGGGGGAATTCGCGTACTGATTTGTAGAGGTTTGGAAAAATACATCTCACGGACCCAGTTTAGCTCATACTTCAACGAACTAAGTTTTGTTATGTAGATAAAAGGTTGCTCCAGCGGGGTACATAGCCGTTTTTTGCCAAAAATAAAAATTGGAAGTAGGATAAAAACAAGTGTTTTATTATTATTATTTAATAACTTCCAAAAAACTCTACTATTCATTATCAAAAATGTCTACATTTTATTCCATTACTCATTTTACTATGCAGAGCTTTACCTATATGTATCGTATTATGCAATCAATTTGAATTCAATTGGTACCTATCAGTATTCAAAATGTTTGTTAACCGGTTATATGTGGCATCTAAAATCTGAAATAAAATTATAACATAATGGAGGCAGGTGCGCAAGACGCGCGTCATTTTAAATTATTTCTCTTATTTTAATAAAAAATGCTAACGTTTTCGGCTTTGTTTTGTCATTTTCAGCGCCATACGATACTGTTTCATTTAAAGAATTTTAACTTCAATATACCTAATAAATCTATTACAGTTATAGTAATGATTATCGAGAAACGAGAACGTAAAAGCACCGGTGTTATTTCTTGTTTGCACTAATTGTTTAGTTGTTTTTTATATATTACTTTTAAGCTATGTTTTTTCCAGATATACCTACATAGTGTAAATCTTAGGAATCATTTGAAGTCTAAGAAATGAATACGGAAATTGTTGGATCAGTTTTTAAGACATAATAGTAGTATACGATGCGGTATAAATACTAATAAATTGCATACGTTTGTGACCGCTACATTTAGCCCCGCAATTTTGATTTGTTTTTTGGGGATTATCAGAACACATTAAGTTCCAATTGTTTGTAAATACCTATGTATCGTCAATATAAAAACGTTTTCCAAAATCTAGCGCCACCGTGGGTTTAGTAGTGCCTGCCTAATTAAATTTCATCAGAGTCAATTTGAGCATAATGTTCCTTTCTTGAGTAGGTGTGTATTTTTAGCGTTCCGCATAACAGTGTAAAAGCAATAAATCGCTCCTCGTTCGCTATATCCCAATGACAGTTATAGTGCAGTTTTATTATAGACACGTCAGCATATTTGGGTACATGTCCTCTTAAAGAATCGGATTTAGCATCCTATTCAGAACTTTGCGGGTTTCACCAACAATAGTTTTTAAGATTGCGAGACCCCCCTTAATAAAATAATAAAAACCATCATGTGCAAAACATGAGTTACAACTCCATGATTAACAGGGCAACACTGCATTTTTTTTGTATTTCATCATTTGAAAAGGCCTATAAATTGCTATTTTGTGAGTTTTAATCATGAGTTTCTATAGAACACACTGATTTACCATTTTTTTATTTTCTTTAATTGGTAATGCTGTTGACAGCACTATTTCAAGTTAATACCATAACATGTACTGAAAAGCATTAAAAAGACTATAAAATGAGTAATAATGTTTATTTTTCAAACAGAAAATACATACATATTAAGAATCATTGAATGAAAACGAATAGTTTTATAATAATTACTCTAATGTTCATTAAGGAAAATATATTTATATAATACTAACTTTAAGAAACCTAGCAGAAGACAAACAAGAAAACCTCTCCTTAAATAAACTTACTTCTGTATGACAGTATGGTGTAAAACAAAACATGAATATAATCTTATTTCCAAATCAATATTGCGATTTAATAACCATCTTTATTATTAAAAACGAATAAGTTAGTTAGTTATGTAGATATAGAGACCCAAAAATGTTCATCTCTACAGCCTGGTTTGACAAAAAAAATTGCTTTGCTGTATTTATCAAAATCATCCTCACTCTTTAACTTGGGACTACAATCTATCGATATATCTTCACAGCGTATATTAAATGAAGAAGCAGGCTGATTTGTATTGATGTCCTCCACATTGACAAAAATGACACCGCTATTATGCGTTACAGTCAGAATAAAATAATATGTTTTCCATGACATTAATGTTTTATAAAATTTGGAAGCTAGGACATCTTTAACAAGTATCTTTTTCTTTGACCCTTCACTTTTATGTTTCTCAGGCACATGCCTATACAGTGAATCTAGAAATCCCTTCCAGTAACATGGCTTATTATTAAGCTCTAACGGACAGTCAAAAACATAATTTTGTTGACATTGAACATAATGACCTTCCAACAGTAAAGGCAGATCTACAAAATTGCATCCATATGTTATGTTTAGACATGGGTACTTCTTGTTAGGTTCAAGTTGTACAATACTATTCCTAAACTCAACAAAATATTTATCGCACATTGTGCACATATCGCTTTTTTCACTACAACATTTTTGACAAAGAAACACATTACAATCGCAAGTGAAACAGAATGCCTCTAAGACAGATTTGCAAGACCCGCATGTTTGAATGCTTGTGGGGTAATTCGGTAAATGTAACTTGAGGTACACATCGCTTGATGTTTTAACTATGTTCTGTATTTCACCCTTATAAACAATGATCTTTTGTGATAGCATGCACGTTTTTGCTATTCTGATGTTAGTAGCAGTTAAGGAAATTAGGCTGACACTATAAGATGAAGACTCTGGTTCTAAAGTTTGACCATTTGCAAGAGAAACTAAAACTTGCAGATCATTAGTCCAATTTTGTGAGTAAGTAATAACAAACCACAAACCCTGCTTACAGTACAATTTGGTATTAGATTTACAGCCTAATTTAATAACAAATTTAATATCTGTCAACATGTTATCTTTGTGTGCAGTAGACACATGTTCTAGCACATTACGCGGCTTGCCTGACCATTCACACTGAGCAACCATTTGCAAAGGGCAATACCTAACTGAATTATAAGGGCACTGCTCTTCATGTTTCTTAATGTCTTCTCCGAATAAGAACTTCTGTTCACATCCGTTATGATTACATGGAAAATAACGGCCGACAAGTGTCACCAACAAATCATCATCTTTTTCTTCTTTTGCCGGTGTGGCACACCTTCCACAATGATTTCCGCTTCTAACTCGGGTTATAGGACCAAAAGATAAATAACGCTTGCAAGAAATACATTTCAGGTGGTCCAAATCACTCGCAGAAAATGTGGCTTCTAAAATAATATATAAAAAATTAGATATGCACAAATGTGTTTCGTAATTAAATAGTTTAGTGGTAAGTATGTAACTAATCATAGTTCAAAATATCTACTTTTAAAAAGGGGGTAATTATACAGGGTGATTTTTTTAAAACCTCACACCTTAAATAACTTTAAATAGAGGAAAAATTTTGCAAAAACAGGTAAACTTTTGTTTGCAGGGGGACAACTTTTGAGATAAGTTTTTAATGGATAGTGCTTACCCTCTTAGCGGGGTAGATACCCCTTCAAAAATTTTAAATGAAACTACCCATCTTACGATACATCATTTAAAAGCTTATTACACAAGGAGTCTTGCCATGTAATTAGTTTTACTATTTTTTACCCATTGACGGGGTAGTGGGTCAAAAAGTGCATTGTAGCAAGTGGCCTATAAAATGGAATATTTTGGACTTTTTTTAACAAAATTTATTGTCTTGCAGTTACAATAAAAATTGTCCTTACTTAAGCCTAAAAAAACTTGTTAAAAAATAATTGTTACACCTAAGCAAAATGCCAAAAATACTTAAAATTTCCTTCGACATTACTTGATATTGCAACTCGACAGTTTATACTGAATTGGCTAAATAATTATCTACTTTGAGTTTCCAATTTTTTGTTTCAACTTTTTGGCTACTTCTTTGGCATGACCATCTTTTTGTTCACATTCCTTTTTATAAATCGAGTGAAATTTTAAAGTGAGAGTCCAAGTGATAATGGTTTATTCAACTGCCGAAAGGGTAGAAATAATTTTTATTTACGGTGCTGAGCATAGCTGTGCTCGTGCATCAGCAAGGGTGTTTAACGAACGGCACCCCGATAAAAATGTTGACGCTAGATACATTCTCGATCTCGTGCAGAAATTTCAAGACACTGGATCTGTAGTAAACAAAAAAAGGGCAGGGAATAGAGTCGTTGATGAAATGGCCCAACTTGAAGTACTTGGTCATTTTGCAATGGATCCAACTAGCTCTTTGCGTAATATTTCTACAGCCACTGGACTTTCTTATTCATCTGTGAGGAAAGTTACAAAACTGCACAAATTCCATCCCTATAAAATGAAAACTCTCCAGGAACTCGGCGAAGATGACTTCGATAGAAGACTGCAATTTTGCGAAATTATGACAGAAAAGATTATAGTAAATCCAAATCTAATAAAAAATATCTGCTTCAGTGATGAATGCACATTTTTTTTGAACGGCTCTGTAAATAAACATAACGTCAGGTACTGGAGTGACGAAAATCCTTATATTTTTCAAGAAGGTCATACACAAGTTCCTCAGAAGCTGAACGTCTGGGCTGGAATTCTTGGCAACGCAACTGTAGGTCCAATTTTCATTGATGGGACGCTAAATGGGGGAATGTATTTAGAATTACTTGATAACGTTATTGATCCTTTAATCACAGAGCAATTAGAAAACCAACGTGACCCTGAAGGAAATCCAATGTTGGATGAATACGAATCGTTTTACCAACATGATGGAGCCCTACCACATTACGCCATCAATGTGCGAAATTGGTTAAATCATAGATTTCCTCTTCACTGGATTGGTAGGCGTGGAACAATTGAATGGCCGCCACGATCACCCGATTTGACTGCTTTAGATTTCTTTCTATGGGGTCATTTAAAATCTGTGGTTTACAAAACACAACCTACTAGCCTGGACGATCTGCGAGAAAGAATTATTAACGAGTGCAGGAGGATTCCACCTGAAACTTGCCGAAAAGTGCAGCAGGAGTTCGAGAACCGTCTGTATTATTGTATGGAAAGAGGTGGTGCACATTTTGAGAATCTATTGTAAGGTTTGACTTTCTATGGTTTTGTTCACACTGTTTTTGGGAGTTACAAATAAATAATTTTTCTTTTTCGTGGACATGGACTTTCTAAAAAATTACATGATAAATACTTTAATGTTAATAATAATGTTAAAAGAAAATTTTCAGTATTCTGGGAGTTTTTTTAAGTGTCATATTTTTTACAAGTTGTTTGTTTAAATTTTGGGTTCTCATAAGGGCAAATTTTATTTACGCTCTAAAATAAAATACATTTTGTTGAAAAGAGTCCAAAATATTCAATTTAATAAGCAACCTGTTTCGTAGGCACTATTAATCTATTACCCCGTCAATAAATTATATTATATTAGTAATTGGGTGTTATAACTTTATACCTAGATATATTTAAAGCAAACATGAATTGTATAAAAAACAAGGTCAATATAAAGCACACCCTTAGTCTAGTAATAATATGCTTTCCATCTTGAGAACAATTAACATTCACAATCAATTTAGAAACATGAAGTGTACACTTTAAAAACACGTCTATTAAATAAAATAGTATATTATGAGAACATCAGTACAAATATAAGAAATTGTTGTTACATACCATTAAGTGCAGTATCAGCCATCACAAACTAGTAAAATGTACAAAAAAACGGAGCGGTGTATTAACGTAATCAATTCGATGACGCAAAATGCAATACTCAGGGTCTGGCTCGTTTACCTCGAAACCGAACAGCTGGGATTCCCCGGGTTCTCTAATATCACAGCTTCACAGCGTGTAGGCGCACACCGTTGCCACAACAATCTTCTTCTCCTTTATTCAATTACTTTTATGAAGTTAATTATGCATATCTCTTTTGTGTGTGAGAATGTAGCAATTTGGATAGGTATGCAAAATGGAAGAATAGTTAAAACAGAAACTGCATCTACAGTAAACCTTATAACATTTCTGCAACTTGTATAATATGAATATTCCTGTACCCAATGTCAAATTGTGCCATGCATAAAATTATGATCACATTTAAGTTTGTGGATTTCCCAAAAAAAACTATGTAAACATATTTAAAATCTTCCCGGTACCAACAAATAATTTAACTTTAGTATCTGAAATAAAGAAATGCCAGCACTAATAGCTTTATACGTCCGCAAGTCCGACACTGGTCTATTTTGTGAACATTTTCCTATCAAATGCACAGTATGTCAGTTCATCTGTTGTCATGTATGAAAATCTTTACATTATATATTATGAAATTTACTGTTTCAATGAAAATACCATTTAATATTAACAATACGTTATGACTAAAGTTTATTGAATTACCAAATGTAATGGGTAGATTAAAATTCATATCATAAAGAAAAGATGTATTTTGCTCTTCAGTCTGCACACTGAGAGATCAAAAATACACAACATCATAAACGTTTTTCTCAATTTTAACCCTTTGGTGCCAGCTTCAATATAAATTTTCACAAGTGGATAAACAACAGAGGTTGGAAAAAAAACACTCTCCTTGCGTTCGAACATACAATAATTTTATTTTAAACAGATAGATATTTAACAATTACTTACTCATCTTACTAGATTATCTTATTTGTGCGTGTTTTAGGAAGGAAGAATTTATATGATTAGGTACTTATTTTGGACCTAATATATATGATCAATATATTGTTCCTATGCGTCTACCTCTACAACAACAATAATTCTCTCATGAACAATGAACAAGGAAGATAAAATTATTAAAAACTGCAAGTAAACTACCTAATTAAAACAATTATATTTTGTATGGAAATAAAGCCAATAATTTTAACTAATTAAGCATAAATCTTAAGAAAACATTATAAACGTATTTAAGATGGAATGAATTAATATGTGTATAGTTGAAATCCTTCCAAGAGGACGAATATACTATTAACATAGTATGCTAACCACAACATATCAACAATGGAAACACAAACACATTAATATTTTGACTAACAGTTTTAATTCTTGAAGAACAAAAAAATAAAAGATCTCATACTGACAGAAAGGAGTAAATTCACCAAACAATACTAAATACCCACAATATTACTACAGCCTCAAGGATAAATAGGAAACAAAATCTTTAACTATAGCATTTTCAGTTAGTTTATTAAAGATATCACATGGCTATTTATGAGGTTAGAGTTGGCTATAATTCCTTATAAAGGGCATTTTAAAAAGACTACAAAAGCATATTTTTTTTGTTTTAATGAAAGTTGGATTTCATATTTAGGTTTACTTATGCGATATTTAATTCCAGTGGCAAGTGAGTTTATAAGTAGTCTTTACGAAACACCCTCTACATTCAAAATGTTCTTATAACTATAATTAGACAACTCTATTTTTACTGGTGAAAGATACAGAGCCATCTATTTTATGTAATGTACTATTAGAACTTCAAACACAAAGAACTAAATGATCTTGTTTAAATAGTTCTACAACAACAAAAAACAAAAATATAAAAATTAAACCCTTGGGAACAGTTAAACTGTACTAATAATAATTAAAAATATACTTAAAATATGTAGATTCCATCTCACCATTAAGCACTGATTTATTACAAATGTAAATTCTTTTTAAACTGCAAATTAATTAATAAAAAAACTTAAACGAGCTTTTTACAAATAAAAAACTGACTTCATTTAGACTTACATTAGAAATGTACTTTCCATGTCCTGTTATTATCAGTTACAGAGCAAAATCATTCATACCAAAGGCTTTGCACACAAAAAAAGCTGCTTAACATAAACACAAAGTGAGATAATAGTAGCAGGTACCCTATATATATATATATATATATATCCTCAAGAAGAGAACTTATCACACTTGGCACGAGAGCGATAATGGGATAGTACACCTATAAATTCCATCACTACTCACAAGGACTAATTACTTAAGAACATCTAAAACATCCTGAGGAATCATTTTGACCAGGCGAGAGTGATCGACGCCTTTAGCGGTAGCAAACACTCCACGTGTGTTTGTGTGCTCCACTTCTTTGTTATAAGAATACCTGTTGCCGTGGATATCGGTGAGCTTGCCCTCCATGGCGGTTAGTACTGCTTCGGGGGCGCACGTGTCCCACTTTTTGCAACCCCTACTGGCGAACACGTATGCATGGGCTACACCCTCCATTAAAAGCAAAACCTGAGGAAAGGTGAAGGGCAATAGTTTACTAAATCTGTGGTGGCCATGTACTAGACTAAAATTGGATCATGCTCAAAGGTGAATGAATTTTAAATGCACATACAATAAAAAAAACAAACTGAATATAGGTACATGTTTGCTTAACAGAAAACCAACATTTAATAATAATATTTGTACTTACAGTACAAGAAAGAGAGGTATAGATACTTACAATACAGCAAAGACAATAAAAAGAGGCAAAAATGAAATAAAATTAAGCAAAGGTAACAAAAATTAATACAAATGTCTTTTTAATGCAACTCTGAAGGCCCTAATAATCAAAAACAACAAACTAATATCACATACCTTGTGTCCCGCTCCCCCTACTTTAAGGACCTCGTCCGCTTGGATGCAGTCAAGCGCCCTCTGTACCACGCTGTCGGAATGAGAACGTGTTGTGACCACAATCAGTTTACCAGGAATCGGTTCTTTCGGTGTAAAACCGCCCACACCCAATCCAATTAAACCCCATATGGTACGTCCTACATTACTCGAGTCGTTCAAATAGTTATAGTACGGCTGGTGGATGACTCCACCCACAGCACGACCCTTAATGGCTACACCAATCAAAACTGTCACATGTTCAAGAAGACCCTACAATAAACAACGATGTTAAAAACTTGATTGTGAAACCATAGTAACAATTTTTGCATCATAAACAACTGCTGAGTATTTTTTAGGAGCATTTGAACCTAACCTAAAAATATTTCAGGCAACAATATCACAAGAGAGTGCCATCTAGCAGATGGTATGCGAACTACTGTGAAAAGTGGCCATATTGTAGAAACTACACCTCACGTAAACCAAAATTTGTTTCGCATGCCTTTAGAGAATTATTCCACAAGTGAAAATTAATAGTTCATTTGGCACTGTGCTAACCTGTGTATATTCAGACGTCCCATCAAGGGGGTCTACCCAAATCACAATATCATTACTGGCTACTTGCAAATATTCCTTTGGACACTCCATACCCAGCACCGACTGATCACAATCCGTTACGATCCAATCGCTAGGTACTTCACAATTGCTTGGTCCCTCTTCTCCAATTATTGTAAGGTTCGGAAACTGCTGAGAAAGTGAGGCTATGATGCAGCGTTGAGCAGATCTGTCGGCTTCCGTCTGAAGATCGTTCTTGGCCTAAGGAAACAGCGGTGTAAAAAGCAGTTAGTAGCTTACAGAAATATATCTACCTTCTCTACTATGCCCAAGTCTCCTCTGCTCATTATATCACGTATGATTTTGCCGGCTCTGTTAGCAGCAGTCACTGACGAAGCCAATAAACGCATAACTAAAGGATAGCTCTGAGCCATTGTTGGTTATTACTGTTGACCGTGGTGATCTGGAAGTACAGTTACTTTTATTCGATAATTCATGGTCACAGTACTAGTCACCGCACTCTCAAACAAGTGATTGTTTCATAACCTGCTTTTTTATATAAAAAAAGTAAATAAAGAATAAGAAAACCAGTATGTCAGCATCGTTTTATGTAATAAGCAATAAACAGAAAATCATGACAGAAAACTATGGTATAGCACAAGCACCTATAATTTATCCTACCTGTAAGCATGGACTAGAAGCAAATGAACGAGAAAATTGGATAATTCAATTAAGAAAACGCGATTACATTTACGAAACACCGTATATCTAAAATGCGTTCAATACTTCGTGACAGAGGCACTACATTTTTTTGTAACCTTCACGACCTTGCATTCTATGTTGTATCGTTATTTATCTCAGAAAAAATTTAAATGCGAACTACATGCTGCTTATCTACTGTCCACTAAAACACCGAGATATTAATATTTTAAATCACTAAACGTGCGGTCAATGGACACAAAACATCAACGCAACAGATACGGATGTAGTGACGTAAAAAATGTGTGTCAAGGGCAACCAGGAATAGGGATGTAGGATGTAGGTTACTTACAGGGCTCGTTAAAAAATTCCTGTTATTTACATTACAAAGCTTTTACATCAAATACGTCTGGAATTTATGTCGGAATTTTTGATTTAAATCGAGCTCTAAATACAGGTTCGTATTTTACCGACTAGAAGTTTCTACATTACCCACCAAACATAATTTTTGGTTTTATGCCTACTATGGATAACTTATAAATTAGACATTAGGAAGCTGTGGTAGACATATCACAAAAAAGACTACAGCTGAATCCATCGGAAACAAAACATAAAAAAGACATACTTATGTATTTCGTTTAACGTTCTTTAGGTTTCTATATTACCGACAACAAATTACGTTACCTGCAGGTTCCTGTATTATCAATTATAAATTTCAACCGTTTATGTTAAATGGAATAACATCACGTTATTTGATTGTATACTTTTTTATCCAGACAATTCTAATTTTTGTAATGCACATGTATTGTATCAATATTCGTTCAATAACCTTTAATCTGATATAACATACCTAAGGTAGTGTTGGTTACATTAATCTTTAATAAACCATATTTCTGACATCAAAAACTATATTTATTTGAAAATACAGTAAACTTTGTCATTAATAAGTACTTATAACTATAACTATTCGAGGCATTATTTCCTGCACTGTATTTTCTTGTCAGAATGTCCTTCGTAGCAGACCATACCCCCTCGTCCAGCGACCGCAACCCTGCATCTATTTTTAACAGTTTCTGGATCAACTACAACCTGTTGCTTTGGTTGCTCAATCAATGAGTTACTACTACTCGATGAGTAGCTAACTGGATATCCTGGGACATAGTAACTTACATGTTGATCGGAGCAACTAGTTCTACCACTGTTAAATTTAATCAGTTAGTTAAAACCTTATTTCACACAAAGTTACTCGCCTGTTAAGGATTCCTTTTGCACAATTCATGGTTTGTTATAACTGTGAACTATTAATAATTATTTAGAACTACAAGACTAAATTAAATAGCAGGTAAACAGTACATTAAATGCGCAGCATTTAAATACAAAATCACAAAAAAATCTCCAACGGTCGAGCCTGCTTGGTTTAGAGAGAGAAAGATATAATGGCCTGTCCAGAAGAAGGACAGTAAAAACCCCAAAAATTACAATTAGGGAAATTTGCTATCGGTTTTATTTTTGTGACTGTAATAATAAAAGTTAAATATTCAGATTGTACGACTTATTAACAGCTATTGCTTTTTGTATTGCAGTTTCATGCTTCTATTATAAACTGTAGTATCACCTAAAGTCCAGAGTATTTATTTTACTAAAGTAAATGATGTAAGATATATTAGGGCCAGTTTTAATGGAATAAACAAATCATGATACTCGGAATAATGGAACTGCAGGAATGAATTATTATTAAAATATTGATTGAAATGTTATCATTTTCAAATGTAGTAAATTTTATAGCATCAGGGCGAGGGTTGGCACCACTGCTGCTTGTCAAACAAACGTCATCAACACGTGTTTTTTAAACGTCAGTTTGTATCTGCCGGTATAGGTTAAACAAAATAGTTTAATGAGGATTACGAACTATGCTGCCTAAATTAATTAAAAATAACTGCCTGCTTTCAAAAACAGTAACTGAACGAAGCATAGCTTGTCTTAAATGCTACAGTAGCAATGTTCAGACGTCTGAACTGGAAGTTCCATTTTCCAATGGGTATGTTTTTCAAGCATCATTTGAGCCTTCTAATAGCAGTTTCTTTTTTGTATGCAGACGTAATCTAAGGATCAGCACAGGGAAATACGCAAAGCTTGCTGATGGTTGTTCAGTTGCCTCATTAGGTGATACATCGGTTATGGTGACTGCAGTGTCAAAGACTAAGCCATCTCCGGGAAGTTTCGTACCATTAATAGTGGATTACAGGCAGAAATCTGCTGCGGCTGGTAGAATACCCACAAACTTCCTTCGCAGAGAGCTAGGACCTACAGAGAGGGAAATTCTTACGTCAAGATTAATCGATAGGAGTTTGCGCCCGTTATTTAGCCCGGGTTATAATTATGAAACACAGATTGTTTGTAATATGTTAGCTGTGGATGGACTGAATAATCCAGATGTGATCTCGATAAATGCAGCTTCGGCTGCACTGGCCCTAAGCGATATTCCTTGGAATGGTCCTGTGGGTGCAGTACGTTTAGGGTTGATTGATAATGAAGTTATTATAAATCCCATAAGGAAGGAAATACAGTTGTCAAGTCTGAATTTAGTTGTGTCTGCCACAAAACGAAATTTAGTGGTCATGTTGGAAGGGAACGGAAATAATGTGCTTCAACCAGACTTGTTAAAGGCTATAAAAGTAGGTACGAAGGAAGCTCAGCATGTCGTTAATGCTATAGAACAGCTACGGAAACAGTTGGGTAAACCCAAAAGGGAATTGACTGCAGTTCCGGAGTTATCAGAAGAGATTTTTGAAGCCATTAAATCTCTAACAGAAATGCGTGCCCGTGAAGTGCTTCAGAACTTCTCCCATCACAAGTTGAGTCGCGATGAAGCGTTGATGGCGATAAAAGCAGATGTGGTTGAGAAGATTCATGCCAGTTTTCCCGATGTGGACGTCAATCTCATTAGTGAAGGTTACACTAAAATCATTAGGGACATTTTCCGAGGATTAGTGTTTGAAACGGAGGTCAGATGTGATGGTAGGACTTTAGACCAGCTTAGGGACATTTCTTGTCAGGTGAACATGTACAGGCCACTTCATGGGTGTTCGGTGTTCCAAAGGGGACAGACGCAAGTGTTCTGCACCGTCACGTTAGATTCGCCGCAGAGTGCGTTGAAACTGGATCCTGTTACCATGCTTACCAGGTACTAGTCGTAAGTATTAATAATGCTATAATTTTGAGATTTTTTTATAAGAGTGTGCCAGAGAAATTTACTAAAGTTCCCTCTAAGGTACGAATTTGACATATTATAAATAAATCCAAAATTGACCCAAAAATATAGGTGGGAAATAGAATTTTTAGAAACTCTATTCATCTAAAGGTCTCTTAACAATTTTCTCTTTAGTTGCCATGGTAAAGAAACTACAAATCAAAACATTTATTTAATTTAAAAATGATTTAAAAATCAACCAAATTTAACAAATTAGGACACATTTTAGAGGGAGTTTCAAGAGTATTAATATTAATAGTAAATCGTTCCAAAATTGGTTTCTCTAAAGAGCAGTAGAGGCCGCTATTTAGAAAACTGTCATACTTTCCTCAATTTCTCAAGAAATTTAAATAGCGCAGTATAATTTTTTCACTTCTATCTGTAGACTATTACATATGAAACCACAGGCGGTGTCATTTTTCGTTTTGAAGTTGACAAAATAGTACACATAAGACATAAGACATAAGGGAAAAAATATATGCTATCAGTGAATACTTGTTTATGTGCAGTCATACATAAAGCATTTTATTGCAACTATATTCCTATGAAAAAATGTACTAGTGCAAAGTATCCTACATGGTTTTCAAGTGAACTAGAACAAAAGTTAGCATATAATCGCTACAAACATGTATCTCTATCCGAGACAGAATCTAGTATTTCTTCTGATTCCAGATGCTTCTGGAGTTTTGACAATAGCTCTAAGAATAATAATACTTTGCTCAATATTATGAGCTTTAATGATTGCTGATTATTTTGCAGAAAATTTTAAATCTATATACTGTAATAACATTGATGTACATGTTCCTAATTTTAGTTACTAAAAAACCATTGATTTCAACAATAGTGTATGGTTTGAAAGATGGTTATTTTTTTGCTCAACACAAACACATAAATTGTAGAAAGGATAATGGGCCTGGTGGATTAGAATCCTGGCATTAAATTGATGCTGTCTATACAGTCTTTTCTAAAGCATTTTATCCCTTGGGTATAAATTAAGTATTTCCAGGGAAAATATTAACTACTCTTGAATTACAAACTTGTTTGAATATAAAAAAATTATCTACCAGTTATCTAATCGTCTTGTGGATTTCCCAAGTAGTAAAATGACATTTTATATAAGCACACATAAAACCAATTATGGCATATTTGCACCACAGAATTTGTTTTATTACCAATGTTTGTTATGGAAACCTCTTTGGTTTAACTTTATCAACATTTAGGAAAGAACTGTGCATTAAATTGAGTAGGTTACAATTTTTTATGGACTTATTTGTTGTTGTTATTAAATCTTCTAGTGGTGTCAAAGAAAAAAACTTTTTCCTCCATTACGAATTCCCTCCGTTTGCAACAAAGGAAGTTGGGCGTATAGGTCCTCTAGGTAGAAGAGAAATGGGTCATGGTGCTCTGGCTGAAAAAGGTTTGAATCCTATCATTCCAAGTGACTTCCCTTTCACTATAAGATTAACTTCGGAAGTATTGGAATCAAACGGTAAATGAAAAGTAAATAACTTTGATCTTCCTGCCTCAACGGTAGCTTTGGTAGGTTCCAGTTCAATGGCTACTGTTTGTGGAGGTAGTTTAGCGCTGATGGATGCAGGTGTCCCAGTGTCTGCACCAGCTGCAGGTGTCGCCATAGGATTATTAACCAAGTACTCTGAAGAAGACCCCAAGAATATCGAGGACTATAGGATACTGACAGATATTTTGGTAAGTTGAGCTTCAAAGAGTTTTAGGATTGGAAAGTGTAATAGTTGTTACTGTTCAACAATACTCGTTGGTTTCTACAACTATCCTTGATTTAACCATAATTTTTTGCATTTTGGAAGTAATAGGATAATGTAATTTTTACTTTAGGGTATTGAAGATTATTTGGGTGACATGGATTTTAAATTGGCTGGAACCAAAAAAGGAATAACGGCTCTACAGGCAGATGTAAAAATTCCAGGTCTTCCACTAAAAATTGTTATGGAGGCAATACAAAAGGCGACAGATGCAAAGTCAAGGATCTTAGAGATCATGAACGAATGTATCGCTAAGCCAAGGTATTTATTTTTAAACACATGGCGACCAGTAATAAAATATTTATTTTAGAGAAGAAAAGAAAGAAAACTGGCCTGTCTCAAAAAAACTGGAAGTTGAACCTCATAAAAGAGCAAGACTTCTGGGTGTTGGTGGCATTAATCTAAAGAAGCTTTTCTATGAAACTGGAGTTCAAGTAAGCATTTCCTATTTCCTGATGCTTACGGAATTCTCACTGTTAATTTCTAGGTCAATCAAGTTGATGATAACAGTTTTGAAATATTCGCCCCTAGTCAGCATGCCATGGATGAGGCAGAGGATGTTATTAACAAACTTCTGACTACTGAAAAAGCACCAGAACTCGAATTCGGAGGAATATACTCTGCCAAGGTGGTTGAAGTTAGGGATATTGGTGTGATGGTGCAGCTTTATCCTGATATGCCACCAGCGTTGTTGCATAATTCACAGCTCGACCAAAGAAAGGTAGGTGCAAGTCCTTGCATTTTTATTGGGTTTTTTTAATATTGGGAAAGTTGCACATTTATTTTTTGGAAAAACAGATTTTGGTTTTTATTTTTTGATGTTTTTTTACAGCAACCTTTACTACAATAGATAGCATGTGACATAAACATATTTAATTATTTTTTTTAGGTTGCTCATCCCTCTGCACTTGGTATAGAAGTTGGCCACGAAATGCAAGTAAAATATTTTGGAAGGGATCCAGTCTCCGGTCTTATGCGATTGTCTAGAAAGGTACTTCAGGCTAGCCCAAAATAGTTATTGTTTTGTACTTTTTAATTGTTATTAAATAAGTATGGTTTTTAAGTGCCCATTTCATTATATTCCCAACCCAGCAAATAATCCAAGTATGTATTACTGGTAATTTAATATCACCAGTCATTTCATCGGTTGCCTATTTTTGTTATGAAAATTTTAGGCAGTAAGATTTGAAAAATTTATGTCTAGTAATGAGATAGTCATAATTAAATTTAATTTGGTGTTTTTTACTATTGAAAAGCATGTGTTATGTATCTCACATTATTTGATGAATTGAAATAAATCAATATATTATGAAACTATGATGTATTCTTTACAGACTAGAAAGTAATTACCATTAATTTTTCTACTAAAAAATGTTTACATTATGTAACAACTTTTTTTAACAATAACATTTGGACAGATGAATTTAAATTTACAAAAAAATTGTCCTTTTTATCTACATAGTTCCCATTATTGGAGTGAATCAGATTTGCAAGTAACTTCAGAACAAAATATTTAAGAATCGTGGCATTTTAATGTTTATTGTACATAAGACGTGATAGTGCTGTAGCACTACATTTTTATCAAGATAATTTGAACGGTAAGTAAAACTTTTTTGAATCATTCTAGATACAAAATGTGCTTATAAACCTTGTATTTTTTTTAATTTTTAAACTGACTACTTAGACAATTTGCCACTCATAGAAACTTGTTTTACCAGCATGATGACACACCTACACATGGTGGCTATCTCTTTTTCTTAGCCCACCTCACTACCCAGAGCTTTCAGGCTCAGTTTTTTATTTGGGGTACAATTAAAGATCAAGTGTATTACAACTATGGAAGATTTTTAGCCTTGAGTCAATAAGAAAAGCCAGAAGTTCAAGATGTCAGTTTGAACAATAATTACTGAAGAAACAATTTAAAAAGCTTTAATTTTAGTGTTTTGAATTCCAAATTAAACATGCACTGTTATTTTGACAGATCCACAGTTCTTGAAATTTGCTATAATTTGTTTAACAGCACAGCATGTTTGATGGCTTCTGAATTTTGCACATAAGGAATTGCAAATATGCTACATTTCCTTGATATAACTTTATTACATTCTCCATAAATAATAAACAGCTTTAAATAGTCTACATATACATGTACAGGGCAATTCATTCATTCATATACTTGCTTTAGTACCAAAGTTGATATTAACCCAAATACAAACTCAAATTTAAAAATATATATTACTTTAATTAATCTTAATGATCAATTTAAATTA
Source organism: Rhyzopertha dominica (assembly GCA_025024175.1). Classification (NCBI taxonomy): domain Eukaryota; kingdom Metazoa; phylum Arthropoda; class Insecta; order Coleoptera; family Bostrichidae; genus Rhyzopertha; species Rhyzopertha dominica. The sequence goes on from QCXZ01000064.1 coordinate 63,351,344, forward strand.
GATAGATTTAAATGGTAAATTGATACCAATCAAGCAGGTTCTTTTATGTGAAAAACGATAAGGCAAAACATTTTTTTAACTGAAAGAGATATACAGCGAGCATTTTTAATGTTTTGGTACTGAGGCTGTAAGCTTAGTAAAAATGGACCTATTTTATTCATAATAAGTCTCTTCGTGTAGATCTCTGTAAGAAACAAATACAATTAACCCCTTATATTTTTGACAAATTATTATAAAGATGCTTGTACTTATAGTAAGACGTCTTGAGTTCCGTTTTGACTTTTTTTAATAATTTACAATGTGAAAAAATTGGATATACAGCATAATATTAGTAAAAATGTAAATATCAATTATTGTTTGCTATAAGCTGACGTCACTCTTCACAGAATCCAGAAGTAAATCTCGCAGTCGTCTTCTTAGAATTTTTCCAGTTGAATTCCTCGGTATTTCGTTTACGAATCTAACACCACCGTAGAGTCTCTTTTGAAGGCATACGCGGTCTAAAACATAAAATGTTAAATATTTAATTCATATTATTTGGCTGTATTAATAACCGGCAACAAAATCTATCAGTTCCCGCTCGGTAATTTTTACGTTTGGTTGTTTTACAACGAAAGCGAGCGGGACTTCCCCAGCCTTTTCGTCCGGAATACCAACAACACCTGCCTCTCTAACCTTGACGTGGGATTCTAAAATTGACTCTAGCTCGGCTGGTGCGACCTACAACAGATGTTTTGAATACGTTACCTGTGGTAAGTATTGTTTTAAATTTATTATTTAGAAAACAAAAGATCTAGGTATATCACATTAGACAAAATATACGCAAGTTTAGAAGCAGCTGATTCAGTCAATCAACCAAACAATAAATTTGATAATGTTTTTCTTTCAAAGCAACAACATTTTGCGAAATAAAACAGGATTTAAGAATTAATACTGACTTGCATACAAAAACAACAGTAATAAATTATTATTCTACTTGAACTTACGTGCTTGTTAGGGAAAGGTAACAGTTAAGAATCGGACAGTATCCTGCGCATTTACCTGAAAACCTTTATACTTAATTATCTCCTTTATTCTATCGACGACATAGAAGAAACCATTTTCGTCGTAATATCCGATATCTCCAGTGTGCAAGAAGCCACCACTGTCTATAATTTCACGTGTCGCTTTCTCATTTCTCATATAACCCTTCATTACTCCTCGACTTTTGAAGCAGAGTTCGCCAGTTTCGTTTGGTCCCAAAAATACACGTTTTTCTATATCCCATACACCAGCAAGAACACCTGGAGTCACGACTCCTATACTTTCGGTTTCAGACGTTCCACAGTCTGATGGTATGCCCAGTACAACTCCAGAGAGTTCTGTCAAGCCGTAGAATTGTCGGATAGGGCGATTTATTCTGAAAAGAAAAACAACAAGATTGTAAATGGTCATTGAAACGCATTTCTGATTATTCGAATTACTATCTAGTGGTGAAATGTATTAATCCATAGGTACCATAGGTAGGTAATAGTGTTATTCAGGTATATGTACGACGACTGTGATAGAGCTACTGCTCGAAACTTCAGTGAGTTATATTATTCAAATAAATCTGTTCACAACAAATATATTTTGAAACTTGGTGCTTAAAAAAAACGCAATCTGTTCGAGCCATCGAAAAATTCTGGGGGCAGCATGTCAACAGCTTTCAAGTGCTCCAAAAAAATTTACTTGACTCATTGGATTCCAGAGAGACGACTTACTGAATGCCCAGCAAGGTATAAAGACCTTACACCTCTAGATTCCTTCCTTTGAATACGAAACTTTTTGAAATGCAACCAACATGCTTTTATGAATGACCTCAAAGAATTGTGTTTGAGTGCTAGCAGTTCACCACAGAAAAACCAGGTAATAATTTGAGTCGTTTTTTTTATCGAAACACGTGGTATATTACAATTACAAATATAATCGAGTAGCTTACCTAATTTCTGCCAGCTTTGCGACATGCTTTCTGAGTGGCGCCGCTCCACAAAATATGTGACGTAAGCTACTCAAGTTGTACTGATCAATAGTTGAATATTTGGCTAAAAACGATACAGTCGGTGGCACTAAGTACAAGTTAGTTACTCGGTTAATTTCAATGGCTTCTAGAAACTTCTTGGGTTCAAATTTGCTCATGGCGACGACTTTCATCCCAGAAAGTATTCCGACAAGATAAACGCTCATACCCAGTATATGAAAATAGGGTAGATAGGCGAGAGTGATGGAATCTTCAGACATAGCTCCAAAGTGAGGATGCCTGAAAAAACAAACCAATATTGATATGTTTAGTGGTTTAGTCTATCCATCGTCCTTTACTTACATGTAAGAATTCAGCAACCATCGAAAATTTCTGTTGGTTATGATGACCCCTTTCGGCAACCCGGTAGTACCAGATGATGAAAACATAAACACAGGATCATCTAAATCAACAGATTCGATGCTGAAACAGGCGTTACTTTCGAGATGTTTACGTTTAAACTGATCTATGCTTTCTGTGTCACAATGGCATTCATTGTAAGTTACTACCTTTAGGGGCAAGTTCATTTCTTCTTTGGCGGCCAATACATTTTTCAAAGCGTCTTCTGACACGAAAGCTATTTTTGGATCTGATATCTCGAATGCATGTTGTAGTTCACCTAAAATTTACAAATGCCATTTCTCAAATGATAGTGAATTAAATGATATTTCCTCTCATTCAGTTTATTAGTGCCCCTCGCCGCTTTTAATTCATTTATGCCATATTGATAACATCATACCTCGATGTCTGTGTTTGTGTTATTTACAGCTTCTGTTTTGGTAGACGGTTGGACAATCAACGTTTTGTTTGCCCGCTGTTAATCAACAGGAAGATAAACAATATCGTTCCATTAGTTGAATGAAAACAGCCAAAATACTATAGTGCTATTGATTAGAAAACTATAATCAGTTACATAATAAAGTTTATCAAACTACTGCTCATAAAAAAATATACTAATATAGTGCAGATTTCTTATACTGCTACCGACCGTAACAATGTATTTCTACTTTTTTAATGCTTATTTTACTTCAACTAAATTCAATTAAATTAATTATTTAATTGTTTGGGCCCCTTATGTTTACAGGGACTGTATAATTTAGCTCACAATTTCTGCAGTATCAAAGACGTAATGAACGAGGTTTTTACTGATATCTTGCCTTCTTAAATTTGCAAACGTTCCAAGAGGTTTAGCTCTTTATCTTTTCTTTAGCAGTGTGTGATATTTTGATGATGTTTTGATCTAAGTAACTATTATTTTTGATGCAATGGTCTTGCCAAACCTGTTGTGCCGTATTTGAATATTTTTGTTAGTAAATAAATAAGCATCAGAAGATCCCCAAATTACAGTTTTTCCCTATATTTGCAGTCAGCATTTGACTCCGTAATATGTAATTTGCGCATTTTTATCGTTATAGTAGCTTTCAAATTTTCTTGTTGTTTTAGTATCGGTTGCTGTATCTTTCCTCTGTTGCGCTAGTTCAAATATTTTCATCAAATAGCATAGAAATAAGCTGATTGTTTCATTCATTGTGCTTCGTTTGGCATATTTTATCAGATAGCTATTTGCCTATTTTCCAAATTGTTTTTCTTATGATGTTCCAAAAGGTTTAGTTTTTTACCTTTTCCTTCGCAACGTGCGATTCTAATGTTGTGTTGATGTACTTTATGCATTGGTCGTATGCATTTAATTGAGTTTATACTCGTAATATGCATGTTTTCTATATTATTATATGTTTAAACGTAAAACTAGTATTAGCAATAATTGTCTACGCAAAATTCCGTACTGGAACCTATTGTTTTTCTATCACGTAATGAGCATTCTTATCACAGTATTAATTATTGCTAAATTTTATATTAACTTAATAAGACTATGTTACCGTACCGATAAATATTTAATGGGACCTTGAATTTGTTGTTTACATACAAACAATGTAACACAACTGTAGATTCGGACGCTGGGCTTCACTACAGATGTATTAGTCATTAGACAATTTTACTCATATATTAGAACAAATATATTTCTTGTAAACATTAACACACACAATGCCCAGGATAAAACAAATACAAATTTATCAAATCTAGTGTTGTCAGCAAATCGACAAAGACTAATTGATTATTGGCTTGTAATTATTTGAGATAAATTTACAAAAATTTAGATTACATCCAAATAACAGGTAAATATGCTTATCCCTAGATTATTAACAATGTTTATGCTAAGTCGCTACAAAAACATTAATTTTAAAATAGTGTTAATTTCATTTACCTTTAGTGTATGCTGGATTTGTGAAACTAACAATCGCTCCTGCAAGAACACAAGCAATCATCGGCATGTAATAATCATACTTATTTTCGGACACGATTGCTATGATGTCGCCTTTCTTAATGCCATAAGCTTTTATTGCCGAAAATAGAGCAATACTGTTTTGCAAAACCTCATCATACGTTACGCAACGCCCTGTATCCTGATCCACCTAACAGGAAAAAGGCAAATTGTATCAGATCACAGATAATATATAGAGGGGTTGTGGTACTTACTATAGCCACCCCATTCGGGTTTCTGAGCTGCAAGTAGTGTAGTATTATTTCTGCTGCCGTGCCATTTGGGATATCTAAAATGTCGTAAGAAGAACAGACCACGAAGTCACCGGTGTACGACATGGTTGTTTTCATTTTCAGTCGTGTGCATTCCTTCTTATTGAATATTTTCGTAGTTTTCTTCCGTGAACTCCAGTACAATGTCTGCATGAAGTGAACCGTTTGGACCCTACACTAATTGGTGACACTAWCTGCGGGTTATCTTTTGTRGTTGTTATCTCAAGCCGTAGTAGTCTGTTAAGGAAGGATTTTTGTTATAATTGCAGTAAAGTAAAGTAAGGGTTTAACAGAGCAGCATCCTCCTTTAGAATGACCTATAACTCCAATAGTGTAAATCTATTATTCCATAAATTCAGTGTAACATCTTTTGAATAATTAACAAAAATGACATCAGTTAAAGTACAGTGATGTGCGAGTTAATGTGAACACAAATGATAATTTGAAAAAATCGACATTTATTGGTTTAATTATTTATGAAATTGAAAAACAAACACAATGGAAATTGCCCTCCTTTGGCTTTAATAACTTCTTGAACACGTTTTGGCATAGAATCAATTAGTTTTTTTTACAGCTTTCGGTTATTTGCTGGCCCCGAAACCATATTTGAATTACAGCCTCAATCAGTTTAATTTTTGTTGTGCAATCCATTTTACGAAGTCTAGCTTTTACAACTGCCCACAAATCTTCAATCGTATTAAGATCCGATGAGTTTCCTGGCCATTCAAGGCATAAAATCTTGTTGTCCTTGAAATAACTATTTCATCATCATCTTGGACACATGACAAGGAGCAGAGTCTTGTTGAAACAGTACTTGGCCATCTGCATCCACTTTTCTCAGTTCTGCATTCAATTTCTGGTCTAACAAGTCTCTGTATTTTTGAGAGTTCAGCATGCCTACGATTGGCACAAGAGATCCAGTACCTTTATAAAAAAAGAAGCCCTAGAACATATTTTTTAAAGGTTTTTAACGGTTTGGTAAACGTGAGCTGCTGTAAGTTTGTCGTTGTCACTTTTTCTTACGTAACGAGATCGTTGCCCATGTAGCAAAAATGACTCGTCTAAAAACAATACTTTCCTCCAATCCTCGGCAGTCCAGGTCATATATTTTTTCGCCCAATCATTTTTTCATCATAGGAGCAGTCAACAACTGTTTCTTTTGAGGTCTAACTGTTTTTCTTCCACCTTCTAATTATCGCTTTCGTACAGTAGAGTCGTGAATAATAACTGCAACGTGTGCCAAGTCTTGCTGAAGTTCTTGGCTTGTTTTTCTAGGGTTTAACTTACTTTCTCTTATTAAAAAAGCTGTTGTATTCCTTTTTCTTCCACATTTCCCTTTTCTGTTCACCTCAATAGTCCCTGTGTTCCATTTTTGCTTAAAAATCTTATCAACTGCTCCTAAACTCACATTACACTTTTTGGCAATATCTCTTTGAGTCATTGATGTGTGTTCACTCAAAGTAACAATCTTAGTGCGTTTTTTTGGCAGAAATATCCATCGTAAAAAAAGCAAATACAGCCGTAGTTCACCTAAGCTTACCAAGAGCAAAATAATTCAAAACGCAACAAAATTTACAACGCGTGTGTAGTGTGGTATTTCTRAATACTAATAAGGAAGAACTATTTGTAGGTCTGCTTACAGATCCTTGGGATTCGTAATGGGAGCTGGTTGTTTATTTTTATCCATTTCAAGGCAAATTCTTATTCTTGATGAGGATTAATTCAATTATAATTTTATAATATTGTCCTGTAATTGGTTTTCGTTGAACGATAAAATTTATTATTGATATATTTTGTTCTTAATGTACTGGTCGATTATTATATTGGCCAGAGTGACTTTATCATGTAGCTGTGTTATGATGATCAAAAAGGTCGTCAAAAATCAGTCTTGGCCACATTAGTCCTGTGTTGTCCCTAACATTTTCACAACAAATTACACGGAGGTTCGTCCCCATTCTGGACGAAATGAAAGACGTGATTACAAGAGGTTTCATCTGATGTGTTTTATTATGAAGACAGAAATGCTATATACAAGGGTGCAATGTAAAGATAGAGAGAGCGGCGCCGTATTCTTGTTGCCGTGCTGCATGGCCGCCGGGTGTTCCCCTGGAATCGCAAGGAAAAAATATAGCGAAGGGTTCGAGATTGTGGCTAACTGGCTACTATACCGTTAATAACGTGAACATTTACACTTGTTGGTGCTGCAATCGTCGGAACGCAGGAGTAGTTTCCCGAATCTGATAAACGGGCACTCGTGATGTGCAATCTAGATGTGAGGCCCTCAGTCCAGTGGGTCTGCAACGTTACAGGGTTGTAGTAGTACGGAATAAGTTGCAAAATTACAAGTTATTTTACGATTTTTAAACGAAATTTGGAGTAATTTTTAATGCTTAAATATTAGTCCATTTTTTTTGCAATTTTCGAATAACATTCCCTACACCTAAAATACCACAACTGTTTTTTTATTTTACTTTGAATAAAACCTTCATTTTGACATATTCATCAAAGTTGTCCTTTTTAAATACAAGTCATAGTTGCCAATGCTTTATTAAAATAGGTGGTGGTGTGTTTATAGCCATCAAAAAAGAAAACTACGTTTTAGTTCAAACACCACGTTTTGGAAGTGTCTCAAACGCAATGAAGATTATTAACTTTCATCTCCTTATGAATCAGCTCGAATATTGCAACCATATCAATTAGGTAGCTTGGAAACAAGCTGATTGAACGTACGTGCTTTGTATCACTTGATTTATCAGATAACTCTGACGATCGTTTCGACCATACGGTCATTGTCAAAGAGATAACAGCGTTATACTAAACTCAGATGTGCAGAATTTTGTTTACGTCCCCTTTTTTACAGGGGTTGTAAAGTGCAGTTGTAAAATCTCTCGCCTGGGTTTTGAAGGCCGACTTTATAATTTCGGCAATGTCAAAGGCATACTCCAGTTATTTTTTATGCGATGGCCAGCAAAACCTGTTGTGCTTTTGTTTAAAGTTATATTCGCAACATGTTCTTTAATTCTGTTTTTAATAGCTCTACCTGATTGTCCTATGTATATCATGTCACATTGCATGCATTTTTTTGGTAAAATTTTGGCTTATTGTAAACCAGAAGACCTGCCAAATTGCACTTATTAACCTCTATTGCTTTTATTTCGAGCTTGTTCAGCCTATTTTTAACACAAACACTAATTCCTTTGATATAATTTACTGCGGCCAAAATATGTTTTTTTTCATTGATGTTAGCATTGTACAGCATTCTTTGTATTCTAACTTTATATTGCTTTTTAAGTATTTGGTCCCGAATATTTTGGTCATATCCATTGTTAAAGTCTATTTGTTTAATTGTCGTCAATTCTTTTTCGAAATTTTCTTTTCTAAGTGGTATATTTATTAGTCTGTTTATTAAACTATAAAACACGGAATGCTTAATCTGTAATGATTGATTTGAAGAAGCCTGGATTATAACATCTGACTGTGTTGGTTTTCTATAAATTTCAAAGTCAATTTTACTATTTTTTATCGACATTGATAAGTCCAGAAAATGAAGAACTCCATCCTTATGTTTTTCTAGGGTAAACTGAATCTTTTTACTTATTGTATTTAAGAATGTTAAGAATACATCCAACTGCTGTCAGTTCCCGTCCAAATACAAAAAAATATCATCCACATATCTAGTCTAGAATAATATATTTTTAATAATTTCATTTTTCTTTGAAAAAGCTTCTCTTCGAAATTTAACATGAAAATCTCGGCCAAAACTTGAGACAAAGGTGAACCCATTGGCAATCCATCGTCTTGTTTGTAGATTGTGTCATTGAACATAAAATAACTTCGATCTATGCAAATTTCCACAATATTCAGTAGTTCAGTTTTTCTGTGTTTGATAGGTGGRAGTTCTCTATTTTATTTTTGAAGATTGTTGAATAGAAGTGAAAACATTAGACACATCAAAGGACACAAGAATAGCGTTATTTGGTATTGATAATTATTTTACCTTGTTCGCGAAACCCGCGAAATTCTTCACACTGTATTGGACTGGCATTCAATTGATTGCGTTAAAATATTGTTGGCAAATTTGCATAATTTATAGGCTGGAGCATTAACGTAAGAAACAACCGGTCTCAAAGGTATTCCATTTTTGTGAAGTTATCAAGTGTTCTGAAGATTTTAAAATGCCAGTGACGTCTTTCTGGAACTGGCATGTAGGATCTAAATTAAGTTTAGAAAAGTTATTTGTGTTTAATAAATTATTTAGTTTAGTCTGATACTCATCTGTTTTTAAAGCGACGATGGTATTGCCTTTATCCGCCTTACAAATAGTTAGTAAATTTCCTGTACATTTTGGTTTTATGCTTGTATGAATGGTAATTTTGTTTGTATTTGTTTGTGATGATATCCGCACACGTGTATTTTTCGTTTTTCGTATCCTCATTTGTTACTTTGTCCAGGGCCAATTCTGCATTTAAACCTAATATTTCATATTTTTTAGATACTGGAAAATTTGGTTTATATTTTAGACCTTTATTTAAGAATATTTGTTCTGCTTGTGTAAAATGTGTATTCGTGAGGTTTGCAAGACGATCACTGAATTCACGCAGGGGATTAACTGTCTTGATTTAACTCTATTTTCTGTTTGATGATAATTTCTTAAAGTGAGTGACATATTGTTTATAATCTGATAAATCAAGTGAGGCAAAGCACATACGTTCAATCATCTTGTTTCCAAGCTACCTAATTGATTCAGGATGTTTCACAATGAATGCATCTTTGAATCCATTCAACATATTGCAACCATAGTTTACCTGTATCGTAACTCTTTGGAGAGGATCCGCCTCGTTTGGATGCGGAGGTGTGTTGTGAATAATATCGGTGTCCCTGTACCAAAAGACGGTTCCCAAATCATGTGGACCCTGGTTGATGACGCACGTAAGCGTTATCGAACTGCCTGCCTTCACGTGGAGATCACTAGGTCCCAGTATACGAGCTTTTGCTTCTGAAACAGATGTAAGATCGTTTCTTTGAGACGTGCTGACGTCGTAACAGAGTTACAGTTCCGCGCTTATTGCAGACCTCGCCTTGTTTTGATTCTATTCTACATCGCAACTCTACGGGAGTTACGTAAACAACTATAACAGTTCAGTCAGAATCGAATCTGCATACAAATCTGCACATTCTCAGCCAGGGAATCATTGTTTATGAGTTGAGTTGGCAAGTTGGACTGCGATTGTCGTGCACTGTGTAGTTTACCTTGAACTATGGCTGCATCAAACTAGCTGGCTTTCGAATTTTATTTGTGAACGCTAGTTGGTAAAATGTAAAGTGTATATTTTTATTTACTTTAGACGTAAATTGTTGACTTMTTCTCACAAAAAGATTTGCATGATGAAGCTCGTGACAAGTCCTGACTGAGATCCTAGCCACGACTTCATTGTTTTTATCCACAATCACTTTATAATTGCAGTTTCATCCACACTTTAGAACCGTATAAAGTACCACTTTATCCACTAGTGGAACAAAGGTATTACTTTATTCCAGTGGTGAGATAAAGAAAAATACAATTATAAATCAATCAAATTTATTCATTTATTATTAACATTAACATTTATTTTTTGCCATTAACATCAACTTTGTAGCTTTCGTCGGTTTCAGAACGCATGTCTGTCAAAGTTCTTGTTAAATCTGCAGATGTCTCTTCTTGGAAGAAGTGACTAGTATAAGCAGAACATTGGATTTTCCTTGCAACGTCCAGCTTATTAGAAATGGGCTTCTCCACTCACCATATCGTTTGATTGTTGTGAGGTCAACACCTTTATTAGCTAGTAAAGTTTTGAGTATCCATATGCTCAAAGTGGTAATATAGTAATGTTACTTCTTAAAGAAATTTCTTCACTAAGATAAATGTGATGTACCGACTCATTATCTACTATTACCAGATATGAGTAATACACATCTGACAACAAACTACGTTTATTTTTACTTTGAGCATACATACATATACATGGTATATCTATCTGGTCGTTCATACCATACTATATTGACATGTTGGGGTAACAGACGACAGACCAAGAGCTCTTTTTTTAATTAGAACAATGTCAGGAGAAGCCGGCGTCGCCACCGGCTCTCCCGCTTATTACAAATTGCTGTTGACCTCTTGAATCGAGGTGAAAACTTATTGATTGATGGGATACTTGGCTCTTCCTGCAAACTTCCCGCCGCCCCGAAATGAACCAACAAACCAACCACAATTGCCACAATAAATCAAACTGCCGAAGCTGATTCTTAATAGCGGAACTAAACGCGCCTGAAAAAGAAACAGAAAGGAGCGCGACATTTTTCAGCGGGCGCTGAGGCCTGCCCTTATTCGTATGCAATAAGTCTTTTCCTCTGCCGCCTTCCTCCATCCAGATGTCGGAAGTTCCCTTCCCTCCTCATTGCCGAATATGCCCTTTCGGCGCGGCGGATCCATATTTTTCGGTTTTCTAATATATTAATCCGGGGCCATCGTTTGAACCGGTGATGAAGCGACCGGGTCATTAAGCCGGGGATTCATTGGATAAGGATTGAACATGAAATAATCCCAAGGGTACACGGAACTAGTGTATGCCTACTATCCCAAAATAAATCCCTCTGTAATAACTCGTTTCGGAGGAAAACGCTCGCTGCGGGTCATTCACTCTGCCCTGAGCAGATTTAAATTATTTGCAGTAATTTACAGGCGAGTGATAAGGTTGTTCTTCAGAGGCTGGCAAGAAAGATTAATTTTTAACTATTTATCTATATACAGAAGCGCAAACAGGACGAACCTAAAAACAGTGCTTACAACTTACCATATTCAATAATGAAATTAACCTAGTATAGAATAAACCACACCGCAAAACAGAAACTATTAAAATGTGAAATTAATACCTATATCTTATTCAAAATTAACACCTAATTTATGATTATAACATTATGTAAGACGTAAACTATCAAAATACGAAAGGAAAAAGAAAGAATTTATTGGTGAAGCACTTTAAAAATTTTTCTGCGAAATGAGTATACAGAATCACTAAATATATCAACTTCAAGTGATGGATTAGTTAGCATAAGCATTAGTGAAATGTACTGGTACATAAAATAATATTTAGCATACTCAAAATAACTGTCGAGTTCACTGCATCATTACAAATGCTGTGCAGATAACGGAGATCTGCAAAACTTTGTCGCTGCTCCTGAGGCAGCATGCGAAAGGGTTCACGTATAAGATCAGTACTCTGCAGATCTATACGAAGTTTATAAGCGACATATCTAAGGAATTTGTTCTGAATCCTTTCAAGGCTATTAATGTACACAATATATTGGGGATCCAAATAACCGAAGCATAGTTCAAAATACTATTGACGTAAGCCATGAACAAAGAATTAATTTCCTAAATTCAGAACAAACTCTAAAAATAAATCCTAGACTATTATTTGCCTTTCTTACGATCACTAAATAGCATCTTTGAATCAAATACAACACCCAAGTCTCTAATTGAATTTGCATTATCCAACAAGCTACTGTTTATACTATAATCAAATTTTATAATATCCTTATTTCTGGTAAATGATATCGTGCAGCATTTATCAATGTTCTCCTACTCTGGCAGTAGGATTGCAGCCTTTGAATATCCTCCTAGAGAAGTTTACAGTTGTGTACAGCAGAAACACAACGATAGATTCTTAAATCATCGGTATGCATTAAAAAATTTGTATGTTTGAAACAATTGCAAATACCATTTATATAGATATTAAACAACAAAGGGCCTACATGTGATTCTTGAGCTTATTTCTACTTGATCAGACTTAACCCTACCAATCTTCAGAAACTGACTCCTGACAAACAAATACGACTCAAACCATGCAAGAAGGGAAATCACACACACCAATGTCTTCCAATTTATTAAGCATTATAAAATGATCAATTTTGTCAAACGCTTTGCTGAAATCAGTGTAAATGCTATCAACCTGTTGTTGATTGTCCATTTGTTATAATAAAAATAAACAAGTTAGAAACCACTGAACGTCCACTCATGAAACAGTGATGAGAAAAACAAATCAGATATTTTACGTGGACGAAGGTCGTATATAACTGATTCAAAAATTTGAGCAAAAATGCACAGCTTTGACACTGGCAACAAAACTCCTATTGCCTGATTTAAAGATAGACGAAACCGCAGTAGTTTTCCAGATTCTAGGAAAGACAACTTCTCTTAATGATTTATTGAAAATTATCTGAAGAGGAAACAGATTATCCAAGCATTCCTTTATGAAAATGACTGGTATCTTATCAGGGCCTATACCATGTTTTGAAAGAGCTTGTATTTTTTTTGTGTTATCGTAGAATAGCAAATTAAAATGATAAAAATATGTCATTCATCTTTTGTTGGAAAAAGTTGCGTAAAGTTTGCTGCTGTTTAGCACTGTTTCACTCTACAAATTGCATTATGCGTTTGAGTAAAATTTTTCTTCAGTTAAATTAAGCAACCACTATCGTAAGACACTCGACTGGATAATCCATAGCTTGACCAGATTACTTACCAATCACATGAAGTACAAAGGGCAGAGACATCTTCGGTTCCGTGTTGACCTGACATTCGTAGATTCCCGAGTCTCGCAGCTGCGGAAATTTGATCTGCAATGTCCAGTTGTCCGATTTGTCCGGCCGTATCACCTGAAACCTTTGGTCCGATGTGTACGTCAGTATTCCCGCAGTTAGGATATGCAAGTCACGTTTGCGGATCCAGGACACCTGGAAAACAGAAGGGGAGTGTTATTGTTTTCCTTTTGGATGCGAGCACATGTGCAGCGTTATGGTAATGCAGCGAGCATTTCCTTGTTTCCGCGATCCTTTTTGCTTGCGTAGATTTAATGTAATTATGACGTGTGTTAAAATACTGTGGCAAAGTTTTACTTGCCTTCGGGCTCGATTTCGCCGAAGAATAAACTTCTTAGTTTTGGGGAGAATGGAATTTAATTATATCTTTTATAGCCGAAAAGACATTATTTCAACACTTAGGAAGAGATCTAAAAAGCTATGTTTGTTCATTTTTTATTGATTTAAATTCCGGTCAATTTTGTGACCGTCATATAATCTTACAGGCTAAGAACTACTATACAGAAGATGCTGAAGATTACCAAAATGTATTCTAGACCTATCTCTTGAGTTTTTCAACCGATCTTTTATTATTATATTACCTGTTAGTACATTATTTTGATGCCCGACAACATTACATCGTACAGATGGTTCATATCATGTAACTTGCTGTACAGCATTCTCCACTGTGGTTGTCTAACTAGAAATCAATGACGCAGAACAATAATAACGACAGATGGAAAGGATTACTGTAGCAAAGGCAGAGCTTAGTCTAGCGGGCGTCCTCTGTGGTATTCGCAATCGGCACTCCCGGGGGTTATTATACTAACCAGAGCTGTCTATCTAAGTCTACAATTTGCTTCCGTCTTTCCAAGTTCACCTCTGAGGTATTTCGAATTAACGTTTATTTCCGGCGTTCCCCGATCAGACCTCCCTTTAAGGGTGGTCCGTTCCGATAAGGGGGAACAGGTACAACACAACCTTCGTTATTGTGCTTCAGTAATTATCAGATCGTTATGTTTGAATGTGTTGAATTCGAGGGAAAGCGAACCACAAAATTGGTCGTTGCCCTATAGGTATAGAGTACTTATAAACATTTTCGGCAGTATTATATGTGAAGCTTCTTAATTTGTAACAACAACACTCAAGATTCTCCTCATTTACTGCTAAACCCTTTCAAAGACGCTTACGTTGTATTTGATAATGAACCTTCTAAATAAGAGTACCATATACTGTAGAGGTATTCCACTTTGGATGTAATAACTAAGGTACGAGAGTTCGTTTACTTTAAAAACCTTTATACTGCGATACGTAAATCTATACTTTTTAAAAACATCTGACATTGTACCATCATCATAGTTAACAACCGTTAAACTGAGATCGAAAATAATATCTAAATCTTTGAACAGCTCAACGCAACAGGTTATGATACTTGATGTATACTTAATTAAATCACTAAAGCTGAATATAACTTGAATTTTAACTAACGATATCGCGAAAACCATTTATATTAAGAAGGAACAGTATGGGTCCCAGACTGTAACCCTGGGAATCACCTGAAGAACGAGAAAACCTTTTGGAGATGAAATATTGATATCAGACGTTAAAAACAATCTGTTCTTAAAAACTTGATTGAAATACTTTCATACAGCTGTCAATTATATCAATTTGTGAAGTTGTCAAAATAGATAGACCGGGCTTTGAATATATTAATTGTCTCATTAAAAAATAAACTTTCTCTGCACTGTGTGGCTTCAAAAATTTAATGATATTATATGTAGTAAGTAGTAAGATGTTTTTTTGTTTGCTGTATTCTTAAAAATAATGAAAATCTCTAAAAATAGAAAAGATAGCGATATATGGTTTTGCTATTTTTTAGGCAGTGAAAAATTCTATCAGTGTTTATCGAAAGGAATATTTTTAAGGTGATACTATTTTGTGTGTTAATTAATTCATGAATAATAAGATTTTTTTTAACAGAAAACAGAAATATCTATTTATTAAGCCCCTGAAAAGCCCTATCAAAGTATAAATTACACAAATGCGTAAGATAGAGATGAGTAATTATTTAGTAGACTTCAAAACCCCATTGTTTATTAACACAAGAGCATGTAGACCATGGACACGTCTAACTACAGATTAATAGTCCCTAAAAACACCTCATCTTAGTCTGCCTTTCGCTGATTCCTGCTGCATCTTTTTTATTGCAGCGCGTTGCACTTAGAGGCAAAGTTTTCTTGCAACACCAGAAGTTTTAATGGAATTTCGGAACTAATAGGTAGGTGCCTTGTACGTTATTTGGAGCGGCAGTTTCCAGTAAATGCTAAAACTATTAGCTACACCACAACTCACTGCATTAGGCAGCAGCGTATTCTCGTGGGATGCATCTTCGAAGCTTTATGACCTTTCTAAACGCTCTTTAAGTTGAACGCTCTGTTTCCTCTGCATTGACCTCCATTTACAGTACATATGCTAAGTGCAATCCGTTTAAATGGTTGGAAGTTTGGGTCTAAAGAAAGCTTTTCGAAGGTGCGATGCTCTTAAGCGAATCGTCCCGATTACTTTTTAACTATAGTTAAAATTTCAGTAAATAGCTCTCATGTTTTTGTTCCAATTTGTATTTTTTAAGAATTTGACTGTCCAATCTATTTAAAACGTGTTTAATAATGCAGCCGACCAGCTAGTATCTGCTACTATGTACAAAACAAACCTTGTTTTAAATCCTTTTCTCTCACATATATAAATTGCAATATGATTTTGTAGCTGCATAAGCATTTACTATAGCGAGTACTCGAGCAAAATTTTTATTAGATCATTAAAACGCGGGGGTTGCGATACTTAACTTGTATTTTATTATCATGGAAGCATTAATACATCGGAAAGTTCCCATAAGTTCTTAGAACAAACCAAAGGATCATGACAAATACAAAAATATCTTTTTGGGCTATGTATGGTTAGGTTTATTTTGAACGTCTTTCTACAGAGACCCAAGTTTGTAGCATGAAGAATGTCAAAGATCATTATTCTTATAGTGGAGTAATTACAACCTTTAAAGCGTAATTGCCAAAATAACTGTAGGTGACGGAATTGACCAGGTGTAAGGAGTTGACGAAAGAAAACCAGATAGACGCCACCTTCTTCACGTCTGTATATAACAAACAGAAGTTTAACAACTTTTGCTTTGGTCTCATATTCCTTTAATTATAAAATCGATTGCAGTGCGCTGCAAATGCACAAAGTAGATGTAAATGAAGGCGCCTTTAAAAGTTTCATCTCCTGTAATGATATACAGTCATCCATCCACCATATTACAAGTTTTACTCTGTCATTGCTGAAAATTAAAAACACTTAATTGCTTTCCTCGACCTAGCAGTTGATTTCCTGGGGTTCCACTTCGCGTGAGCGATAAAATAAATTATTAATTTACCCCTAACGTTAAGCTATAGCCGATAATCGTTCTAGCCGGGATTAAGGATTCGGCAAACGTGCCTTTGCGTTCAAAATGAATCTGGATCCTTTCATTACCCGTTAATTGAGGAGCATTTAGCAGCGCCTATGATTTCTAGTTGGCGAAGGCTGGAACTAATATCGGGCACGAACGTTTGTCATTGACCGTACCTAGCTCTCCTCATGCCTTGACAATTAAACCAAAATTACGATTTAACTTTAACCCCGTAAATCACGGTAATGTTTTGAAGGATCATGAAGTAACTGGTTCAAGAATTACTTGAGCGCTAAAGTTTTCCGCCCGTGGACTGCGGTGGTGGTATAATGAATTAAGCCTTTGTTTCAGGGAGAATGGCAAACTTGATTGAATACCCACGTTCCTCTAGTGTTGTAATGCTAAAGCGGTCAGCTCCAAAAAGAACAGAGGGGTTAGCCTCTGATGTCTTGAGATTTTTCGGTGGAAACTAATTTTAGCTCATAATCGACACACAGATGTATTTTGAACTGCAGATTCCAAAAATTTGATCAGAAATGAGCTAGGACGTAGGGCGGCCTAATATACTCCGCTTTTAGATCGAACCGTTGTAGCTAGCGACAAACGGATACCATTCCGAAATTCAGGAGGTCCAGATTAGTAAATATGCTTGAAATTATACAAATCGGAGGTGCAAAAATTTTAAGGTCCAAAAAGAACAAAGGGGTTAGCCTTTGATGTTTTGTGATTTTTCGGTGGAAACTAATTTTAGCTCAAAATCGACAAACAGATGTATTTTGAGCTGCAGATTCCAAAAATTTTATCAGAAATGAGCTAGGACGTCGGGCGGCCTAATTTACGCCACATTTAGATCGAACCGTTGTAGCTAGCGACAAACGGATACCATTCCGAAATTCAGGAGGTCCAGATTAGTAAATATGCTTGAAATTATACAAATCGGAGGTGCAAAAATTTTAAGGTCCAAAAAGAACAAAGGGGTTAGCCTTTGATGTTTTGTGATTTTTCGGTGGAAACTAATTTTAGCTCAAAATCGACACACAGATGTATTTTGAGCTGCAGATTCCAAAAATTTTATCAGAAATGAGCTAGGACGTCGGGCGGCCTAATTTATGCCACATTTAGATCGAACCGTTGTAGCTAGCGACAAACGGATACCATTCCGAAATTCAGGAGGTCCAGATTAGTAAATATGCTTGAAATTATACAAATCGGAGGTGCAAAAATTTTAAGGTCCAAAAAGAACAAAGGGGTTAGCCTTTGATATTTTGTGATTTTTCGGTGGAAACTAATTTTAGCTCAAAATCGACAAACAGATGTATTTTGAGCTGCAGATTCCAAAAATTTTATCAGAAATGAGCTAGGACGTCGGGCGGACTAATTTATGCCACATTTAGATCGAACCGTTGTAGCTAGCGACAAACGGATACCATTCCGAAATTCAGGAGGTCCAGATTAGTAAAMATGCTTGAAATTATACAAATCGGAGGTGCAAAAATTTTAAGGTCCAAAAAGAACAAAGGGGTTAGCCTTTGATGTTTTGTGATTTTTCGGTGGAAACTAATTTTAGCTCAAAATCGACACACAAATGTATTTTGAGCTGCAGATTCCAAAAATTTTATCAGAAATGAGCTAGGACGTCGGGCGTCCTAATTTATGCCACATTTAGATCGAACCGTTGTAGCTAGCGACAAACGGATACCATTCCGAAATTCAGGAGGTCCAGATTAGTAAATATGCTTGAAATTATACAAATCGGAGGTGCAAAAATTTTAAGGTCCAAAAAGAAGAAAGGGGTTAGCCTTTGATGTTTTGTGATTTTTCGGTGGAAACTAATTTTAGCTCAAAATCGACAAAGAGATGTATTTTGAGCTGCAGATTCCAAAAATTTTATCAGAAATGAGCTAGGACGTCGGGCGGCCTAATTTACTCCGCTTTTAGATCGAACCGTTGTAGCTAGCGACAAACGGATATACCATTCCGAAATTCAGGAGGTCCAGATMAGTAAATACGCTTGAKATTATACAAATCGGAGGTGCAAAAATTTTAAGGTGCAAAAAGAASAGAGGGGTTAGCRTTTGATGTTTTGTGATTTTTCGGTGGAAACTAATTTTAGCTCAAAATCGACACACAGATGTATTTTGAGGTGCAGATTCCGAAAATTTGATCAGAAATGAGCTAGGACGTCGGGCGGCCTAATTTATGCCACATTTAGATCGAACCGTTGTAGCTAGCGACAAACGGATACCATTCCGAAATTCAGGAGGTCCAGATTAGTAAATACGCTTGAAATTATAAAAATCGGAGGTGCAAAAATTTTAAGGTGCAAAAAGAACAGAGGGGTTAGCCTTTGATGTCTTCTGATTTTTCGGTGTAAACTAATTTTAGCTCAAAATCGACACACAGATGTATTTTGAGTTGCAGATTCCGAAAATTTGATCAGAAATGAGCTAGGACGTCGGGCGGCCTAATTTATGCCACATTTAGATCGAACCGTTGTAGCTAGCGACAAACGGATACCATTCCGAAATTCAGGAGGTTCAGATTAGTAAATACGCTTGAAATTATACAAATCGGAGGTGCAAAAATTTTAAGGTGCAAAAAGAACAAAGGGGTTAGCCTTTGATGTCTTGCGATTTTTCGGTGGAAACTAATTTTAGCTCAAAATCGACAAACATATGTATTTTGAGCTGCAGATTCCAAAAAATTGATCAGAAATGAGCTAGGACGTCGGGCGGCCTAATTTCCTCCGCTTTTAGATCGAACCGTTGTAGCTAGCGACAAACGGATACCATTCCGAAATTCAGGAGGTCCAGGTTAGTAAATATGCTTGAAATTATACAAATCGGAGGTTCAAAAATTAAAAAAAAAAACTGAAAATGAGAAAACGGCTATAAATAATAGTGCATCAAGGAAGAAAGTTATTTAAAGAATCAAAAGAATGTTCCAAAAAATAATACATTTTTACGGGTCAAATTGCAGTCCATTACATGTCTTTTTAGATCAAGTACTTATTCGAAACCAAATCTGATACTTCAGCAGCACTGGCGTCGAATAGCAATAACCAGCGTATCCCAATTATCATGTAAGAGTACGCGGTTTCCTAGATTTTCCTTTTCTAGGACAATGGAAAAGCCCGGAAGGTCCTGTCGAATGCACAGCTAGATCGTCTGATTTAACGCCTTTGGATTTCTTTTTGTGGGATCAATTTAAATACAAAATTTATGCTGCGCCACCTGGATATCTTTAAATGCTTCGTAAAAGATCATCGAAAAGTGCCTTCGAAAATGTTGCAAGCGTATAAACACTGTTAAATTATTCTTCCATTGAAACTAAAGTAATGGAGAAAGCTCGTTCACAAACAAAATTTGGAGAAAGTTTTGTGTGTTCGACAGACACAAAGAGCTACAGTACCCACCATTTCTGACTATTTCCTCCCAAGGGATGAGTTGGGGTTTGAAATTACAGTCATCGTCATATTTCTAGGTATGAATTCACCGTGTACTACTGGGGATAGAGATGGCATGCTCACAAAACGACAACATTCGCTCGAGGTGCATCTCCACACTGCGGTAGGTGCATCTCAAAAGCATCCAGGAGGGTGAAATATGTAAAGTGGTAATATGAGGACGTCTGTCCGTAGCGCGCTTCAGAAAATGACAAATGATTTTCACTTTGCTCCGGTGTGATGAAGTTCACTTGAATTGAATGGGTTACATTCTACTGTTGCGAATCGATCGATGAGAAATGCACGCCACCACATATAGGGCGTGAATGCTACGAAACTTCCAATCTGCAGCCCACTAGATACATATTTGATTTCGTCGTGCGTTGCCAGTATATAAACACGGATATTCAGCTACACAAGCTTCGAGAGAGAAATTGGAACTACATTAAATGGGGGTATCGATCGTACGGTTTTGATCTGTGATTCTGGTGTATCTGTTTGACATCTGAAACTTTGATCACAAATTGGGAAATGTTCATTCACGTAGCGACGACACACTTTGTACTTGTAAACAATTCGAGGCTAAAACTGGCGTGGTCAAAGTAACTAGCTGTTAAGCGTTTTGGAACTGTCTATGATCAGTATATTGAAGATATATGGTTCTGTTTACAAGAAGAATTGATATATTGGGTATTAGAACCCTAAGATATCGACCTTATCCCTAAATTATTGTTACATTGAAATAATAGTTCTTTGGTGACTTCAGATAATCTTGTTTTTGACTTTTTTTTTCTAATCAGTAGACACAATCGTGAAATATAGCAAACACTATAAAGTAAATTTTGTATAATAATACGCAACAATACTTATTTCTTCACAATCTACATGTCTGATTATGAAATTGTGCAATTCAATCAAACAGTATTTTATGCCAGGCACTAAGAAAATTTTCTTTTTCACTTTTTGTTCTTACTCAATAACCACTAACACCAACGCTTGGAAAATATTTCACATACAGTCAAGTCCCCTTACATGGGAAGATTTTTAACTTTTTGTTACAAAATTTTTAGTAATTTTCTTCGATCCCTTCATTGTATTTCAAGTAAACGAGTACAAAATTTCCTATTTCTAATCTTAATTACGAGTCAAGTTCAGTTTTTTGTTCAGTCTCATTAGGGGTATAGTCTCGAATGTTTCTTTTTCAGAATTTACTTCGCTTTCAGAAAATTCTTTCTCGTCCACACATCTGTTTCAGTATTATGTAGTGACATATGGCCATCTTCTTTAGAATCTAACAAGTCGTCTTTTGGTTTTATTTTTTGAGCGTTGACGGTTGCTACTTTGTAAAATATTTTTGTTGGACAAATTGACGGTCCTGCTCCTTTGTTATTGCCCCTCTCTTTCTTCCTTTTTCCTATATCTGCGAATATATCTGGCTCAGATAGGCTTTTTATTGGAACAGCAGCAACTTGTTTTCGTTTCCTGTTGGCCCAAACATCAACACTTTCTGTACTTTTGCTTTTTAAGGTAGATGTTCCAGGACTTGTTGGAACCTGTTGGATAAATTCCACTGGTTGCAAAATCAGCTTTTATATTTTCGTCTGAATTTGGTGCTATAATTTCCAAAACTTGTTTTAGTTTTCGAGGAAAAGCATCTTTAGTAATCGAACCAAAGTATTTATGCTTATAATCTTGAAACAATTTTCTGCAGACTAAAGTAAGTAAGATCAAATGGCTGGCATAGAAGCGTACTATTTAGAGGAAATTGGAGAAATTTTAACTTGGAACAAGTATTATAACAAGTCAGTGAAGCAACATTTGACTGTTACAATATGATTTAACTTCAAACTATTAGTCAGTAACGCCTTTAGCAGATTAATAATCTTTATCCGCACCATGATTATTGTAATGAATGTCTGCATATAAATTTAGTTTTATGAGTAGCTTGGAGGGCGACATTTATCACCATTGATGTTTTTGGGGGTAGTTTTTGTATTTCAGATAAGTTGTTAAATATAATAAACTAAGTACTCATCGGTATTGTTATCACCATTCCTCGGCATAATATACACTTCTCTGTACTTATGAGGGCAAACTCAGCGTTATAGCTCTTCGAAAAAAAGAGCAGATGACAGTCCGCCCCGCTCTCCCGTCCCAGTTTGCTTTCAGCACTTCATTTCAGCTTGTTTCAGGACGGCGAAACGCAATTAACATATTCCTTTCCGACGTGCCAACCCGGATATGAGATTTGACTGTGAGACGAGAAGAATTTTCTGAATTGATTCCGGGCCCAACGCGATTAGATCCAAACGAGGGGGGGGGGGGCTGAGCGTTGTCCCTCGATCTCAACCGTGTGCATATAATGATGCGTCCCGGGTGACTTCTTGGAAGGCGCCGAGTTGATATATGAGCGTATCAGCGGACCCATATTGCTTTTAGATGCGGTTGTTCTCGAAAACCCGACRTTGCTGAATGATGTTTAMACTTTTCCATGCTGCACGTGCGGTTTWTCAGGCAMTATTCGACATTATGCTGCCCATAGCTCTCTAGTTTATATTGTAAAAGGTACCAGGATTCGTTTTTCGGTTATTAAAGTCCTCTGAAGATTATAAACAATGTCAATGTCGAGCTAACTCAATAAATACAATGCTACGCCTTTCAGCCTTTATGGAGCACCTGAAAGTTCTTCGCAAAGGGTTAAAACAATGGATGCGGTTAAAGGTAAACAAGGGATAATTAATTTTACGAAGAGGGAGCGCGTTCCACCCTGCGCTTTCTCACAGAGTGATACAAAAAGCACTCGGACGAAAGGTACTGGCAGGTTTACGGTTAGCAAAAAGTTTTAAAGCGAAAATGAGGATGCGATAAGCTCCGTCCACGTTTTTACTTGCTCGACAAAAAGATTGTCCAAGTACAACGGAAAATGATACTCGTGTGTCGTGTTTGTATAGAAGGACCATACGGGAGATGATTAAATTACCTAACTGGATTTTATATTTATGTCACAACGGGTTTCAATTAGCTAAACAGAATTTGTTGATTAGATTTTGATAATTTCGCAACGTAACGCCCGAATGATGAACTTTACAGGCAAATGCAATCAAATTTATTGTGAGGGGCAAATTACAAAGAGCCATTTGAACTGTTGGTGTGCTGTGTTAATTTATATCGCTTTCCATATTATGAAGTTCTCTAATTCGTGCTAGATACAAAAGCACAATGCAGTTAAGCGTTGCTAGGCAAATATTTGCTGCTGCAGGTTCTCTCGTAATCTAAATATGAACTAATTTGTGCAATTCATAGGTAAAAGAGACTGGAAGTATATCTTTTATGCAAATATTTGTAGCAAAGTATGAAGTGTAAGTGGCAATACTTTGAAAAACAAGTGGAACAAGTTAAATTTTGAATTGGGAAAGACTTTTTTGTTCATCATTTACATAAGCAATTATTACGCCATATATTCAAAGTGATTTAATAATCTTATTTTCACATTTTCTTAAATTATATGGATTGTACAGTCAACATCATTTTGTTAGGGGTAGTTCTTACTGACACGTAATCTTACTTTAGTTCTCCTCATCGTTTTTTCATGTATTATTTTATTTTTGAATTGGTGGCAGTGCACTTGCAGTTTTTGTGGTTACTTTTAGAATGAATTTGCCTAATTTTCTTCACTGTCAGCATTTTAGAAATTGTTATACTAACTTATCAATTTTTGATACATTTAATGTGTATAAAACTTGATATCTTTAAATAGAAATCCCATATATTTTGTCATTAACTTACGGTTCTATTTGAGGAGTACGTTCTTTTGTAGTTAAAAAAAACAACGCTTTTTCTCATATTATACTTTCAAAATTAGGTAACCTAGGTAAAATACTTACATAAAAGTAATGAAAAGTTGATATGCAAATGTAGATTAGAGTACTGAAAATCAATTATCTTAATTGAATATTTTCGAATGTGCATGTATTGTGAAACACTTTGAATCACGTAACTAGGTAGTAAACAAATTGATTGTTTGATTCCGTTTACTTCACCCTTTTTGTCTCTTACAGTAGTACAGAGGTGAAAAGTATCAAATATTTTTTACAGAGATCTTGTGTCATGGAAATAATTAAATAAAAAAGTGGAATAATATTATTTTATTGAAATACAACAAATGCTTAATACGCGTGAACAATAATAATTCACAGTGAATTACCGATATTTACTGCAGTAACCTATATAATTAAGTAAAGGATCACTTAGAAAGTGAAATGTTAAAAAAGTAAACACTTATTTGTCGCCATCAGTTTCGCTTTTTATTTAAAAATAAGGCTGTGATTTATAAATATAGAATTACGAGTCCAACATTTTATTTCCAGCCAGCTAATATAAAGTAAAACTAATCTTGCAATGCAGTAATACTGAGGCGCTAGTGCAACAGCTCAAACAATTGTTTTATTTTTCTTTGTGGGTTTACTTGGATATTGAGATTTTGTTATTAAAAAAACATTAAAACTGAAACAGGTTAATAGGTCTTTACCTTTCTAATTTTTTGCGGCATATAAATTAAATTCAGTAAATCACATGCGGCCAAACCTGCTCTCATGAATACGTCTTGGGACTTATGGGAAAGTTTAGGAAGAATGGAACCATCCGAAATTGGAAATATTTTCATATTTGAATGAATATGAACTAGTTTTTTTGCAGAACGAGACTGAGGTAGTCCATTCAATGTCCAGTAAGATTTTACACTCCTAGATTTTCTCTTTTTTTCGAATGCATTTTTGATGGAAACAATTGATCGATTTCTTTGTCAGGTTGGTTTGGTCAGGTAGCTGCTAAGGATAGATGTATTTTTTCTGAAATAGAATCAATCTGTTTCAGAACTTTACTCGACTTTTTTCCTTTAGGAATTGATGAGGATGGCTCCTATTTCTCAATTCAGGCAGCATAGCATTCTCTTCTGTACTTCTTTAGTTTATGCACTTATAAATCACCTCCAGCTTTATAAATAAAAAGTGCAATCCATCAGCAAATGGTTCTTCGGCAGTACTTGAAATCCTTCTTGCTCGCAATCCCGCTGTCATCGTCGTAATTCTAAACTGGGTCACAGACAGCAACGCCATTAATTTACACTAAACGTGGATTTTCTAGTTTTACCTAATACCCGTAGATTTTGCATGTAGAGCTCCTGTCAAGTGACAACAAAAAGTTGGAGGCGCCGGGTATCGATCCCGGTACCTCTCGCATGCTAAGCGAGCGCTCTACCATCTGAGCTACGCCCCCGATGGTAGGTAAAGAAATATTCGAATACAAACGGTAACAGGTGATCTAAATACGTACAGGTAACTGCTCGACGTATTGCTGGGTGTGGCAATACGCACCTTGACACCTGAGAATGTTGCGACACCTCGCGCAGCGACATTCGGAGATATACACCGGTCTTATGTTGGCTAATGGATAGCAGTCTACTTAGAAAAAAATTGGTTAAAAGTATACATTAAAGAAGCTATCAGATTAATGGGGTTTTCACTTTAAGTGGATAACAAAACATGCAATATCCTTTCCTTTTTTGGCAATACTCAGTTGATCATAAAAATCCTTTTGCAGACCACACACACAACTGAGTGGTTGTTTACTATATATTTGGCTAACACACATTTTATGTAATAATGATATCCTGCCTTTCACCCAGTGGATTTTATTTTCGTTGGGGTTTTTGACTTTATTTTAGTAAATAAATCTGAGCCATTATTTTGTATTGCTTGATAGTGACCCACACCTTCTCTTAGGCACCACAGTTTTTTCTTCAGTCTGCATTCCATTCTCAAGAGGAAGGCTGCTGGTGGAGTATAGTATTTTATTTATAAGGCCTTTTAGGTATCAATTTTAAATTAGTGTAGAAAAATACATGTTTTATAAAATTAATTTTATGTATGATCTCACAAACGGTTATATCTTTCTTATTATTGTCTAAGAAAGACACTCTCCTATCAAGAGTAATCCATCATATACCAGTATCCAATCTTATGATACAGTCTTGTAAAATGCATTTTCGTAAGCAAAATAGTTATTGTCAAAAATGAATGAATTGTAAGAATAGTTTTTTTACGTTTGTTTTGTCTTTTATTTTTGGACATTTAAAATGTGAGTTGGTTACTTCTCAATGTTCTTTCAGTATATTGATAGTTAATTCCTTTAGTATATTGTCAAAAAAATTAATTCAGTGACACTATTCTATATTTTAAAGGTATCTATATACTATTTACTGACTACAAATTCGAATATGTCCACAATATACTAAGTGTTGTAACGATTGTAAGCTTCAGTTAAAATGTCACAAAGAAACTGTGCTAAATAAGTCATTAGATTTTAATCTTAAATCCAATTTTGAAAGTATCATAAAAATATTACAATTGTTTTGTTTTTACTGTGTGATAAAGTTTCTATTAATRAAGTATATTGATAACTTGTTAGAGGGTTAACTACTTAACATTAGTCAGTTCTAGAGCATGTTTGTTCAGATTTGTATGTAAAGTGCTCTACCCACTTACAACATTAAATTGCCCACCCAAGTATGAGAAATATAAATCCACGGTAGACACTTATCTCCGAAAGTTTCTCGCATTCCCAGTAGCTTATAAATCTCACAGCTATCTATATCGCTTAGGAATAAAGTAGTATACGAAGTGACTAAGACATGTGGCGATGTATGAAAATCCATTTATAAAACAGAAACGAATCTCTTCTCGCAGGCACACGACTGCAGGTGTAATAAAACGAGTAGATGCGAACCCGTTACATGAGATGCCGGCGCCAGTAGAAAGACGTCGTTCCTTTAATATTTGATGGCTTAACCATATCTTTATAGTATCTCTGCAAGTCCATCATATTTACTACAGCAGTCACAGTAATATAGATGGAACGTATGATGAAATAAAATTTAGTAAATTATTAGATGGGGAACGTACAAAAATCCTGTCGAGATTTAATGAATTAGACAAGTTTTTGTCGGAGATGATGCCGGATTTGCAAAACATTTTCATTGTGGGAGATTTGAATGTAAACCTGTTAGCGCGGTAGATCATTTTAATAGCTTATTGAAAGGTTATGAATTGATTCAAGGGGTGCAACCAGAATTACACAAAATTCACAGTTTCTTATTGATATTATTAGGAGATTAGTTGTTTAGCATCGGGATGAAGATGACACATCTTCTTTTGGAGGGTTTCTTCTAGATCGGATACTTCGTCATCCTGTTGGTCTTGAATGGGACCATGTCTTTTCATCTTACTGATCCTGAAAAGGACCGATTTGTTGTTCATCTTCATGACTCCCCCCAGTACGAAACATCTTACTTCACAACTCAACAAATCACAACTAACAGAAGAAGTAAAATTCTGAAATTCGTAGAGGGTACAGAACCGCAGCATACAATGTTACCTTCGTGTTTACTTGCACTTCAAGCCTTTCCTGAAACTGTTCCCATTACAATGGACGCTTTACAAACAAGTCGGGATCAGTGTCAATTTCGTTTAGGAATACTATACAAAGCTATAGCTATAAAACTACGAGGCATGTTTTTTAAGTAAGTACCGTTTTGGAATTAAAAAAAGACGTGCAAAGATATCGCAATAATTTTTATCTTACATGAAAGCCTGTACCTTAATCTACTTTTCTACATAATTTCCGTGAATATTGAGGCACTTGTCATAACGTGGCACCAGTTTTTGAATACCCTCCTCATAAAATTCTGCCGCCTGACTTGTTAACCACTGTATCACAAATGTTTCGACTTCTTTATCGTCTTGAAGACGCTGACCACCCAGGTGTTTCTTCAAGTGCAGGAACAAATGGTGGTCGCTGGGCGCCAGATCAGGGCTGTATGGAGGATGATTTAGAGTTTCCCATTTAAAAGATTTGATGAGATTTTGGTTCGATTAGCCACATGTGGACGGGCATTGTCATGCAGCAAAACGATACCCTTACTCAACTTGCCACGTCTTTTGTTCTGGATTGCACGACGCAGATTGTTCAATGTCTCACAATAAGACGCTGTATTGATTGTCTCATTACGAGGCAGAAACTCCACTAGCAATACTCCTTTTCTGTCCCAAAAAACTGTGCACATGATTTTCCGGGCAGAAATTGTTTGTTTAAACTTCACTTTTTTGGGTGATGATGAATGTCGCCATTCCATGGATTGTTGTTTCGATTCTGGTGTGACGTAGGCCACCCATGTTTCGTCACCAGTAACAATTTGGTCTAAAAATATTCACCTTCATTGTGGTACCGTTCAAGGAAAGTCAATGCACTGCCTAAACGTTGGGTTTTGTGCAAATCCGTCAACATTTTCGAAACCCAACGTGAACACAATTTCCGGTAATTCAAGTTCTCGGTCACAATGCGATACAAAACACTACGAGAATATTGAGGAAAACAGTCGCACAATGATGAAATTGTAAAGCGTCTGTTTTCTCTCACTCATACTGTTTTGTCCGTAAACTTCACAGATCTCACGATGAATATCGATCGGTTTTACGCCTTTAGCACTAAGAAATCGTATAACAGCCCGTACTTCACAATCGGCTGGACTCACGATTGTCGGAGGCATCTTAAACACTCAGTAAACAACGTATACAATGAAGAATCAAACTGTAATGGCGTCAGTGCGTAGACAAGAGATGTAGGTAACCAGCGCGCATGCGCGGAACGCCGACCGTAGCGCTGCGGCGGCGGAATCGCAAAACGGTACTTACTTAAAAAACATGCCTCGTAGTATAAAACTAATGTCCCCTTAAGAATTATGGTTAATACGATTGACGGTCTTGCTTTTCGTTTGAAATCAAAGAAAGATAGTACAGTTTTTGCTTCTGGTTCACGATTCAACTCCTTATTAATTAATATCTTGGATTAAAAAATGAAACTGATGCGCATTAAAGTTTTACAGACGAACTAGGATTAATTGAAAATCGATATCGAGCTAAAATGTAATGATTTAATAGGGCAGTCGTTCATACATTCGTTTCTCTCACTTGCGGACGCAATCCTTGCCGAATAGAAGGACTCAACCTAAGCCGCACATCCACCGTACTCCTCCACCAGTTATACCACGGCACAAGCTGGTCCTTAATTAACAAATACACCGTAATTCCGTAACCTAGAATGACGACTCCGAGGAAGAAGCCTATTATCCCGCGAGCCCACGTCTTCGATATGCCTATCCTCTTCCCTTCCAACACGAAGTACTGCATGCCCATGAGGCAGACGGACACCAGCCCGGCCGTCACGACAGTCAGCAGGACGGATATTAAAATGTCAGATTGCACATGCGATCGATTCCTGGGATGTCGTATCCATAGTCTCAACCCCTCGCAGAGTCCGTAACGTTGCGTCTGAGTGGCGTCGTACTTGTACATGCACAACTCGCAGGTGTCTCTGCTCGACTGGTTCAGCCACCGCTCCAGGCAGGAGAGGTGGACGTACCCCATGGAGCCCTTGCAGTAGCAGGGCGATATGAGGTGCTCGTTTACAGTGTTCGTGTGGCATATGCGGCATACCGTCGAACCGACGGCTGTAAGGTGCGAGGGTGTACCTGGGGGTGCTTCGTTGCCGTCCTTGGAGGTGTAGCTGGTTGGGGCGGCGAGGCTCAGGACGGATTTCTCGTCCTTGGCGCCGAGGAACTCTTCTATCTGGGGGATACTGCTCAGCGAGCGATTGGTGTCCGTGTTTCCGGTTTCTGATGACATTTCTGACAGTGTCAGCTTAGACAACCCTGGCGCCACACGTTTATTTTCATTTGGAGCGCTTTTAGGAAGTACAACCAGAGACGTATTTGTTAGATCCCAAAGGAAGAAACCTGTGGTGGGACCAATTGTGTTTGCTTCATTTTTTATCGGTCGCTGACTCAGATTTGACTCGCTCTCTTCACCCTATTTTTCGGACAGTCTATTGAGCCGGGAACTGTATTGCATGACGTTAAAGTAGTGGCCAATATCGTTCCTTAAATCACTGAGCTATTACCCAAAATCCTGGAAAAACCGCGTAACATGCGAAAAAACTAATTTAAACAAACAATGCGGAGAATAATAAATAAAATGCAAATGTTATTTCTGTTTTTAAGTCTGGATCTAGAAATAATAATATAAACTATAGGTCTACCAGTACATTGTGTGTTCCCTCCCAGATTTTTTAAAGTTTAGTCGCGTTCGAAATTAGAATACGGCTTTTCAAAAGCTTTTGGTACAGTTAATCACTTTGAACTAGAAACAAAATTGCACTCGTATGGTATTAGAGATCCTCTCGTTAAATTCATTTCAAACTCTTGATATTACTCTACAATCTGATATACTGAAAAATAAGTATTGGTGTAATCATAACAAAATGAAGCTAAATGTGGAAAGATGTCAAGTGATATGTTTACATAAAAAATTATCTTCTTCCATCCACCTTTACTTACTTAAGAATAAATCTCTAGCCCTACTATTTTACTACTATTTTATTATTGGCAAAAAAACTGTTAGGTTGTTTGAAAAGATGGACTTCTGATTTTAAGGACATTAGAGCGATCTTAGTAACTTTATTATTCGCTTCATATTGGAATTTAATTCTATCATCTGGTCGTCATATTATAAATTTGAGTTAGTGATAAGCAATGTTTATTTAATGATATTGATCTTGTAGCCAGGTATGTGTCGCTTTCTCCACCGCAAAAGTATCTTTTATATTCAATGGTATGATTAATTCGTCTTATCTTGTTGGCAAAGTATTTTTATCATAACGATTTGTACCATTTCGCAAATTTAGTTCTACCACTCGTTATGGCAGTCTGCATAGTAGGTACTGTGTACAGGTAAGCGCTGACAAAAAATTATGAATTAAAGCTGTTTTAAAGTAAAAGAAGCTCATAATATATTGAGATCATTCTGATCCTTAGAAAATTCAGAGAAATATCGCTTTCCCAATAAATTCAAGGGGATTGAATTCAAAATTTGCCACCTAGGGCTTTTAATCATTGATAGTGCCGAATATCATTATGTACAGTTAGAGAAGTGTCAAAAATGAGTTGGAATAAGATTTGGCAGTAATATTATGAAAGATGAACTATATAACTATAACTGATGATGAATGACATTAAATAAAAGTGAAGGTTTCTAATTGCTTTCTTTCTTGATTACAGTTACCGACAGAAGTAAACCGTAAAGATCGACTCGGTTACATTGCCTCGCTGAAAATAAGCCAAATGACGTATGAACGTATTTACTGAAACAATTTCAGCTTGCATGGAGCGGCAAGTCGTATATATTATAAATATGAATTAGGTGGGTTAATTTATCACCCCGCATTCATAGATCTGTCATTCCGTTTCGCTTTTTAGCCCTGGACCTTTTTGTGTACGTAGTCTGCCGCTCCGCCTGGCTTAAATACGACCTCCACGCCGCCACACTGCAGTTTTCGCTGTATTTCCAGTTCCAACGGTGTCGTGATAAGCTACATTTTTATGCCACGCTGCGGTTTCAAGGGAAACCTTTGCGCTGTTTTTAATGTTTATTTATATCGCAACTAAGTACATTTTATTCTGAGTTTAAGCATAAAAACGGAGGCAAGTACTGTACATTGATTTACTGAATTTACTGAACTCAGTTCTGAAGGTGCTCACTACAGCAGTGAACGAAACGTCGGCGAAATGGAATTCTCCACGATCACGACCAACTAACCCTGAATCGTCACTTTATGATATTAATAATTAAAATTTTGCGGTAGTTGCCGTAAAATATCTCTTAGCCTTTAACCCCTATTAATTTTTAAATAAGACGCCTGCACTACATTTGAGGAAACATATGTTTCCAGAAATATGACACTTATTTTTAGTATGAAAATATTGAATTTCCGTAAGTACCTACAATGTATACTGTTGTAAGGATTTAGTAATAATAAATTGTTTATTATAAAAGAACTGTTGAAAATTCCTTCCTTCTCGCTTAATACATTTAACACCACTGGATTTACACTAATCTTATCTGTTTTTTCGATGGACTTTTCCGACTGGCTCAAATTTGTTATATTCGTTAGAGGAAACGCGACTGCGCCTCCCCGTCATTTGAGTTCAATTTTCCCAATCTGTACAAAGAAACGCCGGCTCCGAAATTAGAGAACCTGGATTCCGGCCCACACAGTCACATGGTACAAATTGCTACCAATAACTCCACGGCAACAGCAAGAATTTAATAAAGACGTGAGAAATGTATATTTGAATACATCAAATAATATCCCGTTATAAATTCAGCCGGGAGCTGGGGTTCACTACACAGTTGTCAATTTATTTCATAATCAAATAATACGGCGAGGCGACAGATTGGGATTTTGCAAATGTTTCAATCAGCAGTCGCGACAAGTTATGAGAACGGGGACTGAAGTATATTAAGCTGTCTCAGATAATTAAGTTCCGCACCTGCAAGCTGAAGGGAGCCTAACAATTATAAGAACTTTGCAGCCTGTTTTCATGCATTTCATTAAAGTGTCACTTTCAGACTGCGCTGAAGTAATTTCGAAAGGATGTAATTTATTATGCGGTGGTTAGACACTTGATACGAGTAAAATCGTGCTTCGGGCACTTTTACAACGACGAATTCGACCGCTAGTAGGTTTTTTTTAACACTTGTTGGAGGTGATTAATAAACCTGCCGTATTTCCAATACTGATTGTTCGGTCTTTGTCCAATAACAATTTAATCTTTGTGAAATAGTACACGACAGTATTTTAAATATAAGAACCTACGGAATTTAAGTCTAGAGTCTAAACGATTTCTTACATTTTGATTAAAGTTTTTAGAGCATAAATACAGGATTTATCTAGCATTTTTCTTATTAACCTATTCATAAACCTGTTGGTAGTCAAAGTAAGGTCGACATTATCATCAGTCATTAGAAAATTGTTCGATTCCTGTATTCTTCCAGTTATCCTTGAGCAGTTCTTTTTAATGGTAATGTATATTGAGAGTGTTCTTATTTTATTAGGTCTTTACAAAGGTAATGGAGCCAGTGAATTCTTTTCTTGACACTTGTTTTCAATCGTCGATTGTTATTTGTTTGATTTGTGTACGCAGACAACATACCATTAGCTTTGCAAAGTAAAGACTTGCTCTAATCCATTGAAGACAGAAGTAACTTGTTTTCGTCTTAACAATCACCAAAAGATAAAGTAATTTCAAGTTATGTCAAATAACATAATTCTCAAACATAACTTTTCGCCAAAATACCTTGGAGTGACTCTAGATACGTCTTTAACGTACAAGAAACATCCAGATAACATCGGTAAAAAATGACAGACTAGAAATAACATCCTGTATAAGCTTGCTGGTACAAGTTGGGGTGCAAACGCAAATGTACTCCGTACTTCTGTAACAGCCTTGCTTTATAGCACTGCTGAGTACTGCTGTCCTGTTTGGAAAAACAGTCATCACACAGAAAAAATTGACACTCAACTGAATACTGAAATGCGACTAATCACTGGAACAGATAAGTCAGTTTCATTACCTTGGCTTTCGATTCATTCAAACATTGCTCCTCCGGAGATTCGCAGACAGTTTGCTTACGTATAAGACTTAGCAAAAATATCAATCAGCTCCTAACTTTTAGAAAACCTTTGTGGACAGAAAATTTCCTTCGTGCTTCCTTACACCATCGAAGATGAATGATGTTCTTTTTGGCAACTTAAGAAACAGGATATTTTCAATCAAGAGCTT
The DNA here is from genome assembly GCA_025024175.1 of Rhyzopertha dominica. Classification (NCBI taxonomy): domain Eukaryota; kingdom Metazoa; phylum Arthropoda; class Insecta; order Coleoptera; family Bostrichidae; genus Rhyzopertha; species Rhyzopertha dominica. The sequence goes on from QCXZ01000064.1 coordinate 63,385,209, forward strand.
ATAGACGATCCTACATATGTCTATCCATCGTGTTGATGAATTCAAGATTGGCTTAAGATAATCGAGATCCGATTGGAATTTTTCTACGGTTTTTTTTCTATATTCTATCCACAGCACAAATGCAAGATCTCTTATTGTTGAATGAAAAGATATTTTCTTTCAACGCTTTTATAAAATTCGACCGGAGTCGCATAAAATTAACAGTACTGTGTAATGTATTAACGATTTTCATAAGAATACATATACATGCAGCAGTATGTAGGAGCGGATGAAATTAGATTTTGCCATTGAGAGCAATTTTTCCGCAACTGACCTACGATATTCCATTACGGCCGCGGTTGGAATATGAAATTCAGTAATATCTGTGGGGAACGGAATCCGTTGGTGCAGCGTTAAAATGTAATCTAGATAAATTTCCCCGCCGGCTTTCTTTTATTTATGTCGAAATTTCTTATTACAAGAAAATGAATTGGAAAAGTTGAGTTATTTTATACTATTAATCAGCACCGGCGCAATGGCACTAAGCCGATCGATCGCTTCGCAGAAATTCCGCCAAGATAAGCACAACCACTGATGACAAACGACCGAACTATGTTACCCGGTGGATACTGCTTTATTGTGACAAATTCTGGTATTTACGGCGTTTTTCGCGACTTGCGACTACATAATTAAAGAACGGATATCCAATATTATCTTTTTAAGACTCTGGTACACATTTAACACAACGCTCGTAAAGATATTCTAAGCTCTTTTACATATTTTTTGTTTTGGCCGCAAATCTCTACATTGGCACATAAAAAAATGTATTCCCAGATCGGGGTTGTGATTGGTTATTTGAAGACCTACAAAGTAGCGTAACAGAGGCAAATGTGCCAAATTCGGCGTTCAGCAAAGATTTCTGCAATAATTTTTGAGCTATTAAGAAAACAATGAAAAAGCAGATTTTATAAAACCGCTTTTGTAGCTTTTATGTTTCAACATTTTTTGATAATCCTGAATAATTATTTTGGGACACTATTAATCGTCGTCAAGTTATTCTTCTTATGGAGCTTGGCATTTTGCCAAAAATATTTGTTGTTCACCCTATGAGTGCAGGACTACAAGTTCTATGCAAAAATGGGTTTCATGTACTAATATTGTTAAAAAAAATGGAAACTAAGTGGCTTGCGTTGAAGATGCCAAAACAGAAGGCCATCATATAAAAAATATATTTTTATACTATAACTTTTCAAGAGCACGGTATTGTGGTAAACTCGAAACTGTAAATTTTATATAGAAAAGTGGCTATACTTGTCAACGTGTTTGACAACACGTGGGTATTCTTTCAATTTCTAATACAGGTGCTTATTTGTAAATAATTTTAGATTTCTGACAATTCAACCCAGTGTATAGACCAGGTAGCTGAAGTTGAATTTTCATATTCAATTGCAATGCTGTTTGAAAATAATTATGAGTGCTGTATAGCGTTTTGTTCAGTCCTGCATATCAAAATTCAATAAAATAAGTTTTAATTTTTGTTGTTATGGTTCTTATCAAACAAACAATTAATTTCTCATTAAAAATGTGTATAGATATTATAAACTATGTATTTGTACCTCATGACGTTCTGGTAGAAGCTAATGCAACCACGTTTACTCCACTTCCGCAGAAATCTAAAAATAGGGAAGTCATGGAGTTGCAAAAATTGTTTGTGGATGGAGAACAGAAATGTAAGTCTGTGACTGAAGAACTTTTAGTCGCTTATTTCATGGTCAATCCACCATATTTGTTTAAAAAAAGAGATATAAGAAGTAAGTTTCGTAGTTCATAATTAATTTACTGGTTGTAATCATATACGCAATTTTGTAGATTTAAGACTTTGTTCGCGATGTTAAAAAGCAATTCGAAAGGCTATCAATTATGAAGTAAACGAAGACAGTTGCCGTTATTATTAAGACGAAAAATTATAAAATGCGTTCTTTTGCTGTGACTTGTGAGAGAAAAATTTTTAATTGCTTACTGATATATCGAAAATGTAACATTTTTCTTGGACTTTGACTCGAACTGGATAAATACAGTCTTTTTTTAATTTAAGATATTTTAAAAACTTGCGCGGAACAGATTCGATGAGAGTTTTGTAAATATTATACCTCGATATCAAATTAAAAAACAGTGCGCGGTTAAACAGCAGCTTCAGACAGCTTGTGCTAGAAAAGGCACAACAGTTTGGTATAATGAAATTTATTATATTTATGGACATTAAAATCTCGAAGCCTTCCATATATGTACGCTACTAATTGTAGAGGCTGGTTATCAGATTAGCGCTCTTTGTAAACCTGCAGAATGTGGATTATGTTGTTGGATATAGCCGAGGATATAATCAATAACAGTATAGGGAGATAAAGCGCTGCTTGCTTAATTAGTAACGTTGGGCTATCGCTTAGGGCTATGTCCATTAGTACAGGATTATCTATCGCTGTCTGGCAACATTAGAAAAAGTGATGCGTATTTAGTCAAAATTAAGTAAACATTATATTCAACTTTGCTAGTTATTTAGAGGATTGAGGAAGGCGTAATATTATGTCGATACGTTGTACGTAGCGAGGTCTAAAATTCCCGTTATCTCATTAGCAAATTTGTGATTTTAGTTTATATCACCAGAAGATTAACATTCGATAAATCCTCAAGGGAAATCATTTTCATTATTTTTTACAACTTGGGATGTTTCGTATATAACTTTTCCCTTTTCATTATACCACAGTAAAGTCCCTACCGTTTTTACCTAGCTACTTTTTCATCTATTAAGGGGACAGAAAAAATGCTATTGTTAGAAGCTAGGTAGGTACTAAAATAATAAAACCTGCCAGAAAATACCCACCCTCTAAAAAGTCTGCGTTGAAAAGATTAAAACGAGCATCTGGTATATTCACAGCACTGCCGATTTTGTTTCATCCAATTAGCCGGCTTTAATTAGTAGCTGTCGTTCATCGTGGCAGGAACAGCGGGCTTGAATAAAGAGAGCGAAATTCTTTTAAAAAACGCCAAGTTCCAACTCGCAAAAATCATGCAGGAATAATGGACCATCCCGAACCGCGTTCCTGAATTAATATAGGTGCGCTTCATTCGTTCTATGGAGGTTTGTAGTCTGATTCGTTTATATAATGTTTTTTTTTATYATATTCATACGAAGGTGATATGTGGTAGTAGTTAGCTATTGGCCTAGTTAATTTAGTAACTTTGTTTGTTTTATAAGATSGAGTCTTTAGAGTCCGTTTGTGTTTGATAGTTGTTATGGGTAATTTAACCTAAAGAGAAGTTGAAGGTGTGTTCCTAAATWGGTACAGAATTATAAAAAGGAGATATTATATATATATATATTTAATTATATGTTCTTTAGTAAAAGCTTTGAATACAATATTATTATTTACAAATGGGTTAATATGGTTTGGTCTTTCTGTGTTTTAATTTGTCGCAAAGCCTAAGTTTCAAAATAATACAGATACTATGGTACATCGTATCTTTTTAATCAAGTTAAAGATCTCCGCTCAAGGTGTAAAACTTAATTAATATTTCGTACAGACGATACTTGATATTGAAAGATCTGTTTTTCACTGGACCTTCGAAAATTCTAGTTATTTGTTCATCTTAAGAATAAGACTTGAATTTGATGATGAGGAGCTCACCACTCTATAGTCTATAATAGACTCCTTTGCTTCTTTTTTAATAGTGTATATACAGTGCTCAACAATGGTGATAACACTGCCGTTTCTTTTGTTGACTTGCAAGTGTTGTGTACATTGTGTATAAATTGCATTACAGAAGATGAAATATATTCTGCTTTGAAGAGGGCGAAGAATACTTTTATTACTGTACTGGCTGGATTTCCCAGTTTCATTCTAAAAGATTGTGCTCCGTCTATTTCTCCGTTTCAGCAAGGTTTTGTCCAGTTGCGGTCAACCATTACTAATTACTAATCTGACGATGAAATTTCTTTACAACATTCTTCACAATGGGGTCCCCCGTCCTTGGTTTTTGGCACAGCTGTAAATGTTGCTGTGTCCCATGTTTGCATACTAGATAGAATTCGACTTTCTACTCAAAACCCTGTAAAACAAACATACTACCTGTCAATCTTATGATTGACCACTTTAATACATCACAGAATTGTGATATCCATCTTTGACAGTTTTAAAGAGGTCGATATATTTATGAAAAAGTTTTAAATGTAAAGGTACAAGGCAATATATGAAAAATGTTAAAAATACGAATCTGAATTAAATAAACGCATTATGAAATCTGGCAKCACCACTAAKCGAATCCATCAGCATGAAAACAATAATCCATCCAGTCAAAGACAGTCGTATGCTCCCCAAATATAACCCGCATGCTACGACATTAATCAAGATGAAGCCAACTGGAAAGCTTGCCGGATGATTCACCTCATTCGGTTTCTTGTCCTTCTTACCCCGTTTCACAGCACCGACTGTGAGACCAGAATAAATATTATGWTATCTCTTGTACTATTTACTTTGTGACGGCAAACTTTTATTTGTGTGTGTGATATATGGCAGCGGGTTGTATGTTAGCAAACAGGGCAAAAGCTTATTAAGAAAATAAAAGCAGCCCGGGACTGCTCTCCACTTCGGTATCGCTAGATTGTATTCCTGAAACAATTATTGCTTGGTCTCTCAAACGCTGAAAATTCCAGATTACATAAGAACACCAACACGCCCACATTGAAAATGTATAACGTCAAAATATCGTAGCTTACACTTACAAACGCCAAAAATTGTTAAAGGGTTAAAGAGAAATCCTGGAGGGTCTTGATTCCTCAAGTTTAATACCAAAAGTAATAATTGGTAACTAAAGTTGCTTTTAAACGGCTTCAGGGAGTATGAAACCTGCACAAAAATCTTGAATCTCGTAGCTTTCACCCCTAATTACTTCCTTTAAAAACCAACCTCCACAAACTATTTAAGTAAGCAGTTTAGATATCAGTTTAAAAGAAAGTTCTAATCTAATTCCCGGCGGATTGTGTACGTAAGAAACAACTGCAGCATTCCAAGTCGCCCAACCGTTTCCGCAAATCCCTGTTCCCGCAAGGATTAAACGTCTAGAACGCAACGAATAATCCTTATTTTTTTGCTTATTGTACACCCCCTTAACTCGCTTAATAGATTCGACTTTAAATTTACAATGAAGAGCAGCATTACCAAGCTTAATGTTGAGCTGTTAGACCTTTTATTAGCTCGCCTGCTCCCTAGGTTATTGCTAAGTGGCTGCATTCGCAGATAAGAATATTCCCCTGTAACTTTAATCAGAACATTAACTTTTTAAGACAAAGTTAACGTTATGCGTGAAATAGATAAGGAAAAGTCTGCTGTTCTAATGTGAACTTCTTGAATGTGAACTCTAAAATTTCTATTTATTTGTATTAGCTTTTGTCTGCAATGAGATCAGAGTCTTCCACTAAAATCCAATCATCTAATGATCGTAATTTCCTCATATTTGTCTTCTTTCCACAGTAGATATTCATCGATAAATTTACATAAAGATCCTTTAGTTAATAACGTTACCTAAACTTTGATATTTAATCGATGAATTGATGATAAAAACTTCTTTTTACATTGATTTATTGTTGAATGTAATGGATTTATCCACATTTGCACAAACATTTATATTTCAGTTCTATTTAAATGACTTTAAACTGACTATAACCCTTCTTAAAATAGACCCTTTCCTGGAAATTAAATTTAAATTAAACTAAACCGAGGACTTGGGCAGAATACGCCGAAAGCTGTCGCATTGTAGATTATCGACTGCACGACCGGCTTATGCTGTTCTATCCGATTTGAGAATCCGGAATACACTGATTGATTTCAGAACCTTTCCGTTCGTTGTCAAAGGCTCTTGACTGAATTGTTGCTTTTTATTGGATTTTAGGGGGGCCTTTCCGGGAAACTGATCTCTATTTACCGAGAATATCAGTTACACAGGCAGCCCTTTGTCTGTGGCCGTGGATTTGGATGATTTGCAAAGGGGGAAGGAAAGATAGGTTTGACAATGTTGAGGGGTTCGTAAAGTTGTGCTTCAGATGTAGGTACAGTAGAAGCAACAATATACTTCAGAACAGATTTATATTAATCTTGTTTAGGGGTATACTGTCCTCTGTCAGATACATATTAGAAGGTATCGAGGTCTAGAAATAACGTATTCCATATTATAC